>OX578272.1:164225840-164778641 GCA_951217065.1 Baccha elongata
ATTAGTTCTAGTTATATGTTAGAATGTCCTTTGTCATTATTGAATAAGGTTCCATTTCTGGCGAGTTCATCGGCTTTGCAGTTTCCCAAAATATCCCGGCACCCAGAAGAGGTGAATGTTAAACTGTTCTGCCATCTCCATGAGAGATGTGCGACAGTTGCGGGCAGTTATTGAGTTTGTGGAAACAGCAACGAGTGATTTAAGGGCTGCTTGGCTGTCTAAAAAGATGCGGATATCCGATGTGGATACCACGTTTTTCCTTAACCAGTATAATACCTCTTTGATCGCCAGAATTTCCGCTTAGAACACGCTACAATGGTCGGGGAGACGGAATGAGGGAGGTGGTTTAGTCGGTGTTGCATGAGTTTGATCCGAATGAATTCAGAATGATGGTGTGACGTATTGTATTATTGGTCCATTGAGAGATAGCGTTGAGACGAGTAGCCGTGCTCGCTGCCATTTGAGGGGTGTGAGGTAAAGAAGTATGTCTAGGGCAGCTGAAGGTGTCGAACGAAGAGCTCCGCTGATACACATGATGGCTGACCGTTGGGCTTTACTTGTTTATCAAAGTACGTAACTTTATCTATAGGTCTAATGACCGCTGTGTAGAGCCAGTGAGAGTAATATGTGGGTATAATCCAAATTTGTTCCCGATAGCTTTTTTGCAAGAAAATAGTGCTACTGTGGCTTTTTTTATTCTCTCTTGTATGTTGGCTTTCTAGAGTAGCTTTTTGTCTAGTATAATGCCTAGATATTTAGCTTCATTTGAGAAAGTTTGTGAAATCCAATTAACTGATGGGGGAGTTAGTTGGGGGATTTTATATTTTCTTGTGAATAAGACAAGATCAGTTTTGGTCGGGTTTACACCCAGTCCGCATTTTCCTGCCCATTTTAACAGTTTATTAAGAGCGTTTTGCATTACTTCAGTTAGAATTTGAGTCTGTTTTCCTGATACTGCAATGGCAACATCGTCAGCATGTGCCATATGATTTTAAAAGCCTCTCTTTCCAGGTTCATTAATAGTTCGTTTACAACTACATTCCATAGAAGAGGAGATAGGACACCACCTTGCGGTATGCCTCTGCTGACAGATTTGCGTTCTGAAAAGCTACATAATGATGAGTTAATAATTCTACTATCTAACATTAGGCTTATAAGCTCATTTAGTCCACATTAAGATTCCGTGGTAATTGCTAAATTGCTTACGTTGTTAAAAACGCCTTCAATATCTAGAAATGCGTCAATTATCCCATGCTTAAAGAATAATTTCTGAATTTTTTTCGGAATTTTTTTGAAATGCTTTTCAAAAAAAAAAGGAAAACATTTCACAAACTTTTTTCCAATAATGTTTTTAGCAATATTTCTTTCGACACTCTATTGAAATAGTTTCCTAGAAAATATTGGAAATATTACAAAGAGTTTTTTCAATAATGGCTGGTAAATCTTGACAGCCTGTGATGGCTTCCATACTTTCAGCACTGCTGTTCAATCGTGTAATTTGATCTGACAATTTCGCATTAGTGAGTGAATAATAAACACTAGACTTGATAACCACCACCAAAGAAACAAACCTGCCACAGATTGTCATTAATCGACTCGTATTTATTGAAAAACTTTTTCGTTTGGCATAAATGTTGAAATAGTATTATAAATGTTTGATACACATCTTATCAGGTTACTCAATCAAGAATAAATACTGAACGTATAATTCCTGTAAATGTATCCATCTTATGACAAATAACACTTAAGCGTAATTATTTGCTTCGAAATAGATACTAATTGGTCGAAAACATAAATCACAAGAAAATATATCAATACCATTAAAATGTAACATTATAATGTTACACGATTTGTATATCGAAGTGAAATCACCGTCATTATCCAGTAATCATTTTCTTCAAATACAGTCATTACATTTCCTTACAAACTGTGAATTAAGATTTGAAAAAAAAATATACTTCAAAACAAGAAGGTAGCATTAGCAAATAAAATCGGAAACCATACAACAACACTTTATCCCCTCAAAGTCAACACTATACCGTTATATTATATATAGCCGTCAACGTTTATCCACACCTAATTGTTTTTTTCCCGTAAGGACATTGAAAGAGCTATCCACAACAGAAGAGCCCTTCACTTGACTCCCCTTTTAACGAAACGACCGACGATACCCGCTACCCCTCTATCGAATGGGAAATCCAACGGATCACATTTCAACACGAAGCAAGGAAGGAAATTACAGTTAAGCAATTATCAGGTAGGTATTGTCATGGCTTGATTATTTTTCGATTACACGTTTATATCGGGGGACAAAAATCCCTGTCGTTTATGTCGTTTGGGATGGGATTCTATAAGTATTTGTTTTGTCAATAGGTTTCATTTTGGGAGGTTTTTAGCCGGAAATACAAACAAATCGAACAAATACGTTATCTGGGTATTCGGTTAGTGATGTGGCTGCTTTCATATACATTAAACCAATGTTATGTCATGTGGAGACAAAATGCTATGTTTAGTGCATTGGGGCATGTTTGAGCCGATAATAGCACCGATTACTATACAACTCGGGTTATACTACCTCGCCATCAACCGATATTGCAATCGGTGGCGATTTCTACTATAAAATGTATTGTATTGTATATGTATATGTCTGATGGAATAATAGCGTTGGTCGGGTTTATCAATCGCGTGTAAACACTCACCCTTAGTAGCGTAATATTGACAGGCATACAATGTAGTTATATATGTATGTACCTTCAATTGCTCAGTTGAACAAAGTATCCGATATTGACAAATATTATAATTATTGCATCTAAGTTGAGTATCATCAACAAGTATCCTAACTCTATACTATCGTAGTTGTATAGATAAACCAAGTGCCAGTTTGTGTTTGCTTATATGTGAGGCAGTGAGTGAATTTGGTAACATTAATTATGTTAGTTGATTAGGACATTTGCTATACTACATTTTGAAATGGCAAGACTAACAAATTCTTCATCAGTAGATAGGTAGTTATATTGATGGAAAACATTACATTACGCATACATTTTATACCGCAGTCATTTGATTGCGGGTAAAATTTAAATTGAAAAAAATCAACTGAATTTAAAGAAACGTGATTTTGTACAAAATAAGTTATTTGAAGAATTGAAAAGGGGATTGATTGTTTCTGTAAAACAGGAAAGTATTTACCATTTTCTTTGTGAAAAAAGATTCACAGAAAAATTATAGCAGAATTTGAATAATATTTCAACTTCTTTGAAATATTGCGAAAATTCTGAGATTTTGGTTACAAAATCGATGCTATTTGATGTGATATTTATAAAGTTACTAACTGGCTCCCGTGCTTTGCCACGGCGTGGCGGAATAAACCCAAGTAAATCGTTTTTTTTTTTTTTTAATTATGTCTCCCATATTCCTCGGGAACCGTACCTTTCCCAAAATAAAAACAGCTTTTGTTTTAATCCAGTGCCCAATCCATTATTGAGTTTATATACACATAGGACATAAAGGAATCAAGATGTTTTAAATACACCGAAGTAGATGTCGCTAAATTTACATATCGAGTAATTATTATTGGCCTAATTTCCTGTAACGAAAAGCACTTAAACCGAACCGATCAAAATTCTTCTGATTAGATATGTATTTGTTTCTTCTTTATTTCTCTTGCCTTTTAACTCAAGGTTAATTGCTACAAGAGTAAAAAAAAAACCAAAGTCGATAGTAACAACATCTTACGAGAAGTATTTGAAACTCACTTTTGAAAAAGATGTCTATAAACTCAATGCTATCATCCATTCACATGGGTCGTTGAGGTGTAAAAGCCAAACAACAAATTGCGAAGTCATTAAACTTTTCACATTTAAGCCTCTCCTAAAGAAACCTTGCATATTTTAGAGATACAAAAATAGACTATTTCATTCTCTGACTAACACCTACCACTATTCAAAGAACCATGTCGATCACTTTCTCTGGGAAAAGCAAAAAAAAACCACCTGAAGGAAAGCGTAATTTTCGCGGAATTATTTTAGTCTATACTATATCACTGTCCTGAATTCATTCAAATCCGTTCAGCAGTTTTTGCGTAATTGAGTAAAAAACATATATATATCGATCCCAACTTTCAAATTTCTTGCAAGTGCCCGTGCGTTGCTACGGACTTTATATCCCATGGGAATAGTAAAAAAAAGTAACATCTATATGTCAACCCAATGTCTCTTCCATCTACTTGCGGGATTTTATTGAAATCCGTTCATTGGTTGAGGCTTAGAAGCGAAACAAACACACAAGAATATAATTTTTCACATTTAAGTTCTCACACAGGAATCTGTTGGATCTGTTGATCCAATGTCCCATGCATTTTCCTTCCCTTCATTTTTATCTATTCTGTAGTTGCGACGTGAAAGCCGAACAAGAATATCCCCAGTTATTTAAAACATTCACATTCATTAGTAGAATTTTCACAGTTGGATTGTGAAAACATCTGTTGTCAGAAAACCTATAAATCAAAAGCAGGTCCAAGCGCTAAAACTCTGTTCCACGAAAAATAAATAAATAATAACTAAATATACAATGTTCCTGTATGAGTTACAATTGTAATGCTATCCCATATGAACCCTGGATTTTTTAATTCTGAAAAAAATCCTATTTCATGTTCTGACCCATAAACTACCAGAATGCAAAAAACCATGCCGATCTTTTGCTCTGTGAAAAACTGAAAAATATCTATCCTACGGGAACCGTATATTTTTCGGCCAAATCTCATCTAGATCCGTTCAGCCGTTCTGGCGTGATTGAGTAGCAAACATACATCGAAACATTCACATTTGTAATATTAGTAAGATAATTCGAAAACTGTGCCAATGATTGACATAGTGCCAATCAACCTAATGATTGGCACTTCTACCACTAGTTGGCATTTTAGCCAATGATTGGCATAAGTCCCAATTAACCCAATGATTACCACTTTTACCAGTGATTGGCATGGGCCAATAATATGAAAACCAATAATTTTTATTCAAATTGTTAACACAGCTTAATAATCAACATAATTTAGCAAAAATATTAAAATATATTGGCGCAAAATTATAGTCCATTTAACTCGAAGCTTAATCAAATTTAGTTTGACACTAGTCTAAAATTAAATTTTTGGCAATTATAGACAAGTTAAACTACACTTTATCTTTAAAGACTTGCATCAAAATTAAAATCATGAAAACCCTATTTAAATTTTGATATAGTGTCACACTTGCTTCTCTCTGACTCCTGTCAATTTGTCATTTTCTATAAACCAAAAAAAAAATTTGCAAAGTGTTTTCGTAGGACGAAGATTTTGAATTGTTTGACGACATGAAACTGAAATTGTATACCCTTTATTTCGTAAAGCGGCATTACAGCATTCTTTGCAAAGATCAACTTTTTAACGATAAATATTTCTAAATTTTTAAAAAAATAAAATTAATTTTAATTTCAAAGAGGGAGAAAATTGAAATTAAACAGAAAATAGGGAATTTTACCAATTTGTCAAAAGAAAAAATGACAGCTCACACTACGCGGATGACCGATTGAAATAAATGTACCTCGCTTTTTTCAAACTGTCAAACTTAAATCTTTTAAAAGTATTTTATAAATTATCTCTTTTTTTCTTGTGAAATTTGAGATTTCCGTGACTTAAAAGTTAAATAATATACTATTCACAATTTTCGAGCACAACATTAAAATGTCCGCTCTTGTTTTCAATCAAAATGTCACTAATAAATGTTCAGCTGTCATCCGCGTACTGCTGATTTTGATACTGCTCTGAGAATGAGAAAGAAATATATCGTTGTTACCTAAAATGCCCTATTATCATTTTATTGACACATTCCGGGCTGATGATATTTGACGACAGGTAGAAAGGTGTGTTTGCTTTGTTTTCTCAGCGAACTGTCACTGTTTTAATGTTTTAAACCCCACAATAGTTGTCAGTACTTCAAAAAAAGTCTATATTTACTTCAAAGTTAGAGAACTGTTTCAAAGTTAAAATTAAGTTAAGAAGTGTGGCGTTAATTCCTTAAACTTAGGCTGACTATAATTTTGCGCCATTGTTTTTAATTTTTCTTTATTGTTTGCTTGTTTATATAAATCACATTAAACACAATTTCCTTTTATATTTTAAGACAAATTTGTATCACCACCTCCCTTATTGATTTCACAAGGTTAACTCAAAAAAAGGCGCGAACTTGAGATTGAATTTTGACAAGATATTTGTCAGGGCTGCCAAAATTTAAAATCAAAAAGAAATGATGCCAAATAACGCAGAAATAATTAAATTATTTATAAGTGGCAAATGTTTTTAGAAAGATTTCAAAATACAAGCTATATAGCTACGTTATTTAAACTCTAAATGCCAATCATTGGGGGGTGCCAACAATAGGGCCGTTTACCCTATTGCAAACATTTGGATGAAGTCAAACTGAAAAACTGGCCCTTAGAATGTTTTTTTTTTCACTTTATTATCTTGAATGTTATTTCGATAGATAAGGATATTAAATTATTGAATGTATAAAGGATAATTAATTTTACTTTAAAGCAACTGAAGCAATAATTTATTTTCAATTAGATGTAATTACACGTCACTATAAGCACAATAATTATTTCCTCGAACTGATTATACGTTTTGCATTTTCAAAATAATTTGATTTTACTAGAATTGCTGCTTATTATTATCATTGTGTATTTATTTACAACAACACTATCAATACTTTATTAAAAAAAACTACATATCTAACCTTTGCTTTATTATTGGGCCTGAGTGGTTGCACAAAAACAATTATCTGTGTTCAAATTTAATTTAACGTTGTGTACTTTGTACTATTACATTTACCTACACCAGTCTGTATATATACAATTACATTACGTACATCATGCTAACAAGCTTTGGAAGATCTGGTGAAACAAAATTTAACTATTATTACTTAATTGGACGCATTGCATGTTATTATACAGTCGTCGTCCTAATTGAATGGATGTTATGGTCCGAATGCGTGTGGGTGTATTTATAATAGGTATAATGTGTTTGAGTTTGTAGTGTGACCAACCATCAGCTACTGATGGTTAGCCTGGTTAGTATTGGACTTTAATTTGTTGTTGCGGTTATCCGGTTCGTGCGTAACTACAAAATTCAGATACAAAATAAAACATTCGTTTGACAGGATAAAATTATTTTTGTTTAATAATATTGATGTTGGCATTTTCATTTATTTTATTTTCCAAGCCATGGAAACCATTGTATTATTATTATATTTATTTAATTTTGGTTCACTGTTGAATTTATATTCAATTTATTTCATTTTTTTCTTTAACATGAGTGTACTTAATTTTGTTGGAATATTATTAGCTTTTGAGGGAATGAGTTTATTTAATCAGTTTTATAATATTATTCAGAGAATCATTGATGTGTAATTTTCGTTTTTTTTTTGTAAAGAGCTTTATAAACAAAAGTGTATTATAATGTTGTTAGAAGAATACGTTACGATGATAGAGAAGTCAGAAGAGTGGGTCGGCAAATTGTGTCTGTGTCTGTACGATGATTATGCATTTTGTCTACTATAAACTTAATATCCTTTATCTGCATTCTGCGAAAGAGTAGCTAATTGTACTAGTAAAACTAATGCTGGTATAGTTTTCTTATTCAAAAGTGATAAAATGGCCATGCGGCCGTAAACATCTTATTGGATATTTTAAGAAAATTGGATATTTTAAGAAAAACAAATTATTAACGACTAAATTCTACTTATCAGTTGACCATATTTTTTTTCAAATTTTACAAGAGTTTTATTTTGTTTTTCCATATTTTTTGTATTTCGTTGAATAATAATCAAAACCCATAAAGCAACAACAAAAAGCAACTTATTTGCATTTTGACAGGAGTTGAACTACTTGCAAGCTTGCAACTAGAAATTTGAGTAGCAAAAAGTTGTAAGTTTTTCAATGGAGGGGAAATGCTTGTCTCTGATTTGTGCTCTCTTTTTGCAACTATTTTTTAGTTAACAAATGCGAAGTCAAGAAACGTTTTTAGACGTCACAC
The DNA here is from genome assembly GCA_951217065.1 of Baccha elongata. NCBI lineage: Eukaryota > Metazoa > Arthropoda > Insecta > Diptera > Syrphidae > Baccha > Baccha elongata. Next base: position 164,233,906 of record OX578272.1, read on the forward strand.
AACGTTCTACAACGATTCTAGTTAACAAGCAAGTGTAATTTCTTCAGGTGTTTGTCTATCTTCTCTTTCATTTTGAATGTAGTTTGTAACTTTTGATGGAGAAACGGGGAAAAGAGACGCATGTTTATTAACTCTTTGTTCGTTGATATTCAAGAATGAAATTAAATCTACCCACTGACCGATTGAACGAATTGGATAGAGGATCCAATTCTTGTTGAGTTCTTGGGCATCTGCATGTATGTGGAGTCTGCGTATTACGATCATAGAGAAGACAAAAAAAGTAGGTACGGTAATACTTTCTGTCTGTCTGGCTAAATCGACACTCACAGCCTAAATGCTTGGCCGATTTTTTTTTTAAACTTGCATAATACGCCTGCATTTTTTTTTTATTTTTATCGTAGGTCAAGAAAGAAGGGTACCTACCTACGATATAAACATTACCGATAATTTCAAATTTCTCGAAAAAAAAAGGATCAATTTTGATAAAAAATTTTATATGTAATTTATTACCAGTAATTTGAGTCTTTCATCTGAATTTTTTTTTCCGGAATAACTAAATAACTTATTAACCGGTACGGGTTATCTTCTTAAGAGCTGCACCGATTTCGACGAAACTTTAAATTCTGAAAGATCTGCCAAGCTTGATTAATACTGCAATCAAAAATTTTGGAATAAGTATTTTATAAAAAGTTTATCAATTTTGATAAAAGTTTATACTTTGTTGTTGACCGTAGAAAGTTGACAAATTTTACAGTCGTAAACGATGGTTACTTGCCATTGCCACACAAGAGCAAGTTCGTGTGACCCAGTCTTGACATTTATTTTTGAACGCATCGCTAAAGAGAAGAATTAGGTACCTCTATAAAAATTGTTCAGTATATAGGTAAGTACTTTTATAAAGTATTCCGACGAATAGTCACTAGTCAGTCTCATCTGAGCATTTGGTTTTTTCGAAAATAAAGTTTAGTATGAATAAGACTTGTATTTTCGTGAATTAACTTAAAAATCGATGAGCTTGCTTCCGATGTTACTCAAAGAACTTTACACATTTTAAATTGACATTTTTGTGATAAATTTATAGTGAAATTATTTAAAACACATGCTAGTAGATCCACTATGTTGTGGATGGGTACCTACATTTATGCAATTTATAAAAACAGTCTCAAATTACTCAATAATCAAATTTTAATAAAGCAAAAATGTTTTTGTCCATATTGCATTTTCAAGAAATTTTTTGCATTTTTTAAAGAATGCACTGCGAGGATTCTTATTAAACCTGCATTCCGAAAATGAGTTATTCGCTAAAAATTCAAGCGGGAATTTAGTTGTTATGCACTTTATATTAAAATACATCTGAAAAAATATATAAGAGATATAAGATTCATAATTCGACAGCGGCTTTGGGACAATTGGTTCTTTTCGCACAATTTTTCTTTATAATACAAATATTTTAATGTAATTTTTTTACTGCAATGATTCTATTGAAAATAAAACTAATGATATCATTGATTTCATTGCACTTTTTATTTATTAAAAAAATTGTATTGAATGGACAGATAAATGAACCTTACAATTACTTTAGTTCACGAAATTCCACACGTAACCAATACATGAAACCAAGTCGTGCATTTATTTACATATGGTTTGCCAACTTTCGCTTGTCATCTTTCTCTACAAAAGTTTCCCCAAATCAAGACAATTGTTTCTTGTCGTCTTAGACTGTAACCAAAACCAATGTTAAAATATATATTTTACCAAGGGCCTATTTTTCATTCGCCAGCTAAACAGTCAGTTAGCTATGAGAAGAATAAAATTATCTGACTCTTTAACAGTCTGATAACATTGGTGGATTTTTCAAGCATTAAAAAAAAGTCAGTTATCTTGTCTACAGAATAACAAAATAAACTACATGTAACTTCATAGTGTTAGAGTGAGAAAATTTCTTAGCTGTCTATAGGGCTATGTGATGAAGTGGAACAGACATAAATTTATTTGTTTACTTTAAGGTTTCAGAAACAAATCGGATATCAATTTTTTCAATCAGTTTGTCCTTATTTATTTATTTCAAAAAATAAACTCTTAAGACTGCCACAAGGCCATAAAATTATAAATTTTGTTGACGAAACAAATAATATATTATATATTGATAAAATCAGTCCTATAATTGACTGTCTGTGATTTCGTGCAACCCACTCCAGTCATGTATCTAAATTGTTGTCTTTTGTTTCTGTGATATAAACCCAACAAGTTTCTTTTTCATTGCAATTGAAATTCTGAAAGTAAAACATTGAAATTCTGAAAGTAAAACAAAACTATATTTATAATACACAAATAATGAATATTTGCTCACTTCTACAATGCTTTTCCAAATCCCGACTCCCAGTCCAAATCAAAACAAAGAATTCAATGACAACCATGTTTGATATTCTATGGGAGAGGTCAAACTTAAAGCGCCACATGTGTCAGTTATTTAATGCTGTTGCGGTACTTTTTTGGCAGTCAAACAATTTATTCCTAGGAATAACGAACAAATAACTTTATTCCACAGTTAAGCTATTTATTCCTAAAATAAGAGCTAACTGACTGTTGAAAAATCACTTTTTTCACTAACTGAGGAATAAGTACTAACTGACTGTTTAACTGACCATTGAAAAACTGGCCCTAAATAAAATTAAAAACATTCGCAATCTTCTTCACAATTTTTCACCATTAATTCTTTTGAATGCTCAAAATAATTATTTTGTTCCGGAAATGACAACATATAAATGACTGCTAAATAATATTTTAGTGAGTAAAATCTTACTTCGAATATTCAAAATAAAGTGAGAAGAGTAAAGTGTTTATCATACCAAAATACTATTTTGCTCAAGTACCTTGCTCGGCTAACAATTTTGGTTTATGAGTATATTTTCATTTTTATTCATAACAGGACGACTCCACGATCTATTATTTCTCTCAGAATGTGTATCCTGCAATGAAATATTCAATGGAGTCGCGTTGTTTCTCGTTATGTTGGGATATCAGATATCTCTCTCTAAGATTTCGTCTTGACGAAGATGTCTGATATAAATTTGACAGATGAGTTTTTTTTTTTCATTTTTTCTAGGTAGATTTTATTTCATTATTTTTTGTCTCTCATGTTGGTCTTTGCTCTTCGTTCTCTTGCATTTCGGTTGTATTTTTTGTTGTTTATCCGCGATGTGGACACGTCAACTCTCTTTCATTAATGAAATGTCAAGACATGAATTGCCCAGCAAAGAAAAAAGAAATGCTCTGATATAGATATCAGAGATCTAGTTATCCGATACAGATATCAAGTGGAGTCGGTGTGTAAAGGGTAGTATTGTATTTTTCCTCTTTAACAAATAAATTGTAATAGGTACTTGAACTCCAAGGAGTAATGCTCAACAATTTCTCTTAGGACCTAAGAGTAGTGCAAATATTCTTTATTTATTTGCACGACACAAATGTGTGGCTCAATATTTCCCTCATTTAATATCAATATGCATTGATTTCTCCTGGGCATCTACTCTTCTCTTTTCCTACTAAACATTCCTAAAATATTTTCAAACAACCTTGCAAACATATTATAGCGTACACTACCATAATCATTTCACTCAAAAGAATATATTCATGTTATATTATAATGGAAGATATCTACCTAATTGTATTCCTAAGAAATTAAATTATTTTAAAAATTCACCCAGAACGACCTTGTTTCGAATTGGATTATCTTTATAAAAATTTACTTCACAAGACACGTGTGTCAGTAAAATGTTTTCAAACCAACAATGAAAAAAAGTATTTCAAAATTCATTGGAAAGAGTAATGAAATAAAATTATTAATGTTTAGGTATTCTGACGAAATTTATTTCTATATCTGAATTTGAACTTTTAAAAAGAGAAAATTAAAATTTCCCAAGACAGATGAACTTCTTAAAAAAAAAAAAAGATTTAGGTTTGAGAAAATGCCTTCTTTTATTGTTTTTTAAAAACAGGATGTTTTTTTTACTTCAAATCACACACAGGTACAAAATCTGTTTGTTTCTAACTTTCCTTTTCCTGGAATTCTCGGGGGCTCATCCTTAATAATTATTCTTTTCATTTGTATCGTCATTTTTTTTTGTTTTCGAATATAGGTATATTAGCTTTGCTTTCATAAGGTTTTTGTGGTTGGAATACTGTTTTTATTTTGCAGAAAATGTATATTTTTTTTTTGTGTATCCAATTTGATCACAAAACTCAATGGCACGTAAGTAAAGTCTGCCAGTGCTTTGACGGTCTATGTAAAACAATCTTCTTGCCATTTGCCCACACTTTATTCTATTTCTTGATTTTTGCAAATAAAGATATTGAGTTTTATTTTTAAGAAGATGATTTCTTTCTTTTTTTCATATAAAAAAGAACTTTTATTACGCACTTTCCTGTTTTGTTGTTAGCGGGCAATAAAAGATTCTCTCAGCAAGGACTTTTATTACTCGTTTCGCATATTGAAATCATTCGAGGACTTTTTTATGTAAATTCCAAAAGGCGAACGAGTGCTTGTTTAACCCAGACTCTAGACATTGTAAATCTTATGTCTGAAAACGATCTGTATAGGTAAGCAAACCTTAAGAAACATCCTGATACAGGACATTTTTTTTTAAATTTTTTATGTTCAAGGTCATGAATAAGATATAATATATGTTTGGGCTAAAAAGTGATTGCTATTTTCAATAGGTGTGGGGTGACTGGCGTGTAAAAAATGAGTCAAAGAGTCCTTTGATACAGATTGTGCCTTGATGTCCTGGTATGAGAAATGTGTATTTCTGAGAATTTTTTTTTTTTGTTCTTTCAAAGTGAATTCGGATTAAATGCAAAATGTTCGTGCCAAAGTACACCACAATTTTATTTTTAATTTTATTTCTTATCATTGTTTTGTATTTTTTATTTAACGTCGTCGGTCGGAGGATTTATTTAACGTCCTGTATTTGAGGGCTGTTATGTCATGTTATGTCAGATATTTAGCATAAGTTATTTTTTTTTTGTTCAGTTTTTGTATAGAAGGACTTTTGGGGCATATTTCATTTCAAAGTTGTGTTCTGTGGGAAACGATTTTTTTTTATAAGCTGCCTCCTTTACTTTCTGTCATGTATGATATTGTTAAATAAAAAATAAATGAAATGGTGGTTTTATATTGAGCGTCCCTGGTGAGTTCACAGTTGATCCCGAAAAAAGGAAACAAAAAAGTTGTATTATTTTTTTTTTCTCATACTTCTTGTTAAGCTAAAGTTTTTTTTTTTATTTTTTTTTTTCATCACTGGAGAACCATGAAAGTAAAGGTGCATTTTGGCCATGATGTTTATAATCCTTGTTGATGTGATGTCTCTTTTGCTGTTGGAGGAGAATGAACATTGGATGTATGTTTGTTTTTCCCAAAGGTGAGAAGCTGAATTGGTGTAGCTTTAAGACCTCGAATGTATTATAAAAAATTCAGCCGGAACAAAATGGAGTTGGTTGTTGTTTGTATTTGTATAAAGTAAGGCCTTTGATGTAAAAAAAAAGTTTTTTCTCTCAAGGATTTCATTGCTATATGTTTGTTGGTTTACACTGAAAGATAGGTAATGTGGTTGTCGGGAAATACATTTTTAAACAGACTGTTAATTACGATTGGTTTGTATGTAAAGAGTATTCGATTTTATTTTCAGCATTGGGCTTAATGTCAAATCGTCAAGTAGGTAATTTTTTTCTCTGGTTTCAGTTTATTATTTCTGCTCAATAGTTTAAGTAAATATGTGTTTTAAGTGTAAAGAGAATGGGCCTTGTGAATAATAAAATAAGCTAAAGCTAAAACTTGAATTTTAAAGCAAACTCTAGGATTTTTACACGCAAAACAAAAACAAATTCAAGTTCTAACTTAAGCTTATTTTATTATTAACAAGACTCAATGTTTGATTTTACATTTGGACTTTTAAATGAAACAAAATTTTACATAAATTCCTGCCCACAAAAAAATTAACAGTTAAATAAATATTACATAGTACTAGATAAATGAAAGAAAACAATTTTATTGTTACCATAGTCGTTAAAATAATTGCACGTTTTCAAGAAAAACTAAGTGTTAAACTGTCGTTACGAAATTCGTATTCAATTTAAGTCTCTGAAATTAAACCTTACAATCACACTTATTGAAAATATTTTAATATGTAAATAGGCTTATGTAGTTGACGAACAAAATTATTAGTAAAGCAGAACTTGAAACAGAACAGAGCAAGCTAGTACTCAATCTTATAGTTCAATTAATCCAATATTATAAACTACGAACTAAGGGGCGAAAAAAACTAATGAGGCGACAGACAGGTCGAAATCTCAGTTTTTTGCTATTTCCTCGGAAACTATGATTTTTTTGCAAAAAGTGTTAAACTAAAAAATTGCAGCTTATACGTTTTCTAAAAAAAAGTGTTAACACTTTTCATTGTTTTTTTGACAACACTGTACTTTTTCACTAGTATTTGGGTTTTTTGTTTTATTTTTTTTGTGGTTTTCCCATTAAGTCTTGTCCACAGAAATAAATTAAATGCACGTCTGGGTCGCATGAACTTGCTCTTGTTGCATACTTTGGGACAAAGCAAAATTTTATTCATGAAATTATGTGTATCGTCGCATTTTACTTTTACGTTGTTTAGCTAAAAACTTTAAATGCCATTTTGGGAACGAGAGTATGATAACTGTGTGGCGCCAAGATATAAAAATTACTCTTTAAAATTTTTTTTGATGTTTTTTCTTCTCAAATTTAGTGTTTGAAACTCGTATTTTCAAAAACTTTACATAGATTTTGCTTGATTTAAAAACTGGCTTAAAGACAAGAGTGTTGGCTTTTAAAAAAGTATAATACTTAATTGTAGGTATCACCGTTAATTTTAAATTTTTTTTCCATTTTTAGAACTTTTTTCATGAAATTGGCCCCCTTGCTCAAACGGTGGGAGGTAGACCCGCCCCACCCGTAGCAAAACATTTTTTTTATTGAAGTGTTCTACAAAAATACATTATCATTTCTTGGCGCCACAGTTAACATACTCTCCCCCCCATTTTGTGTTGATTGTTTAGCTTCCCACGATACCAAATATAAAAGAAATCGGTTCAGTTGTTATTAAGTTTCGGTCAAATTTGTAAAAAAGTTTGTTTAAAGTTGAAATCAGTCGAAAAATGTGGAGCATTTGCCACGGTCGCCGGGGCCATGAAATAACCCTGACTATTGAAGTTCGGACTTACTACACTTTCCAAAGTGAAATAACGCTTTTAATTCTCACTTTCTCAGGGCGAAATAAAACCAAAAGTTGAAACTCGGCCTTATTACACCTTAAAAAGTGCAGGACAGGTAATAAAGCCGAATTTCAAAAGTTAGTGTTATTTCACGGCACCGTGTTCACTATATTCACTGGACTTAAACGTTATCGAACACAAAAGTTTATGAATCCGTTAGACAACTTATAGCTTTTTGTGACAACTGGGAAGAGATTTGCCTTAATTATTTGTGCAAAATTTTATGATTTATATCCAAGCGGTCTTATTAAGCTAATTTCAAAAACTGGCGAACATACTCAAATAAATGAATAAAAACATAATAAATGAATTCCTTAAAACTTAATGGGGGCTATCGCCAACAAAATTCTTCAGGAAATGTTTCCTTTATTCGGACAATTAGTACCATGAAACATTTTCAAAATTTCACTAGGAATTTATTGTGATCGTAAACAAAATTTTCATGGAAATTTAGATGTCATTTTACTATTATCTTTCATTTAATTTAGGTCGCGGAATTTAAGTAAAACGAAGCAATGACATATGTCAGCTATTTAAAATTCTTTTTACACAATTTATGACAAACTAATATCCATTTAAACAAAAATTCTTTAATCCTAAAAATACATTTAAAAGATGTTTATTTAAACAAAATAAAATACATTTAAATTACAATCGTGAAAAAAATAAAATTAAATAATTTATTTTTCAAAGTAGTGCTAATAGGTGGAAAAATTTTGTCCTTCTGAAATAAATAACAAACAAAATTAATTAAAACAAAATAAAAGGATATTTTAATAAGTAGGTATGATAAAGATGGATTGTGTTCACCAAAAATCTTTTAGTGACACGGAATGATATTTAATTGAAGTCAAATTAAAAAAGATCTTGAACTATTTTGTAATAAGTGTGAAAGAGAACAACAAGGTCTATGGATTCAAATAATTGTTTTGCTTTTATAAAGTCTAAATGTGCAGTCAGGAAGATCAAATCCACCAAGTTCAAGATGAAAACTTAAGTTGTTTTCATGGTGGTATGCTACACTGTATCGATCATAACAATCAAAAATTGATGCTTATGAATCGAGAGTACACAGTGATTTTTGGGTGTGACTGATAACTCAATAAATTAAGAACTAAGGAACTAATATTCATTTGCAACAAGTTTTTCAATAGGCTTTCTGCCATTTTTGCTCCGGAGCAGGCTAAAATTTTAGCCAGTGGATAATTTTCTATGCTTATGAAGGAGTTTGAGAGACAGTCGGAGTAGTGTGTTTGTTTTTATTTGCATTTATTTTTGTTTGTTCTTACATTTATATCGAATTTCTCGTTTGTTTTTTTTTATGAATTGTGTTTTATATTTAACTAATATTAACGATCAATTAACCGATTACACATTTTTTACATTCCTTTTTATTGTGAAACAAATTGGTTGTTTTTATTTTGGAAGTTCAGCTGACAAACCAGTGTATTGTGTTTGATTTAACTGTTGGACTCTTTTCATTTGCATTTATTTTTGTTTGTTTTATATTAATCATTAATGTCGATTTTCCGTTTGTGTTTTTGTAAATTCCGTTTAATTTTACTTCGTTACGTACGAAGAATTACTAAAATTAACCAATATACTTTTTTGTACATTAATATTCATTGTGTAACAATTTTTTTTTTAAAGTTCAGCTGCCAAACCAGTGTTCTGTAACGCGTTAAAACTTCCCATAATTTTAATTATCTTACAGAATAGTTCTATTTTTTTTTCTTTAACAAAATAAAATAAATCTATACACAGAAATAAAAATGGAGTGTCTGTTTGTAATGTCAAAATAACAGTATTTTACTACACGTATATGAGAGCATAAACAGCCCTTATAACAAAACACACATTTTTAAAATGTTATATATAAACCGATCAGAATCTACAAGACCGATTTTGACGGGACCTTCATTGCCAGATGGCTGATAATATAGGAAGTAACTTATGATGCAAATTATACCCTAGGTAGCGCTATGGTAACATTTTATTTCTAAACTGACGAACGCGACGACGGGAAACGGATGTACTGATTTTGAATAGGCTTTAACTGGTGGATAGCTGATGTTGTACGAAATGACTAAGACTATTTCAAATAACCGAATAGATAGGGCTGGGTTCACTTTTGCGAAAACTCTTATATTATGAGTTTGAAAGCTTTTGGCAAAATGTTGAACAAATAGGTTTATAATAACTCTTTCAAAAACAATGTTTTATCCCTTATTATTTATGCGGCACATATTTAGACCGAGCTACTTTCTACATAGTCAGTTTTTTATTTGGTTCAAAATCAAAAGAAATTCATAGGATTTATATCCATTCAGGGAATTTCGTCACAATCAAAAAGGATTTTTTATTGACACCCCTGAACATTATTTGAAAAAAATATTCGAAATTGTTCATGTGGAATTTATTTCGAGGGAAGTTCACGATCGCTGAAATCATTTGCTGGGGACGGAATTTTCTGAAAGAAATGAAATTTCACTCAGAATTCGTGATAGGCCCCTAATAATGCAACAGGCTTTTTTTATTTTATTTCATTTTTTCCGTTTCCAATCAAGTGACCGGCAGTGTATGAATATACATTCATAATAAAATATTCTTATATACTCATATTTCAAATAGCTGTCTCAAAATATTACCAATTCACTTGTTTTCAATTTCAATAAAGTCTAAATCTTGGAATTCCCAAGAGTCTATAATCCATTCACTCCTATATAACAACTCAGGCTTCATTTTCTATAAATAGACCATTTTATTTCATCATAATTATTGCATATCCTCACGCTATTTGCGTGCGAGAAAAGAAAAGTTAATCGCAATAAAATCCTATAATAAAATTCCTCATCGCCACCTTTTACTTGTTTCACAATGCAAAAAGCAAAGAATTGGTAAATTAGTGAAAAAATAAGTCATCAACTTACCTTTTGGAGAGTGTTTCAAATTATAAGATAAGTTATGGACTTTGGTCACGAAACTTTGGCAATTTTCTTCGATTGAAATTTGTAAAATGGAAATGAAGCTCTCACTTTCATTTTTGTTCTATAACGATTATTCTTTTTCACACCTCAAGGATAATCCTCAGATTATGAACACCAAGCCAAAGTAATTATACACCAGACAAAGGACAATTTATCAGCACTCCTTTTGTTGAAGTTTTCTAAAAGAGGGAATGAGAAGTTTTTTTTTTTAAACAAGATATCACTCCTTGGCATTGTTTGTAAATTGCTGCCAACATGTGTGTGCTTCCCAAGCACATATATCTAGTTTTAAAACTCTTTCTCTAAACTTTCGAAAACAATATCCTTTTTGTGGGGTGCAAATTTTTTGAACTGTTCCACTTTTGCAAACAACCAGTGCAAACAAAAGGTGCCACACAATATATCTACATAAATTGTATGAACAATTGTTACAAAACTGCTGGCGGCATGATACGAAAACGAAACAACAACAACAACAACAAAAAAGGGGTTTTCACAATTCACACGCATCGTATATCAAGTGTCCTTGTGTAGCCACTGACATATTTGTTGAAGAATTTCGTTTTTATTTCAAACTGTCTGTGTGTTGAGAGGCAGGCCGTGAACAATCAACCTACTGACAAACAAAAAGGCCAAAGAAATCGAGTGAAAGAACCTCCTAACTTACTCCAGTTTATGTCCTGCCAAGGAGAGCCTTAAGAAAGAAAAGAAAAAAAAATCCATGTATTGGATTTTTTTTTATTCTTTTAAGTCTATCTCCTTTTGCCAAGTAGAGAGTTCTCATTTATTCAACTGTTCTACTGTTTCCTTTGAGATATTAGTGACAAGTCCTTTTAGGTTGAAGAAAATGTTTTTCCTTTTAGAAACAGTATACCTAGAGTTGTAGTACACAAAGTTGAAATGAACTTTATTTTGTTAGAAATCAGCATGAAATAATTCAAATTCCTTGAATGAGCGAAAATGAAAAATGCAAAACAGGAAAAAAAATCGGCTATCAGCCGAAGCAGCAGCAGATACAACAGTCTACCAATATATACAACTGGGTAACTGGGTAATCAAGGAAATCAAGAAAATCCTTATTAAAAATGCCAAGAGCTCTAACTGCACATAGCTTTGTGCTTGACTGGCTTTCAGTGTTGGAATTCTAATGAAACACCTGCTATTTATAACCCAAAACAATTCCTCTCGTTATCATGGATGAGCTTTAAACTAAAAAATATTTTGTCTTGATTGAATAGGGTACATCCCTATTAATTCGATGTCTTAGAATTTCCATGATGAAATGGGCTATCATTTTAGAAACGGAATCATAAAGGATTTACTAATATTGAAAGCTTTGAAAGGCTTAGTTGTTTGTATAGATTGGGTTAAGTTGTAACAATATATTATATGAGAAAAAAAATCAGTTAAATATTAAATTCATACTCACCCAGGCACTGTAGCTCTTTCTCTTGAATTCAGTTAAAAGTGCTCGATTGCCACAAAGTCATCATATCGTTTGTATAAGGAGCTAATGCCCATTTTGTTTAAAGCTTTTTTTAGAAATTGTTGCATTGTAATATGAGCGTACTGATTCATCATGATGTTGCGAAGAATAACTTTTCTTTTCCATACATTAATTACGATGACTGACGTACTGTGGTCCTAAATACATTTTTAAGTTGCAAGTATCATATTTTTTTTCCATTTAACAACTTAAGTGTCCAATGCATCAATTTTGAAACACATCATATAATTTGAGACTGGTTTTCATATAATACAATAATTAGAATCATCAAAAAATGAATAAAAAAATTTAAACAGAGTTGGTCTAATGATCCAACCATTGGGTACTCTTTTTATTGGCTATCATTATAATTGAAAAAAGCAGTAAAAAGGCTAAAAACATATCCAAATTAAATTTTATTATGTACCTATATACAATATATACACATATAAATGAAATTCAATTTATAAAGGTTTTGTGGTTTTCAGTCCAAAATTTGCGTTTCGCCCTGGTTTGATGGTGTTCTCATCAGCTAGATGACATAAAACCTTAGCTAGTCCGCAATAATTGTCGATCATTTCCGACTGCTATATAAAATTAAAAAAAAAAAAAATCACTGGAAATTTAATTTTTAAACATTGATAATCTATAATGAACAAATTAAAATAATAAGGAATAATCAAATAAAATGTGAAATAAGCGAAAAAACGTTCTGTTTGATGTTATAGAACTATATACAAGAACGGCTGAACCGATTTTAATGATCTCTAATTTTTTGGATTAGCCCCAATAGTAGAATAAATATTAAAATATCAGAAAATCAGATGTTATTGATTTTGGCAGCTGTTCGTGCAAGAATTGACATTGCGGTAGCAATTGCTTCCTCTGGAATAGAGGCTATATTGTAAGAAGGATGCGGTGTGGCTTATTCAGCGTTAAAATTGCCGTTATATAATTGCTGACTATAAAAGACAATGAGCAAATTTCTGTCGACGAATCGAGTGGATTGATTTCATTTGCTCTGAAGTTAGTCTCATCGAAGGATGAGCTCATCGAAGTGTTCTCGAACATCATTACTAACCACAAAAATAACAAATATTGAGTGATCGAACAATTTTGGCGGCTAGGAACAAAGATGTAAGTAGCATCACATAAACTTCATAATTTAGAATCAAATCATTAGTTCTCTGCATTCATTTAAATCTATGGACTGTGTAACTAATGAAGACGAAACCACCAGTTATACAACAGAATTTTTAAACTCATTAAATGTGCCTGGGTAACCACAGCAGAATTTACAACTGAAGGTTGGATCTGTAGTTATCATGCTTCGAAATCTTAATTAACCAAAGCAATGAAATGAAACGCGTTTGGTGATAAGAAAATTGATGATCATTGATGTGATTCACGCCACAAAATACTCTAAGGAAAATTCAAAAGTGAGGAAGTTCTCATACCAAGGATTCGTCTTGCATTTGCCATGAAAATAATTAAATCACAAAGTTGTTCTTTGAATGTTTTTTGTTTGAATTAAAAAATGCATGTTTTTCTCACAGTCAATTGTACGCGTCTCATAACAGAACGAAAAATGTGATATATCACAAGGTGCTGCAATGAAAAGCATCAACCTGAGCACAAAACATAAAGCAAAATTCATAATTTAAGAATAAAGCAAATAGCTACATTGCTGACATGCAATTTAATTGAAATCCGTGATTTCTTTTTTATTAAGTTTGCTTTAATTTGTACCTTATCCAAAATAACTATTTTAAAGTTAACAAATTGTTTGTATTCATTTTATTACGTTTATAATGGACTTAATTAAGCGTAACTAATAAAAGTTTACAAGACATTCGTTGACTGTTAGGCGGTACGAATTTCGCCGGGTCCGCTAGTTTCCACATAAATTACAGTTAAAATCAAATCAAACAAAATGAGAATTTTTGCCACCACTTTTGGATTTAAGAACCACAGTGTGTAGCAATGGCATTCATGTATTTAAAGGATATAAAGTTATGTGTGTTTAAACATGAAAAAAAAACAAAATACATTTAAATCAAAGTACGATATACCTGCTTGAGTAGTCGTTACAAATATTAACCGGGTATTAATTTAGCGATGCCATTAGCTTTATTTTACTTGAGGTGTTTGTCAATGATTGCAATATTGCAAGTGACTTCACATTATTGCACGTGATTTTAAGCGGTTTTTAAATTGATTTGAACATTTTATGATTGCATTGAATTTCAAATAAATGTATTTATTTTAAATGGTTGCAAATTATTTGGAGTGATTTTGCAATATTGCAATCAATAATGGTAATCGTGATTGCATTATGTCATTTTCGATTGCAAAAAACTTAAAGCTAATTTTAATTTTTTTTAATGATTGCAAGAAATCATAAATAAAAGTATTTTTTTTTTTTTAATTTCATATTTCAAGTGATTTCACTGAATTTCAACGAAATTTCAAGTGATTGCAAATAAAAGTGGTTAGGTGATTTCATTCGTGATAAACCCCTAGATTTTAGCAATGAAAAATGCCAGAAATTGATTATTATTATAACTAAAACAATTTATAAATTAACTTATAACCAATTTTCTTCCACTTATACAATTGACATCTAATTAATAAGAAAAAAAAATTATGTATAAACCTGTTATCAGATGACCCCATTAACTTCTCTAATCCCTTATTTCAAAAGAAAAAAAACTAAGATATCAGCTCAAGCTATTTGCTCATCTTAATCCGTTTAATCCTATCATTATGCTCAATGGCGAACAAGCAAAATTAATTTTATCGTCGTATACTAACAAAATGTTTTATTCTAGGTGTTTCTTTACTATAATCTACACACAAAAACAAAACAAACAAAAAAATCCTCTCCATATTATGTGTGTATTGAATTAAATATTCTATTGCATAAAATCACAACTTAATCCACCAAAGTGTAATAGTACACCATAAGCCGACATATCATTTAATCCCCCAATTTCTATTAAATTAGTCTGCTTATTTATTCTATAAGGATTTATTCGATGTCGTTGGGGTTATCTTCTTGACATTACTAACTTTATATTGGTACTAATTTACACACACATATAAAATATTAGCAAAATGATAATTATAATTTGGCAATTAATTTATTCAACAATATTTTACTCATTTCAGATTTTGTGTATACATTTGGCTAGAGTGCTTTGGCCTCTTATCAAAGAAGCAATCTATTTTTTTGGGATTAAAACAGAATAATTGGATTTGAAGGACTAACACGCCAGGTACATTCTAATTTTTTTTTATAACAATATAAGGGCAATTTTCTTGCGTCTCCATAAAATTTAATGTCGACATTAAGGCTGGAAAATGTGTAGAAACATCTGTTTTAATGATGACATTGAATTTAATACAAACTAAAGAAAATGAGACTGATAGAATTGAATAAGAAGTAAAGCTAAATGTTACTTTGAAAGCTACATTTAATAAAAGTTGCAATGTCTTAAAAGCCCATCTCATTGAAATCCCAGTCTAGTCCAATTTAATTAAATTAAATGTCATGATAGATTTTTTAAGAGTTAAAGATACTCCATAAATAACAAAAAATGATATAATTTCGGTATTCTACTTCATTCATACTTAATTTTATCTTAATTTGGTATGTCAATTAATTCTTAATTAATTCTTTCTAACTAAGTATTTTTTTCAAGGACTTAAACTGGTATGTTTAACCTTATTAAATGTTTCTAAAACTAGCATTTTTTTTAATCGGTGTTATTTCGATTTCTTAATACTTCTTTAAAACACCTAAAAAGGTTTTTATATTTGAGGTATTAAATCGGATTTTTTTATTCCTTAATAAACTTGTTTATGTTTTTTTCTAAAATTTGTAAATTTCTTATTAAAAAAAATAATGTAGGTATATTTCTTTTTCAAAAAAATGTCATACTTCTTAAAGAAGGAGTAAAGAAGTATTAAAGAAAAATGTTATTCCGATTAAATAAAATTTTAAGAAAAAATTTAGCTTCTTTAATTCCTTCTATTGAACCGTCCACTTGCGCCATTTATCTACTTAACAAGAACTTAAATCCTTCTTAAAGAAGAATACGTGTAACGATTAAGAGTTCTTAAATTCTTCTTTATGATATTTTGTGCTACTTGTGGACCAATCTCCATTTATACTTCTGTGTCTTTTATACATTGGAGCATTTATAATCGATCTTAGAACTTTTGTTCTGAATTTAACTTTGGTCTGAATTTAACTTTGGTCTAAAACGCTTGTATGGCAGGTACCGTTAAAAATCTAGTTGTAAAATTTTTTTTTGACGAAAAACATCACAGTTTTTTCAAAAAATCAGTCATGCGAAATTTCATAAAAATCGATCATATTTTTTTCGTGAAAAATTGAATTATCTGGTAGTTTTATATGGCGTGTACTGTTATTTTCAGCCCTAGGATAAAATCGAAAAATACGCCTGGGAATATTACTCTTAAAATACACTGCCTTATTAATAAAAAACAAATTGTAATTTTAGCTCCGATTTTCAAGAAAACTAATCCATGTATTACTAATGATTTAAAACCAACTGGAACAGTTATTTACTGCCTTTTCGTTGGTTGCGAAAAGTTTTCAATCCATGGATTAGTTAACTCGGAAATAAGACTTCAAATTTCAGGTTATTTTTTATTAATAAAGCTGACAGAGTACCGAGTTTGAAGAAAATCGGCCCAACCGTTTAGGCTGTAGGTGTCGATAGATCTAGAGTCTAGACTGACAGACGGACAGACAGAATTGTCGGACCGACTTTTTTCGTGTTCTCTATCATCGTAATGCCATATTTGATTGTTATCTCAATTTTTTTTTTACGAATACATAACTACACTTGCCTTATAGTACCTATAATCGCTAGTAAAAAACAAATAGTAATGGTCCAATGATTCTTCCTTGTGGAATTCCGCAAATTTTCGAAATATACTATCCAAATACCTATATGTCGTGATATACTTAAAACTCCAAGCCGTGCGTTGCAATAGATCTCATTGAAAACTTGGAAAATTTCTACAAATGCATCTTAACAATATCTAATACTTTGTTCGCTCTAGGGACTTTTCAATTACCTAGCAATTTTTTAGTGTTTTTTTCTGATACCGAAATCGTTTTCAGGAATTCACCTCTTTACTTTTTTAACGCTTTGAAAGAACATTTTCAAATATAAGAATATAAGGTAAAATAGAAAATGGTGTGATGGATTTCTTTTCACTCAGTGATTTCCCCGGTTCAGGGATCATTATTAATTTATCGAATTTCATTGTCAAAGAAGGTGCGGGGAACTAACTTCATGGGAACTTATTTCACATGGGAACTATTTTCACCACTAGTGGAAGCTAATTATTTCACCCTTTTGGGTGGCGTTGATTTTTTCATACAAAATGCACATATTGCAAGCTCAAACTTCGTCCCACCCAAACTCGTACCAACGCGATCTCGCACCCACCCCAAATCCTATAGGCCAGGCGGGATGCAGTCACCCCATTTTTTCAGCCTTATCTCCTGTAATATACAAATTGTAGATGGGAACTAATTTCACACCATCTTTGGATGAAATTAGTTCTCATCAATAGCGGGAATTTACTTCACTTGCCAATTGTACTTACATTCTTGTTGGTCTAGTTTGGTTTTTGAAACCTATGCAAAAGCTATAGATAATAAAATTTCCTCAGTCAGAAAACTTCTAAACATAAAAATTCCTTCACATCTATTTTTATCATCAAGTGAACAAAAAAAAAAAAAAAAACACCAACAGAGGTACTTAGATTTACTACTTCTTACATCCCCCTAAGCAAGTCGTTATTAATAAAGTTAAAATAACTTTGTTAACTAAATATGTTTCTATTTTCAACAAAAAATGAAATAGCAAGTGAGTTGGAAAGAATTTTCTTTACTTCTAATGTGAAAGACCAAAATTAACCCTTAAGCTTCAAATGAATTTCTTATTGTAAAACAATTCATAAACTTTATATTATAACAACAAAATATATCTACAACAACACATCACCACTTCAATTAATGGTTATATTATTAAACTAAGCAAGAAACTTTTGCCACAAAATAGTTTAAGAATTCCCCAAGGACTTACACGTCTCCGTAAATAAATAACATCCAACTCAACTGGCTATTTCATCGTGATAATTCCACCTTTTAATCTCTCTGACCAGCCATTACGGCAAACTACTTTTTTTTACTCTTGACCTAGTTCACTAGTTTTTGATATAAAAGGTAGGTATACATTGTTGCGAATAAAGATATAATGTATTATTGTATAACCTTGTGCTCTTTGGTTGTTGCTGAACTCTGGGATACCTTTACACTTTATCAAGTATAGTAACCACTACCTTAGTGTATATTTCTTATAACTCGCATTACTCAAACCCAACCCGAAATCTCTAAATTAAGAAAAAGAAACTGTTGAATCTATACACACACTTACCTGTTTCCTGGAATTGTTGAGTTTCATTCCCCAGGCAGGAAAATGCTTTTAATGACTTTATCCCCATCTAGTTTCTTGAACTGCAAATTGAAAGAAAATTTACAAGGACTCAAGTTCTAAATGCATATGAATAATAAGAAAAAGTTTCTTTTCTTAAAAATATTTTAACAAGTCATTTAAACAAGTGCGGTGAATTTCACCACTTATTCAGTTTAAATTTTATTTTGATTTCATGTTTGTATAAATTTAAAGTTTAAAACTTAAAATTTGTGCATTTTATTCAAAAAAATAAGCACTTATATAAGTCATCAGCATCACTCTATTTTTGCATACGGTGGCGAAATGATAATAATGTTTTAAAATATGTGGAAGTAAACAAATCATTAATGACGTTAAACATCACCCTATTAAAAGATACTGTATTATTTTTGCAAATGGCGGCAAATGTCAATAATTTTGACATATGTAAAAAAGTAAGGAATCTTCAAAAACATCGATGATAAATTTTAAATAACTAATAAATTAAATCCACGACTATGCTTTCGCGCGAAATAACTTAATATAGAAAATAATTTCACTTTTTTACGTGAGGTTATTACCCACATACCTAAGGTTAGAAATAATTTCACAAAAAAATGTGTGTGAAGACAAATCCTATTCACAATAAAAATGTATTTCCAGCGGGAAATAACTTCACTTTCTCATTATTTAATTGTATCTCACACTAAAGAGTATAAGTACTTATGTAAGAAATTATTAAACGTGAAAAAAAAATAAAGTAATAAATATTACCAGAGTTGAAGTGAAATTTTCTGGTGAAATTTTATACCCTCTCAAGTTATTTCAGGGCTTACTCAGGTAAGAGTAAAATTATTTTCCGCCACAGGTGAATTTTTTTCATTGTGAAGTTATTTCCCGTATCTATGTTTTCCCGTAAATGTGTTTCCTGTGAAGTTATTTCGGTATAAGGATATAGTTTCGTTAAGAAATAATTTCACTTGGGAAAAAAACTTCTTAACTAGTGGGAAATAATTTCACTTTTCTGTGAGAAATTATTTCACTGACCACTGGCCAAATTATTTTTGGAGTTGTTTCCAAAATAAATTCTGCCATAATTTCCGTGAGCCTCGAACTCCGACTTGGTAGATTTTATCACTAGTATGGTGTTGCAATTTGTACTCCTGTTCTTTAGTTAGAAAAATTAAAGTATTTTGTTCACAAGCAGCACTTAGAAAAAAGGCGAGAAATAACTTTACCAGGTTAAATTAGTTCCCACTTAAAAGTGAAAAATCAGTTCACTTTGAAAAATAAAATGTTTGTCTACGTTCTGAAGTTATTTTTATTTCCCAGTGAAGTTATTTTCCTGCACCAGTTATTTCACTGCATCGATCTTCAATTTGTCGATGGGAAATAATTTTTAGATGATAACATTTTAGATGAACTTGTTTCTCGCCTTACGTAGAAAATAACTTCAACTAAAAAAAGTGAAATTGTTATTCACTACACGTGAAGTCATTTTCCGTGTTTGCAGATAGGTGAACAGATAACCGCACATGAAATTTCTACCATCAGGTTTGATTTTTCTTCACGAAAACAATCCTTCCTATATTGAACATAATCATCTTTTTAAAATCAATCTATGTATAAGAAATTATATTAAGATTGATGTGTTACATAAATCTGTTTTATTCTTCTTTAAACAAAATTTTCAAAGACAAACAAATCACAGAGGATTTGTTCGTTACGAAAAGAATAAAAGCCAATCGTGTATGCTAACTTACACTGTCATACTTAAAATTGTTCCTGACGTTCACATGTGCGCATAGGTACTTCACGTCAAATGATAACACCTTACTTCCTTGGCAATCTAAAAATAAAATGGGGAGTTGGGGGAAATACATTTTTGCATCTCTGTGCCTGACGGGTTTTTAGCAATATTGTAGAGATGTATATATCTATACATCTATATAATATATACGGAAGGATATATTGAAGGATGCTTCATTCGCAAAAAAAAGTGTGATAAACTGCCACAACATTGTTCAAGTGTTCTTCAAGTGTTTCATAATATTTACGAGAATAGAAAGTAGTTGCCTGAGGACTTGATTTTTTTTTTGATTTTTGTGTGCCACTCTTGTGTGGTTAACTGTTAATTAATTACCTACTGTTTAAGTAGCAACTCGAACTTCTACTCGTGTGAAAAAATCACAAGTTTTGTTTTGATAAGTGTGTATTCTACTTAAGTCAAGAGCTTTTGTTTTGATTGTAATAGGCGCGCGCTCGTATTCTATAAAGAAGGAGAAAAGAGGCTTTGCGAAACAAACTTTTCTCAAGTTTTAAGTCGAAAACTGATGATGGATGATTGTGTCATCAAGTGTTGAAGTAAACAAAAATTATGTAGTAAAATGTGAGATTGAAGGGATGGGAAAACCCATTAAAAGAAATTGAGGAATAATTTGATCAAACGTTTCTTTATATAGATAAACATACTACATACATCATGTTACGATTTCAATTTGTGGTTAAGGTAACAAGCACATTTTTATAACAAAGTAAGTATGTACATAATAAAATGTTTATTTTCGATAGGTTTTTTTGAATTATACGTACTAGATAATTAGTAGGAAAAATCGTATAAAGACAGATTTAAGAATTTAAAAGCGTTACTTACATACATTCTCCTATAAGATAGATATACGTTTTTGTGAAGATAAAATGCAAACTACATACATAACAAAATGGCAAACAAAAAAAAATTAAGAAGAAACTAAACACCTAAATTTATTCTACAAATCGAAATAACATTCTTCTTTAATACTTCTTTACTTCTTCTTAAGTCCTTCTTCACTTTCTCTTTACTCCTTTTTTTAAAAGTAGCTTTGACATTTCTCGAAAACAAAATCTTTCTTGTTTTATTTACCTATTTGTTTTGATCTTTTTATAGTTTTTTTTTGTATTTTCAACAATTTAAAACAATCTTTAGACCATGATATTACCAAAAATTACCGCGATTTTAGTTCCTCAAATTGCCTTAAACTTTTTTCTTAAATTCTTTAAAAAAATATTCTTTACTGTGGAGTTTTTTTTTTTTAAGTGGGAAAAAAATATTAAAAAAGTGTTTAAAGTCGGGATTTTTATATTCGTAGATACTAATCGGGATTTTTTGGGAGTCTTTATTTTTGCCAGTCGAGATTTCGATATGATTCCGTCTCAAACTCGAGTTCTATCGCCTAACATTCCTGTGCGCTACTTACTTAGCTAATCTGATATGTAAAAGTGTGATGCAGATATCGCGGAGCTATTTACATTACTATTTTTAGAAGACTTAAAGTAGTATTAAAGACCTTATTAAAAAATACCTATTTAATGTCTCAAAAAATAGAAACCTATTTATATGGATTAAAAAAGTATTAAAGAAACAAAATAACCTATTTAAGAAATGCTATTTAAAAAATTAGAAGCATTTATTAATGTTTTAAGAAAAGTGAAATGCCTATTTAAGTTCTTGAAAAAATACCTATTAAAGAACAATTAAAGATACTATTAATTGGCATACCAATTTAATATTGAATTAAGTATGAATTAAGAAGTGTGATACCGAAATTATAGCTACTATTTTTTGCCACGTGTGAAGGTGCTCTTGTGACAATGTATCTTTACTGTCAAAATTTCGAAATATATCAGTATTAAAAACTAAATGCTTTAAGATTATAAAAAACTAACAAAATCAGAAGCAATTCTTATTGATTTTCTATAAAGACAAATAGTTTTTTTTTCTCTTCGAGAATCCTTTTGAGATATTTTGTTTCATTTTTGAATGGAATTCGAGCAGTATTAATAAAGACAGGCAATCTACTAATTTTCTTTTAAGTAAAGTTCACTTGAACTGATTTAAATAAATTCTTTAATAAGAAGCTATCCGCCATGTTTTTTTTTGTTTGAATTTTTGTTAAATAAAATTTATTTAAATCTTACTTTAGCTTATAAAATTTGATGATCAATCTTCTGCAGACAAGCCAACAGGCTTCGCAGAGAACTATAAAAAATGTTAAGTCTTTAATAATAATAATAATAATATTTAAATATGTGTCTGTAAGGCAAATTGCTTTTTAAATGCAACAGTTGTTGCACGACACTAGTTAGAAGGAATAACACGATAGGAAAGAATTTTTTCGGTACAATGGATAAAAAGCTCATTGATTATTAATATTTTTTATTGCATAGCCTCATGGGCGACGTCCAGCATAAGCTGGGAGGTATGCTGAAAAGAAAAAAATGCTTTGTTCCCGATTGAGGTTTGAACTTGCAACCTTTGGGTTAACAAGCAAACACTCCAACCATTGCCGCCCACACAAATTTAAAGAATAATAAAATTAAAATTAAAAAAAAAAAATTAAATAGCATTCTTGCCAAGGCGTCAGTATGTCGGACTATTATACCCTGGTGGTCTGGGTTCAAACCCACTCAGTCTCTTGCGATGAAATGAAACTACCTCCAGGAGTATCATTGCCATGATAAAGTGCATCTTACCTTAGTCGTTCGCACTCGACAATTTTTTTTTTTATTTTTTTTTTTTTCAAAAAAATTGGTAATTTCCCGAAAATTTGCAAATATTTGAATTTTAACACCTTTTCCTCACCCTCTAAAAAAATTAGCCAAATTTCGGATACTTTTTAGGATTTCCGCAAAATATCAAACCAAAGTTCTCCACCAAAATTTAGGGAACAAAATGTCGGTACTTTTGGAGAACAAGCCAAATTTTTCTGATTTTTCAAAAATGGATTTTGTTATTATCAATTTTTTCAAAAATATTTCCTAAACTACAGTTTTCTAAAAATGTCTATTAATGAAGCTTAGAAAAACTTTAAGAAAATAATTTAAAATCAATACCATTTTAAAAAAAGATATGTGGGTATATGTGATATAAAGAAAAAACGGTAGATTTTAACTTATTTCTAAAAAAAATCCGACGAAAAAAAATTCTTTATTAAAATTGAGCTTTTCTTCGACAAAAATTTACATAGAATTATCGGCAACACTTATATGTTACGTACCGTTGTTTTAAGACCTTGGATACAAATCAAAAACTCTAAAAATACGTAGTTTGAAGAAAATCAGTCCAACTGCTTAAGGCTGGCAGGGTGTGAATATATCGAAACTGGATACATAGTATTTCATAAGTATAAACTTACAAGCAGAATTGCCAGACTAACTGTTTCCACTTCTAGGTACGATAATTGGATTAAATTCTATTGTTTTATGAAATTTTCTTTAAGAATGTAAAACTTGCCTAAATCCATTGAGTTTATACACATAGATGGTTTAAAACTCACCGAAGTAGATGTCGCTAAATAAGAATATCGAATAATTATTATTGCCCCAATTCCCTGTAACGAAAGTCACTCAAACCGAACCGAACAAAATTCTTATGCATAAATTTGTATTTGTTTTTCTTTATTTCTCTTGCCTTTTAACTCAAAAATAAATGCTACAAGAGTAAAATACTAACAAGGTGATTTAGTAACGACATCCTACGAGCAGCATTTGAAACCTATACACATGATTTCTCTATGTGTATAAACTCAATGCTAATACTAATAGTATCTATTTTTAAGCGTGAGAAAAATCAATATTTTCTTTAAAAAATCTCAGAATGATCTTAACATTATTTTCATCTAACCAAAAACACACTTCTCACAAAAAAACACACAATCAAATTAAATCACCTTCGCCCTGCCAACAATTCACAATATCTAATTACTTCACAAGAATTTCCTTCAATGCAATCTTCCATTTCAGCGTTGTGATAGTGTTTCTAAAATATTGTTTATTCAAAATTAATTTTCCATCTCAATTGAATTTCAGAGAATTCTAACACCTTTTTTTTAACTTTTTACCTTTTGGCCAGGCAATTATGAAGTTTTGATAGAAAATCTTGTTAACAAGCGACCGACCCTCTCAAAATTTTGTTTTTGGTTTGTATCCTTTGCCATAATAATAATCATAAATATCCTTTTATGTTTATGTTATCGCACAAAGAGGAACTTCTATAATAACTTTACTTAAAAATATTCTTATATCGCGATGTTGTCCTTGTGTCATCATCATCATCATCGCACCATCATCATCTAATAGAACGTCTGTCTCTCCTCAGCTTTCATGGACTTAAACATTCTTGCTAACGATTTTGAAAAAAATAATTTAGGTATATATATAAAATTACTTCAAGGGTTGCTAGAGCTCACGGCAAAATGACACCTTGATTTTTGAAGGGATGACCTAAATAGACAACTGGCACACCTTCGTAAATTAACTTCGAGAGGTAAGGACTCATCCTTGGAACTAAAAATAAAAAAAAAACAGAGTTTTATATTTCATAGTGAAAAAGTTTCATTTCAATTTGATGAAATTTGCTGTGTCGCTGACAATGTTCCGCCATCGTCGGCGTCGTCGCGCCAACGTTATTCTAAAGAGAGTGTCCTGTCCGTGAAAACTTCTCCCATTGAAATGCCAAATGAAAACATATTTTCCTTTCATCTTCTTGTTGGCTGTGTTCTGGTTGCTTTGGTAAATCATCCATCTCGGATGCTCGTTCTTGAGACTCATCCTTTTAACGTCTTTTCGTCTTGTCCAAGTTACAAAGTGAATGAATTGGATTTGAGGCAAAAAGGATAAACTATATAGCTCTAGCTACACTTGAAATCCAATGATGGGATCAAGGGCAGGGTGCAAACGTTGAGTTATGTTCGGTTTGCCCTTAGATGTGTAGGTGGCGATGGAGAGAAATTTAGTTGTGGCTATCTCATATATATATTCAAAAGGGTAGTTGATGATGAGGAGTAACAAAAACCAAACACAGAAAACTGATGCCACACCAAAAGACAATCTCATTTGGAGTTATAAATCATCGAAGTTGGGAAATTGCTTGTGATCCTTTTACGTCGAATGTGGAATGTCTTGAGTTTTGTTCATCTTCATCTTCATATTCCTCTTGTCGTCGTATCGTTT
Source organism: Baccha elongata (assembly GCA_951217065.1). Taxonomy (NCBI): domain Eukaryota; kingdom Metazoa; phylum Arthropoda; class Insecta; order Diptera; family Syrphidae; genus Baccha; species Baccha elongata. The sequence goes on from OX578272.1 coordinate 164,259,171, forward strand.
ATATTCTTCTTCTTATTCTGGTTTTTTTTTTTTGGGGTTAACATATCAAAGATTTCTCAGTTTTCATCTTTTGAATCGCATAAAGAGGTTTGGGTATGAGTTGAGTGAAGAAGTATCATTTCATTGTTGAACACTTGAAAAAGTATTTTTATTTGTTTTTGAATTTTGAAGAATCTTTGGAAACGCTCTCAAAATGGAAATAAGAGATATGACTTTCTCACATTTTGATTGTGTGTTTTTCATCCTTCAAAGGACTTTCGATTTGTTTTTTTTTTTTCTTTGCCTATATTTCTGTGGGCTATTGTTTGAAATTGGATAACAAGTTTTGATAGTTATTATGAAGTTGAGGGGGTTAAATCATTTTATAGGATTTGAAATGTTTTAAATTCACAAAAGTTAGTTAGGTATGTAGCTTATTGGGATTAGGTATGTATTAGGTATAATGAATGAACTACAAGTCTACAAGTGTATTGAATTTCTGGATAGGAACATTTATGAAAATGAACTTAAATGGACTTAAAAAGTTTGAAGCAGGTATTTATGTCCAGAGATATTTGCAAACAAATAGTTTTGACATAAGTTTGCCATTACTATAAAGCTTACTATAAAGCTATTAAACCAAATGTAAGGTAACAGTATCCTTTTGGAAACTTTAGCACTATGACTTACAAACTAACTGGTCCGGAGTGAACAAGGGCCTCAACCAATAAGCTTCTTCGAGGCGGCTCAAGTTGGTTTAGGTCCTCTTTCACTTGTATGCGCCCACATGCTCTCCTCATATACTGCGCCGTCCCACGGGGTTGGATTCAAAGGCCATCCGGGCCGGAGCATTGTTGTCCATTCGCCATTGGCTCTTCACTTTTGTGATAAGGTCAGTGTCGCTTTACAGCCCGTACAGTTCATTGTTATAACTTCGCCTCCATTCCCCAGCTATGAAGATAGGACCAACAATCACGCGGAGAATTTTTCTTTCAAAACAAAACCTAAAGCGTTCTCATCCACATATAGTAAGATCCATGATTCTGCGCCATAAATAAGGACCGAGATGATAAGTGTCTTATAAAGGGACACTTTAGTTGCTCGAGAGAGGGCTTTGCTCTTCAGTTGCCTTCTTAGCCCAAAGAAACAGCGATTGGCTAGAGTGATTCTTCGTTGAATCTCAGCACTGGTGTTATTCGTTGAGTTGATAGCGGAGCCTAGTTCTTGACCACCTCAAAGTCTTAGCTGTCTATGGTGACGTTATGTCCAAGTTTTGTTTGTACTTTCGGTGTTGGTTGTCCTTTCTTGTTGACTGCATATATTTTGTTGTGCGTTGATTCACCGTTAAACTAATCTTCTTGGTTTCCTTCTCAATGCTCACGAAAGCACCACTGACATCAGGCTTTGTTCTTCCCATTTTGTCAATATCATCGGCGTACGCAAGGAATGTTGGCGTTGATGTGAGAATTTTGCACTATTCTTTCAAGGATGGTGTTAAAGAAGTCACATGACAGCGGATCGCCTTGTCTAAATCCTTTTTTGACATCGGTGAGGTCTTTACCGACTTTGGTGGAGCAGCGTGAGTTCTCCATCGTCATCCTGTATATTCGGACGAGTTTGGTAGTGATGCCAAAACTAGTCATTGCTCTGTAAAGCTCGTCTCTATAGATGCTGTCATACACGTCCTTGAAATCGACGAAAAGATGGTGGGTATCGATTTGAAATTCACGGGTTTTTCCAAGATCTGACGTTGTGCGAATATTTGATTGATACTGGACTTTCCTGGTCTAAAGCCTCACTGATCAAATCAAGTTTTTGATGAATGGCTTCAGGCGTTCACATAGCATGGCAGAGAAGATCTTGTATGCGATGTTAAGGAGACTAATGCCTCTGTAGTTGGTGCAGTCAATAGGATCGCATTTCTTCAGGATTGGGCAAACAATGCTATAGTTCCATTCATCGGATATGCTTCCTCCGACCATATTTTACAGATGAGCTGGTGTATGAGCGTAACCAATTCATAGCCAGCTGCTTTGAACAGCTCGGTTGCAAGGCCATCAGCTCCAGCAGCTTTATTGTTCTTAAGTTTATAAAAAAGAAATAAAATAAATAATGATGCAAATTCTTTATACCAATATGAAAATTAATTTTAAAGTTTATTTTTTATATTAAGAATAAACAACCAAGTAGAAGACTTAGCATCAGTTTATTTTAAGTGAACTTTTCCGAATTATTATTCCAAATTAAAGTGTTTAGCGGCCTACAGTCCTGGAAAACATTGCGTTTCGCCCGGTGCTAGCTTGTTGGAGTTGGACTCGTCAGATGATGTCCAGCAAAAAGCACCTTGTCATTATGCAATTAAAAAAATTTTCGAGCTCATCTTACATAATTTTTTTGACAAAAAGCTAATGTGAACTATACCAGCAAGATCACGGTTGCAAACATTTTCTAGCACCGGGCGTTTTCTTGTACTGTAGGCCGCTAAACATTTTAATTTTGAATAAGTTCTTAAGTTTAGATATAGTTATCTTCAATTTATTTAAGTCGGGTGGGCAGAATGGTTGGCCTGCGTCGTTCAGGTGGAATAGTGCAATCTGCACTATTCCATACCGAGCGGAATTCGGTTCATCATCGCCGTTGTAGAAATGATCCTTCCATTTCTTCAGCACCGACTGCTATTCTACTATGATGTTCACAAGGTGGTCCTTGCAGTTCGGGCAATAATCTTATATAATAATAATAATAAAATGATAATCTTTTTACATTTTGGTAAAGCTTCCAAACTTCATTCCTGTTATGACATCCGCCTATTTCGTCGATCACGCGCTTCTCATGCTCCTTCTTTTTTCTTCTGAGAAGTCGATGTTCCTCTTTCATCTACTGCACGTAGAGCTCTCGCGCTTCTGTAGTCATTCTTTGTTGTGCCGCTGCTGCCGCTTTGTTTGGCTACAAGTACTTGCCAACATTCTTCGTCAAACCATAGGTTTCATTGTGGTGGTTGTGTTGTTCCGAGCACATCAGAGGCGACATCTCTAATTGCTTCCTGAAAATGTTTTCAGTGGTTTGCGATGCTTTATTCGATGGTGGCAGCATAGAACTAGTTAAGAGGTTGCGAGTGACTCGATCAGAAAAGGACTTGGCGATCTCTTGTGATTTCAATCGGCCGACAGTTTTTCGACGTTTTGGCTTTGTTCTGGATATCCGTAGCATTACCCTGGCTACAACGAGATAGTGGTCCGAGTCAACGTTGGCTCCTCGGGTCGTTCGGAATACTGTGATACTGTATGAATGCCTTGCAGCGATCGCGATGTGGTCAATCTAGTTGACGGTCAATTGATCAGGATGCCGCCAAGTCCCCTTGTGAATATCGAGATGCGGGAACTGGGTACTAGCTACCACAATGTTTCGCCCTGCAGCAAAGTAGATCAGACTGAGTCCGTTACTGGAGGTGGTGTCGTTCAGGCTGTTTTTTCCGACTATGTTACCAAAGACGTCTTCTTTTCCTAGCTTGGCGTTAAAACACCTTAAAAAAATTTTAATGTCATAACTAGGGCACTGCTTATAACGGGTGATTTTTTAAGAGGTTTAGAATTTTTTTTTTTTAAAAACACAAAAAATTCAAAAGAATGAATGAAGTATTTATTTGAATCGATAGTTTGAACCTTGCAATTTAATGTTTAAAGATAATTTTATGCAAATGTAGGTAGCTCATTCGCCGAGTCCAATTTTGGCATACTCTTTCACACATATCGGCCGGTATCTCACGAATGAATGTATGGATGTTGGCTTCCAGTGCGTCAATCGAAGCGGGCTTGTCCCTATAGACATTAGCTTTGACATACCCCCACAAAAAATAGTCTAATGGTGTCAAATCGCACGATCTAGGCGGCCAATTGACCGGCCCGAAACGTGAAATTAACTGTTCACCAAACTCGCCTCGCAATTGCGCCATTGTTTCGCGTGCTGTGTGGCATGTGGCACCGTCTTGTTGAAACCACATATCATGCAAGTCAAGAACTTCCATTTCGGGCAAAAAAAAGTTTGTTATCATCGCTCGGTAGCGTTCACCATTGACAGTAACGCTGCGATTCGCATCATCTTTGAAGAAATATGGCCCAATAATGCCGCCGGCCCATAAACCGCACCAAACAGTGGCTTTTTCGGGATGCATTGGTACCTGTTGCAATGCTTCTTGCTGATCTTCACTCCAAATGCGGCAATTTTGCTTATTTACGTACCCATTCAACCAAAAATGAGCCTCATCGCTGAACACAATTTTTCGATAAATGAACATTTCGAACCGAGCACGAATTTTGATAGTAAAATTCAATAATTTGCAAGCGTTGTTCATTTGTAAGACGATCCATGGTTAAATTGCAAACCAAACTGAAGCTGTTTGACAGTGACACAAGGTACTAAACACACGTCAGCTGTCAAAACCAGTGTTGCCAAAACCAAACCAGCTAAAAAATCACCCGTGTCTTATCCAAGAGCTCAAAGAACTCGTTCTTTGTATCCTCATATTTTTCCTCTGGAGAGGGGACATGCTGATGTTGGCGAATTTAGCCTTGATGCCTCTAACGAATGTTCGTACATAGGATCTCAAGATATTCGAATTTTAAAGAGAAGATTTGAAAAAGTAATTTTTTTTTTTATAAAATTGTGAAATTTTTGCTTACAAAATTATTAACGTATTGAACGAACACATCAAATTGCCTTATTGATTTTGTATGTAATTTGTCTTGTTGTGAAAATTTTGGTTATAAAATTCTTCGGTAACTCTAGTGGATTTATTTTTATTTGCTCTTCATTTAGATTTCAATAATTTCTCTCTGTCATTAAGGCCGCACTCAGAAAAATTAGATATTTATAAATCATAAAAACTCACTTAACAAATCAAACAATTCAACCCATTACCGTAGTGCCATATTTCAAAGTAATTGAAATGTTTTCTGATATCATACAGTAGGTAGTTCAAAGAATTTCAATAACATAGATTGAATTACATACATGCAATTATTGAATGTAAAAAATCATCATAAATCAAACGTTCTCTAATAAACAAATGTTAAATGGGAGTTCGACAAAACACACATTCGACTTTCAGTAAATTTTTCAAATTCATAATATTATAACCATGTTCGTAGGTGCATACAGCTGTATACTATATAATTAACTGCAGTAACTTCAAACTATAATTTTACTGTAAAAGTTTAATAAAAAAAATTTATCCTTGCAGCTTGTGTTTTTTTGTAAATGCAAATAGGTGCAGACAAAGTTTAAAAAAAAAAAAAAAAAAAAACTTGTTATACAACACATACGCCACTCCATATTTCAAAGAATATTTTATTTTTGTACGCGGTTTGTGTTCTGTGAAATATTTTAGTGAAATTAAATTTGTTCGGTGTTTGATATTTTATGAGGAAGGTAAAAAGATAGATAGATGTTGCATTTTTTTTTTTACAAAATAAATTGCAAAAAAAAAAAAACTTATTTACATTTATACATATTTTCAATTAGCTGTTGTTCAATATTTACATTAGCAATAACAGAGAGAGTGAGAATGGGAGGTTAAACAAAAACATGAGACAAAACCAAAATATTAAAATTCTTGTTTATTTAATATCATAGAGATAAATAATTATTATTATGCAAGTTAATATGAAATATGTATGTAAATATCTACATGAAAAGAATAATGTTCATATTTTTATGAAAACAAAAAAAAATTTAATAAAATTGAATTCTATAAAAGCGTGTTATTGGGTAAATATATAGTTAACTAAAGGTATATGAAAATGTGTGGTTATGTGTTACATAAATTTAATATTATTGTAGTGTTTTTAGTATGTTATTTTTTAAATTAAAAATAAAAAGAGATTGATTTATAAACACATATTTTAAAAACATAAAAGGAATAATAATATTGTCCTGGTTATGTGTTGTTTTTTATAAAATTATTAAAATGAGTGGCACCTATTTAATGAGGTATGAGGATGAACGCATAACTGGGGTTAGCGCATCAATCAGCCCTATCGGAGACTTTATGGAAAACATTTTTCCCTAGTTCCATAAGAATCTCATTACGGATTTTTCGAATATGGGAAAAATTCCTAGGAAAAAAAAGGTTCCCGATAACCCCAAATATCTTAACTATTTTTATTTATATGTTTAAAGCCAATCGAATATTTATTTCTTTTAACTTGAATTTATGAAAGTTAAAATGTAGACATTTTCAGGATATTGTTTGAAGTGCACTTTAGCTAGAACTGTTGAAAGTTTTTGATTTTGGTATCGGTGAAATGCATTTTGCAAGAAAACATTATGAAATTATTATTTTTTAAAACAATTTTTCCATATTTTTTTTTAACTATCTATGCCAATTTTGGAAATTAATGTTCCCGAAAAAATTTATAGAAAATACTAGCTGACCCGGTGAACTTCGTATCACCTAGTTCGTTACTTACAACTTTTAATTTGTAATTACTGGTTGCACTATGTACGTTTAAGATGTTTCGTTATTTACTCAAATTTATTCATAACTAAAAAAAAATATTGGAAAACAGTCGACTTGACGGGCCATCCCTGCAACTTCCCACTATTTTTGGACTTTACGTGCATACAATTTTGTGAATTTTAGTGCTTCTGACTTCGCAAAGCTTTTGATTAAAAATAAACATTATTTTTTGAAATTTTAAATTAAAATAAGCTGACTCGGCAAACATTGTTTCGTCATTTATATTATTCCTAGGAAACAGTTCAATAAAAATAACTATCTACTATAAGTGTGTGAGGATGTACTTATAATCGAAAGCGTTATAAGCAATAAAAGTATGCTTTATTTAGGTTAATGAATTAATATTTATTAAAATAACGACTATATTTTGAATTATAATTTCTGATAGCTATCTAAACATCAAAAATAATTATTTACATTGTTACTATCAATTATGGCAGTTGAAAAAAAAAATTAATCTCTCAGTGCAATAGAGTGTACAATATTCTTGGCTAGTCCGTCTTTACTTTAGCCAACACAAACAAACTGGATGGTTTCCCCACGCGAGAACATGCCACATATAGTTGTCCGTGGGAAAAGCATGGTGTTCCCAAATCTAAGCCACATACAGAGGACAAATTTTTTTCATAAACGCACAAAAAATTAAGAGCGAATACCTAATTTTAATTAAAACACTTGTAGTTCTTTTTACATTTCATAGTAAGCTAACATAGTACCTACTGATTTAAGGCAAAATAAGGAGTCAACCTGGAAACTCGTATACAGCTTCATATTGGCGTACTAAAAGTTGTGTGTAAAGAATAATGGTACTGACGGCTCCGAAGAACCACGGCCTAGTGACACACACCCAATTCTTTTGTGTGCGTTGTTAGTTCTACAAAGATTGAAGGGGAAGTACAATATTTCGTCGAAACGAACGACTAAGATGAGATGCACTTTTCATGACAACTATAGTTTTGGAAAATTTGTCACTTCCTCGCAAGAGGCCGGAGCAGGACCCCTGAAAAAACATTAGATGTACTCAGGGCTCGGACCCAGAACTACGAAAAGTTAGTTATTCAATGTCAAAAGTAACAATAACCGCGTGTTTCGCGATTATCTCGGTTTCTCTCAAATAAGTGATGCTGACATCTATTATCAAAATTGTAGAGCATACAATTTGCGATAAATTTCGTAAAAAATATTTTTTTTCATGCCCTCAACTGTTTTGAGATAGAGGGCGGAAACCGTATCGCGCCACTCAGCTATACATACTGTAATGAAAGGTCGTGAGTTAGAAAAAAGTTGTTCCTTCAAAATATTGTCCAGGCTGCTGAAGGAGTTAACATACTAAAAGTCCCGACGTCTAGAAGGTGAGCCGTGAAAAGGGAAGGGTTATAAGGGCCCTTTTTTTTATCTTTCGCTTAAAGCTTATATTAAATTACAGCTCATAAAATTTACTACAACATTTTGTTATTTGATTTTTTTTTTGAAGTCTCAACCTTTTGCGAGCTATGCATCGCTTAAGAGAAAATTATTATTCAGTGTTTGTTTACATGAGATCAATTAATTAACTGAGAGTTAAAACTATTTTTTTTCCGATTAATAAATTGTAGATAAATAATTATTGCACTGGAAATTAATGATAAATTTACGATGATAGTAAAATTAACATCAGAGTTGCACAGAAAAATTAAAATAATACGTATAACAGTCATTGCTACGATAGATACACAAATAAAACCAAAAGAAATTGCTGAAAAATGTATAGTGAGTGAGAGAGTAGACCGACTTCGTCCTCATCCCTACTCCGTGATGTTTGCTGAATGAGTGGTGACACCTGACGGGGATAACTGATCGATTGATAATTGATCAGTTGTCGACCGGTGAGGGCGGGAGATCAAATTAAATTGGGTTGATCAGAGTAATATGAATAAATATATAAAAAAAAAATAAAAAAAAGTTTTTAATTGACAAATAAAAAATAGGGGTTGATCGTAGAGGGGTGAAAATTAAGGGTTGCATGTATTTTTGTATGCTGTATCATAAAAAAATTAAAAAAAAAATGTGTCCAAAAAAATAAAAAAAAAATTTAGGGGTAGACCACCCTTAACATTTAGGGGGATGAAAAATAGATGTTGTCTGATTCTCCACCCTGGCCGATATGCATGCTTCGGATGAAGAAAATCGGTCGAGCCGTTTCGGAGGAGATAGATTACAAACACCGTGACAGGAGAATTTTATATATAATATTATTTCATAAAGTTTTTAAATATCCATCATTTACAATAGATAGATATAACATTTTAAAACAAAAATAAACACAAATAAAGAGCTCGACTGGATCGTAAAAACTTGCTCTTGTGGGAAGTTACTTGAGGGCGTGATAAAACTGTGTCGGATGAAATTGTTCTTGAAAATTTTAAATAAATTAAAATACATAAAGAGGATACAAAATCGTATGAAATTTTGCTAAAAGTTCTAAATCCATATCTTAGAAAGATTAAAACCAAATTAAAAATGTAAAAAAATTTCTTTATTAAGTTCTTTATTGAGTATGCAAAAAAAAAACTCAAAATCGTTGGAACGGTTTTCGAAAAAACCGATTTATTTTCAAATGATTTTTCGAAAAATTTTAAGAAAAATGTTTTAAAAAAATGTTACGAGTTTTTTAAACTTAATTAACTATACCTTACAAATAAATTTCATAAAAGTCCGTTCGTTTTTGAAATACCTATTATGAATTCACAAAAAACAGTTGTTCAATTTTTTTCTTAAACTTAAAAATATTATTTTTGACAAAATTTTGTATGACATGTTATTCAAAATAGATAGGTTTTAAATTTAAAAATACCGTCTTATGGCAAAAGAATTTTCTGATACACCTTCTACACTTATTAACATATATGTGAAATTTGGTTGAAATAAGGTTTTCCATAACCGTTATATGGCAGGTACCGTTATTTGAAGACTTAAAGTATCTAACCTACAAATAAAACTCCGGTACCATTAAAACCCTACCTTACAAAATTCATGTAAATCGGCCCACCCGTTTAGGCTGTAAGTTTAGACAGTCAGAATTGCTGTAGCCACTTTTGTCGTCTTTTCTATCATCCACCATCATAATGTCATAGTTGATTGTGATCTCAAAACATTTTTTGCACGAATCCAATACTTGCCCCTATAGGTTTTAATCGCACGTTAAAAATCATAAAAAATGTAATAATATAAAATTTTTTTGTTGAAATCCGTTGAGTCGGTAACAAGAAAGGCAAGAAAGACTTTAGTGCCAAAACTTAATGAAAATCGTTGCAGGCATTTTCATGAAGAATTTATATAAAAATCTCGGATTTGAAAAAAAAAATCACTTTCTCGGTTTACTCTTAAAATAATACAAACACACGACTCAAATCTGGAAATTTCAATATTGACAAAAGTTAGCAAAGCGGTGGTAGAGCACTTCAAGACGCGTATGAATAATGGACGCTGGATCAGAAAATACTTAACATAAAACCGTTATTGATAAGCATCTTTTTTTTCTCGAGAACGACTCTAAGGATTTCAACCATATTTCATATGGTTTAATAAAGTAAGTATGAAATGTCTATTAGATACCTAATTGAAATCAAACTTTCAAGAAAATTCGTTTAACAGTACTTACCATATAATATAATATATGTGAACAAAATTGAAGATTTCTCTCCTTCGTTCGGCTTTTTTTGGTTTCGATAATTAGTTAATGAAACAAAATCATTAGTTTTCCCAACGTTTCGACTGAGATTTCAGTCTTCCTCAGGGGCGCTTTATTAAACATAATTTGAACGGAGTAAAAATTATATAAATAAATAAAATATGCACAAGTCTTTGAGCAATTTACTTAAAGTTTTGTTGGGATTTTTAATCTAAATTATTTACATTTAATTTAGCTTTAAGTTTTCAACAAATTGAAATAAAATAAAATATGAAGCAAAAATACTTAAAGTAATTTGTATCAAAGTTTTGTTATTCAATATTTTTGTTAAGTTCACTATCCAATGTATCATTTTTGATACATTTCATTTTTCATATACAATTCGTACCTTTGCATAGAAACAGTAAAGCGTCTTATATATAAGTATTACAAATTTTACATTAGACAGTGAAGCTATAAGGTCATTATACTAGTGTGGACGTAGCTATGTAAAAAGTAAATTTTGTATTGGGACAATAAACGTGTTAAATAATTTTTCTAAAACTTTGTTTAGTTTCAAAATTTTAAGAATACGAAAAATTCTGTCTGAAAAGTTGCGATGTAAGTGTTTTTCGGTGACAGTTCCTTTTTTTTTCTTATGGGGAAAAGTTGATTATAGTACTTTGGCACTACAGATGATCTCTCTTTACTCTCAAAATTCAATATGTTTTCTATCTGGTCAAGTGTGAAAGTGTCAAATTCGATTGAAGGATTGTTAAAATGGATCAAAAAAGTCGTTCATTTTACTTTTACGTTTTATGTTTTTGATTGGGATTTTATTAGTCTAGATGATGTTGTTTTTTCGTCCCATTTTGCAATTTAGCGAACATGATAATTTTAAAATCATTTCTACAATCTCATATATTTACTAGTAAAATAAATTTTAAATTGTTAAAGTCTATTTCAAAACAAACATAACAAAGTATTTTAAATAAAAGAGCCAATTTTAAATTTTCAAAGAAAATCGACAGTTAAATTTAGCAAGTTCATAAAAAATAAGTAGGAACATTTTTGAAACTAAAGTTAAATAAAACACTTGTTGATTGTTTTTTTTTTGACAAATAAATCTAAAAAGTGTAATCAACAAGTGTTTTTTTTAACTTTAGTTTTAAAACAAAAGTTAAATTAAAATTGTTGATTTTTATGAAAAATAAATTTAAAAAGTGGAATCAACAAGTGTTTTTTTAACTTTAGTTTTTTAAAACAAAAGTTAAATAAAATTTAAAACTAAAACTTTTAAAACAAAAGTTAAATAAAACACTTGTTGATTTTTTTTTTTTTAAATAAATCTAAAAAGTGTAATCAACAAGTGTTCTTTTTTAACTTTAGTTTTAAAACAAAAGTTAAATAAAAATTGTTGATTTTTATGAAAAATAAATTTAAAAAGTGGAATCAACAAGTGTTTTTTTAACTTTAGTTTTTTAAAACAAAAGTTAAATAAAACTTAAAACTAAAACTTTTAAAAAAAAAGTTAAATAAAACACTTGTTGATTTTTTTTTTTTGAAAAATAAATTTAAAAAGTGAAATCAACAAGTGTTTTATTTAACTTTTGTTTTAAAAATGTTTAGAACAATAAATTTCAACCAAGTTCCTAACCATCGCTCTATTAAACATATATAATAATAGGTAGGTAAGTAGACAAATGCAGAAACAATAGGATATTCAATGTCAAATAAAGAACTGTATTTAACCACCACGAAATCAAAATATCGCTGGAAACAATATGCATCCATATTTTATTCTTATATGATTCAGATCTTTTTAATTGTATTATGATGGATATGATCCCCTTCATCTCTGATAATAAAACATGGCAAAATGGTTAAATTTTCCTTTATTCTTATAAAGGGTGTTTTTTTCGAGGTACAGAACTTTAAGTTGGCATTACTTTTTAAGACGGCTACCGATTTAACAGCTGTCAAGTGATTTATTCTAAGTTCGGTTTTGGCAATTCATCATGAATAGGCTCACGCCTGAACAACGCTTGCAAATTGTGTCGAATGGGCCCAAAACTAGATGGCCGTTGTTCCCGATTTTCATAAGCGAATTTTGTTTAGCTTTAGCTGGTTGAATGGCTTCGTCAACAAACAAAACGTCAAAGTGTATGTCGAAACATGATTACTAACTTTTTCATTCCTGAATTGAACAATCATGATGTCCAGGAGCTGTGGTTCCAACAAGACGGCGCAACATGTCACACAGCTCGTGCCACAATAGATTTATTAAAATACACGTTTGGTGACCGCCTAATTTCAAGTTTTGGACCTGTGAATTGGCCTCCAAGATCTTGTGATTTAACACCGCTAGACTATTTTCTGTGGGGTTATGTAAAGTCATTGGTCTATGCGGATAAGCCACAAACGCTTGACCATTTGGGAGACAATATTCGCCGTGTTATTGCCGATATACGGCCATAAATGTTGGAAAAAGTCATCGAAAATTAGACGTCCAGATTGGACTACATCCGAGCCAGTCGTGGCAGTCATATGCCAGAAATCATATTTAAAATATAATGCCACAAGATTATCTTTCGAATAAATAAAAAATTATGTCAATCGAATATTCCATCATTGTTTTATTGCAATTTAAAGTTCTATATCTCTAAAAAAAAACACCCTTTACTTATTCTGAATTCTATAAAAGATTCAAGTAAGTTTAAAGACCAACTGTCCAGTTCCCATTCCTATACCCATGACATGAATCGAGCAAGTTCGAAAATCAATTCTTTTCCATCGTAATCAAGTCCCATAAAATTTTCAAGTAATTTTTAGAATTGTTTCCAATGCCGCATCTATTAATTCCAATGACTCTATATTTACCCAAAATGTTAAATGCCTCTTGTTTAATTTATTTTATGGGAATAATTTGTAAAGTAAAACAACCATCACAAAATACTTGAAAATTTGTCGATTAAATTCAAAACCATTTTAAATTTAACCGCCAATTAAAGGTGTCTATACAGTGCTTTAAGCTTCTACCTTAACATCAAACACAATATACAACCCCCTGAAGCCTTCTTTATTAACTTTTCAATCATAAAACAAAACAATAAACAAAAGTTTCATTCCTTTTGAAACTCAAAATTTATTGCACATTCACACCCAGTTAACAATTTATCGACAGTTTATTTTCCAACATCCTTTATCTCAAGACATCTAACTTTGCCTTCAAGAAATGAGAAACAAACCAAAAATCCAACCCGTCTTCGTCTTGTTAAAAGAAAGAAAAAAAAAAAACAATTGAAGGAAAAATTTAATTTCCTTTTTCCTGGGCTTCATTCACAATCGACAAACGGATTATTTACGGTCGCCTGATTTTCATTTTATTGTTATTTTTTTTTTCTTTTCATACAAAAGTAACTTCACAGAGAAAGTCTAAATCAAAAAGCACATAAATATCCTTTTCTTCAAATGAGAAGGCGCAGGTGAATACTGAATACAATTTGCCCAAAGACAAAACAACAACAACAACAACAACAACAACGATATTCATAAAAAAAAGGTATTTCTTTATGATTTTTGTTATCCTTTTTATGTTTCTATTGTGTTAAAGCCTTAAGGACTTAGACTGTATTAATTGTCAAACAAAATGGTAGAAAAATAAAAATTACTCTTGAATACCGTTAACGGGTGAAATTTGTCACTAATGAGAGGAGAGAGTTCTTGATAAAGAATAATAATTTAAACAATGAAAAAGGCAAAGCGTGTAGACACAAACAGTTGAAGATAAAATATCAGGAGTGTAAAAATGCAAACAAATAAAAAACGACCTTAATTCGAATTTATTTCCTAGGTAGGTTTTGTTTAAAATAAAAAAGTATTTTAAATGACACTAGACTGAGATAATTAAAATTGTAATAAAAATTAAATCACGAATATAATTACAAATAAAAAGCGGACTGCTGTTGCATTAAATGCTGGCTGGCTTGGTAATGATGATGGTTGCTGTTGCTACATCCTGAGTGCTTTGCTGGACGTGTTCTTTGACAGTTTAAACCTTTTTTTTTAATTGTTTTTTTTTTTTATATATATTTTGAGTGAATTAAATTTCTTTGTAAAAGATTTTAAATTGGGCTCACAATTTGGTATATTCAGTGAAAATTAAAACATAATCTCTGTTTGGTGTTTGTTAATATGGCATTTTCGTATTGGTTATGTCGAAATCCGTTAATAACATTTATTCTGAGTGGGGTTTTTGGGGATTTTTTAAATGGAACAATCCACAATAATCATTTGACTGTATATTTTTCTCATATGAAAGGGAGTGTTTTAAATCGTTTTAAAATTAATGTCGATGGGGTTGGTCAATGACGATGGAAACCATTAGCACAGATTTTCTCGTTTAAAAAAACAACCTCTTCCATTATAAGAAAAATCGAAATGGATTTGGGGTTAATGCGTCAGACAGATATTTTTGAATTCCAAGAGCAAAAAGGTAAAGGCTTATTTTTTTTTTTTGTTAAAAAAATTATTAGCAACGTTTTGAGTTAATGAAGTCGACGAAGGATCTACACTAAAATTTTGTTGTCTTGAATTTATTTATATTAGAAAGATCATCTTTCAAAATTTGGCATAATTTCGCTTTCAAAAATGTTATAAAATAGATTTGATATAAGTTGCGAATGCGATTGATTTAGCATGATCCTTTTTACTTGCTCAATAGGACAAGTAGTGGTTTCGTGAAAAAAAATTCGAGGTTTAAATTAAACCTGACATTACAATACTGGAGAAGCCCAAAAAAGTAGGTTTCGCCATGCCGTACTTCTGTCTGTCTGTGCGGATGTGCGTATGTCTGAGCACATACCTATACCTTAAAAGGTTTGGCGGATTTACTTCAAACTTCGTACATAGTTTTTTTTAGTGATTCCCTAAAGGAGAAATTCGAATTTTCGTCTTAGAGTGCTACCTGGTGTGGTGTATTAACAAAGCACAACCATTGCATGCAATAGTGATAATAATAATAGATGAGAGCTCGACAGAATTCTAATTTACTATACTTTGTCTTTTTACTTGCGAATATAGGTACTATAAGGCAAGTTATAAATATAAATTCGTGCAAAAAAAAAAAAAAATTGAGATAACAATCAAACATGACATTACGATAACTTTAACCAGGCTACGGATAAATACTTCCAGCTTAATGATTGCAATCGTTATATTGTTAGATATAATTCACTTTAGCTTTTTGTCAAAAAAGTTATAAGTTGAATTGAAACAAACGGAAATTTAGCACTTTCAAAAACAATTCATATGATTTTGTTCGTATTTTTCATTTATATGAAAAAAAAATTGGCTTTAACTACCGCGGGGGGTCATAACACCTGCGAAGATCTGTACTTTAATATGTTTATTTATTTATTTATTTACTTCATTCATCTATCGAGTTTTCTCTTACAGATTGCTTAAAATTAATTTAAACTTAATTTATATTTACATTATTACTTAGTTGTAGTTTAAATGCATTTCTTTCTAGACTTAAACCCAAATTAAAATTTAGTTCATTATATAATCTTATACATCTTGAGAATGGTTTATTACAACCGTAATTATATCTATGTGAGGGAATATAAAACAATTTTCTGGATCTTATATTTTGGCCTGGAACATAGATACTCAGAAGATATAGCAAATCGGGGCATTTTAAATGGTAAGACAAAATATAAACGAACATAACACAATTTACGAGCCGGCGTTTTTCCAAAGAAGCTAAACCAATAAGGGCACATCTGGTTGAGTAAGTTGGTATTTCAGGCAAATTCCATTACAACTGTCTTACCAAAATCTGGTAAAAGATTTTTGAACCCTTTCAATACGATTTTTTCAGACTGCGTAAAATGGATCCCATACGACTGAAGCGTATTCCAAATGGGGGCGGACAAGTGAAGTATAAACAGGCTTGATTGCATTAGGACTGGAAAATTCGGAGCAATTCTTCTTTAGAAAAGCTAGCATTGAGTTTGATTTTGCTAAAGTAAAATCAATATACAAGAAGAAATTAAGCTTTGCATCGAAAACTACCCCAAGTAGTTTAAAGCAGTGTTTAAAATATTATAATCATACAAAATGATTGTTCTTGACCTAAAAAATGAAAATGTATTACATTTCTTAATGTTAAGTAATAGAAAATTTTGTTTACACCAATCAACTATTTTATTTATATCGCTTTGAACATTAAGACAATCATTCAAAGATTTTATTCTGGTAAAAAATTTGAAATCGTCTGCAAACAATAAACTAGTTGTATGTTGCAGCATTTGAAGGCAATTAATTTACAAAATAAGAAATAATAATGGTCCAAGATGGCTTCCTTGAGGAACACCAGATGAAACATTTATTACTTTTGATGTAGAGTTCAAAATTTTTACAAGCTGCAATATACAAAGTTATGAAATGCCTTCTCAAAGTCTGTAAAAATAGCATCCACTTGAAATCCTGATTCTAAGACATCGCAAACATATTTTGTAAACAACGTTAAATTTGTAGTAGTTGGCCTACCACTTAGAAATCCATGTTGGCATGGAGATACAAATTCTTTTATATGAAAATATTTTTTTGTTTTACAATTAGCTCAAAGAGTTTTGGTATCGCGGATAATTTAGAAATAGCACGATAGTTTTCAATTTTATGCTTCTGTCCAGCCTTAAGAATAGGAGTTATAAATGATAATTTCCAATCATCCAGAAAAATCCCATTTGAAAATTAAAACATTTTTGAAGTGGTTTTGCTAAATAAAAACATTTTTTAATCAAACACGAAGGAATTCCATCTGGACCAGGATTTAAACTTGGATTAAATTTTACAATTCCGTCCATTATATCTTCTATAGATAATGAAAGGTGTCCCAGATGCATATTTGAAACCGAAGTTCGATAAAAAAAATTGTCCGAAATAACTGCAGAAGAATGATCCATGTACAAAGTCTCAAAAAATTATGCAAAAAAGTCGCATTAGAAGCTAAATTAGAAGAAGCCTGACCCTTGTATTCCATATTAGTAAATACTCCAGAAATTTTTTTTTTCGAATTTATAAAAGCCCAAAAGGCCTTTGGATTTATTCCGATTTTCGACTGGATATTCATGATATATTGTTTGTACAAAAATTTATTTAGAACATCTATAACTAATTATGGCTTACATAAGCCCCTCACTCGTATGTGTAAACCCTATAATATGAAAGAAGGTGCAATAGATTTTAACTTAAATAAAATTTAGTTAAAAACTATCTTAAAAACCAGTGCTCCGCGATCCTAACGTTTTTTTTTGTTGTTTTATTATTTTTTTCTTAAAGGTTCTTAACTTAACAATGGGTGTTGAAATATTTGTTTATTCAAACAGCGTTGCATTTTGCAAAGGTTTTAAAAGCAATTTAAATCAGTTGGAAATTTATTAATTGAGTCTTTAAAGTTTCTAAAAAAACAAATTAATTTCAAAAAAAAAATAATAAAATATTTACAAACAAAAATTAAGCTCCTAAACTGTTTACAGGTTTTCAAAGTCAATATTTTTGTTTCCTTTTTCCAAAATTAATAATATTATATAATGTCTCCCTATAGCTCTATAAATCAACAACAACCACTCAAACTCTAATTAGATAAAGTTCAAATATTTAAATTGGTAGGAAAGCAAATTTTGCACCGCCACCGAAGGCAAGAGAAAAAAAAATTTCATAGCTCATTAATTTTTTTTTCCAACCTTAATTATATCGACTGAGACATTGTGCTTAATTATGCTCTTGTTTATTTTTTTTTTCTCACAGGAATAAAATATAAAGCACCATTAGAATTTACATAGAAAAAAGGACAAGGCAATTTATATTTTACTTCCTTTGTAATAGGAAGTCCACCTAAATATATACCGACAGGCCTTCCCGAATTGCACATATGTCCTATAGTTACCCTATACCCCTAAAGAGAGACTATTATAACTCTATATATAGGTCTTTATATAAGCCACAAATATAAAAGAAGATACAAGGAAGTCCAACAACAACAAATTAAACAACAAACAAAAAAAAAAACCCAAACCGGAAAATAATGAAATATCCTGGGTCTCATTCCAGTTTGCCAGTTTTTTAATTATACAAGCATTTTATGCTTAGACATGGCGAGAAAATTCCACTTACAGGCATAATGACCGTTATTAATATTTATATAAAAAAAAGCAATTTTTATTCCTTGTTGGCCCATAAAAAGAATTATAAATAACACAAAAAAAAAATCTTCATGAAAACAATGCGAGTCATATATACCAATACCAGTGAGAGAGATTTTTTTTTTGTTTTTGGGGAGAATACTTTTTTTCTTTTTGTTGAAAAAAAAGGACAATCAAGGACGATCCAGAAAAACACTCCAAAGCAAAAAAGTCGAATTAATAAACTTAAGAAAGGTTATAAGAAGCAAAGTGGCGTGGGATTAAAGGGCGTGATGAGGTCGAAGTGTGAGGGATGAGTGGTCTGATGCAACCCAGTATTACCATTGTTTTATTTCTTAAGTTTTAAGATGAATTTTAATTTTATATTTTATAAATGAAATGCAAGTGAAACGAAACTAAAATGAAGTGACTTTGAGTGGAAGTTTTTAATGCCACTCCATCGGCAAGAAGATTTTTTGAGTAAAACTCATAAAGTTTAACTTTGTTTTACTTTATATTTAGGTATATTAAATATCAACAAACCCTTTCAGATTCTTCGGTCGTTCCTGGCTAGCTGTATTCCTTCAGTTAGATTATGTCAAGTCAGATTAAGTTGTCTTCAAATTATGCCACTTTCAATTGGATCTCTTACACTATATTAGATAGATATACAAATTCTATGTCTCGTCAGTCTGATCCAAGTGTCCAAATGTCCCAGTCTTCTAAGTCGCTATATTTTTCAATTTTAGACCAGATCAACTTCAATGTAAAGCTATTGGCGCCTAAGTTTAAGGAATTAACGCCACAATTCTTAACTTAATTTTAACTTTGAAACAGTTCTCTAACTTTAAAGTAATTATAGACTCTTTCTGAAGTACTGACAACTAGTGTGGGGCTTAAAACAATTCTCTAACTTATTTGTGCGTAACACGCCTTCCTTAAACAGCGACAGTTCGCTCAGAAAACAAAGCAAACACACCTTTCTATCTGTCTTCAAATGTCATCAGCCCGGAATGTGCCAAAAAAAATTAAAATAGGGCTTTTTAGGTAACAACGATATATTTCTTTCTCGTTCGCAGAGCAGTGTCAAAATCAGCAGTACGCGGATGACAGCTGAACATTTATTGGTGACATTTTGATTGAAAACAAGAGCGGACATTTTAATGTTGTGCTCGAAAATTGTGAATAGTATATTATTTAACTTTTAAGTCACGGAAATCTCAAATTTCACAAGAAAAAAGAGATTATTTATAAAATACTTTTAAAAGATTTAAGTTTGACAGTTTGAAAAAAGCTCGATACATATTTCAATCTGTCATCCGCGTAGTGTGAGCTGTCATTTTTTTCTTTTGACAAGATGGTAAAATTTCCTATTTTCTGTTTAATTTCAATTTTCTCCCTCTTTGAAATTAAAATTAATTTAATTTTTTTAAGAACTTTGAAATATATATCGTTAAAAAGTTGAGCTTTGCAAAGAATGCTGTAATGCCGCTTTACGAAATATAGGGTATACAATTTCAGTTTCATGTCGTCAAACAATTCAAAAATCTTCGTCCTCCGAAAACATTTTGCAAATTTTTTTTTTGGTTAATAGAAAATGACAAATTGACAGGAGTCAGTTTTCATCAAAATTAAAATAGGGTTTTCATGATTTTAATTTTGATGCAAGTCTTTAAAGATAAAGTGTAGTTTAACTTGTCTATAATTACCAAAAATGTAATTTTAGACTAGTGTCAAACTAAATTTGATTTAGCTTCGGGTTAAATGGACTAAATTTTTGCGGCATTGTATCTAGTCTTTCATAGACTCTTTCGGTGCCGAACCTGCCAGAAGGCAAAACAAGCAATTGCCTAGGGCGGCCCTCAACCAGGGCGGCAAAATTGGTGAAACAATTTTTAAAACTAAAAAAGGTGATACAAATGCTTCTGTCAAGCAGATCAAAAGCTATCATAAATCTCAGAAAGTGCCGAATTTGATGAAAATTCAGGAATTTAAAGTTTTAAAGCAATTCAACTATAGATAAACATTATAAAAAATCAATTTTGTTTTATCAACGTTTGTTTAGAATTAGTTAAAAGATGGTTCTGTCCATATCCATGAACTTTTGAACATTAAGACGTTGCTACAAAGATGATTAAGCATCATTGTGTCCAATTCGATGAGCTAGTATGTAGTCACAGTTATCATTCTAAACAATATCAAACAATCCATCTAAAATTGAAATTGAAAGTTCATTCCTTCTCCCACGTTATCGATGTGACGTTATATGTATATATCTCGATTAGCTTTGGACAGTAGGTATCAATATCTAACCGAAAACTTCCGTTTTCTTTGCAATATTTCAAATAATGTAGAGTTTAAAGATTGTGAAAAGCTTAAAGTAAATTTAATAGCTAGCTTCTCAAAACTTAAACTAATAAAATCATATTTAAGCTTAATTATGACTCAAGAGTTCCTTGTAACGATTTCCATTGAAGATTTATCATGCTGAATCGTATTGAAGAATAAGAAGAAACCGCTACAAGATTTGCAAAAATTTAACCACGAACAGCTAGAGCAGCATTTTAGTAACTATCCAAATTAAGTAAAATTATTTTGTCGAAAAATCTTAAAAAATATTAAACAAAGGTCTTAAATATAAGTTTTAATTTTTATGGTATTCGTTTTATAAAAATTTTGGGGCGGCAAAATTTTAATTTGCCTAGGGCGGCAAAAGTCCCAGATTCGGCACCGTTTTCTTTTAACGTATATCCACCAAAAATCACCTGAGGAATCTACTCCTTAAAGCACCCAAGCAAACAGAAGAACTGCTGTATGATGAAGCTTTAGTGTGAAGTCTCTCTTTGGTTTTCTGGTTACTGCTTAAACACCTTCTATTGCTTCTATATTTCTTCTAAACTATGAATGTTTTTCAAGCGCCTGTGTTCACTTCTTCTTGTTTCTTAAATCTTCCTTATAAACAGGCATTTCTGAAATCAGTGTCATTTGGATTTTTTATCCTTCTTTCATCCATCTTATAACTGTGCAAGTGGTCGATCTTATTAAGTCTTCCAAACGCGGAAAAACATTCTTCTTTAATAATTCTATTTCTATACTCCTTCTCAACTGGAAATAAGAATTTTCTTTTTTTCAAGAAATTTAATACTTGCTTCTTTTATCTACTTAACAGCAACCTAAATTGGTCGTCCTTAAGAAGATTACATGTTATAATTAAAAATTCTTAAATCCTTCTCTGAGTAATTTTCTGCTATTTTTGATAGTTCTTTTTGTTCCCCGATCCTACACCAACTACAGTAGTTTTGACCTATTTCTATAAAAGATTTTCTTCCTTCTAATTTTAATAAAAATCGATCTGGAATGAACAAAGTTGTAGAAAAAATGTGGAAATCTGAGTTTGTGAAAAGGTCCCTGAATCCATACACTTTTTCGATGTCTGTCAATTTATTATCTGACAGTGACTTGACTTGGTGACAGTTTATGGAAAAAGCAATCGTGATGGAACTTCAGTAGTTGATGAAGTAGGTTTTTTGCCCCGAAACTCTATGGCTGCATATCAGGGATTGTTTACTGTCACCACTGCAATTTGTTTTTAACCGTCTGAGTATTATATGAGCTTATATCATGATTTTATCTTTGAATAGCCACATGTTTTGGTATCTCCAAATTGTTAGAAAAGAAGCAGATGTTGAGGATAATTGCGAAAATATCAAAGTCTCTTCATCAGGACGAAGTTAGAGAGAGAGAGTTGAACGGCTCTCCTCCTCTGTTTACTTCTTTGCATAGTTTTTTGAACGATTTCTTCAATTTCGTCTGGCAAAATGAAATCCAAACGGTCTGTGAGTGCACAAGAGTGACTTCAAGTATTGGTGGCCTTTTATTGATGTTAGTGTTGACCTTTTTAAAGGTATCGATTCCAAGTTCTTGAAGTCTCTTTTAAAGTATAAGATATCGTTGTGTTGTTTTACAGAGTTTCTATAAACATGATGTTCACACATTTAAGGGGTCGGTACCGGTTATAGCGATATTTTGTTTTAAAACAAAACAAAAATTACACTTATCGATTACAAACAACTTAGAGTGCCTATTTTGCGTGCCAAAAAAATGTCCAATTTAACAAATATTTGTTATAAAAAATGCATTTATTTATTTTCCTGATTGAATCTCAATTTTCGTATCAGCTGACTGCCATTTAAAAAAAAATTAAACAAATCGTTCTAATTATTCAATTCAATTTCTGTCAGAAAAAGTTTTTCGTGTACAATTCAATCAGGAAAACATCCTGTTCACTGACACATTTTTCCATATCACAATAAAAGCACATCAGGAAAAATTCCTGTTTTTTTTCTACTTTTCACGATGGTTTTTACTGTGATCGCTAAAACCGGCCCTAAGTTCGCTTAAAAATTGTCTGTTAGTTGGTAGTTGATGTTCTCGCTTTGTAGTTTGTAGTCAAAGTCACTTTTGAGTTGAACTATAGCTAAGTCTAACTTTGTGTAGCTTATGTGTTTTCAAAAAGTCGTTATTAAAGGAACTATTCTACGGTAATTTTGTACTAAAATCTTAAAAGTCGTTAGTGAAAAAAAAAATCTTTTCCTTAGCCAATACAAATTTTGCTTATTTGGTAACACTGTCATCATCAGACGCCATGATAATAAAATTCTTATTCTAAAAATATCTTTGCAATGTAGGTAATCTCTTCGTGTCGCCAAATAATACTTTCAGTCAGCCTCTTCTTAGATTTAACACTCTCAGGAGTGAACGACAATCTTGGCTCGCGGTGACGATGGCATGTTGGCATTGACATTGGCGGCGGCGGCGGCACAGGATACAAGACCAAATTAAACATCATTCCGTGATTTGTGAGTTTTTTTTGTGACACAAAAGCTGTGCCATTAGGCGCGCCACTATACTATCGCATATAAATATATCTAAACATCAGTCTTTCAGAGAGCTTGGCAAAACAACTGGGACGAAATTAAATTAAAATATTTCCAACATAACTCATCTCTATCTCATTCTCTCATTCGTGCATCAGCAGGACAATCTGTAAAATTGTTTTCCGCCATATATAGCTTCCTACAGATAAATGTCGTTAATTTTTTTTTTTTTTATTTTGTTTGATGAAGTGGGTGTGCTGCAATGGATTTGGAATAAAATGTGTGGGAGGAAGGCGCAGCCACTCCAAGGTGAAGAAAGCATTCAAGTGAATATTATTACGACAAGAAAACTTTTGAATCCGGCTTTTAGGATATATCTTCATTTGGTTTTCAGACATTTTTATTTTTTTGTTGCTGTCATGGGATGACCTAGATTTATATTGAATTCGTATATAAGATTCCGCATGCTGTGCACTAAGCACGATCCTTCAAGGTTTCCCTATTCTTTGGGTTTTTTTTTTTTTTTGTAAGTATGAAGGCGGAACAAACGCAAAGGGGCACTTGACTATAATTGAGGGCAGGAAATGAATTTGAGTTTTTTAAAAGTTTATTATTTTGCTTTGAATGGAATATTTCAGCAGACAGCTGAAATGGTTTCTTGAAGGCAAGAAATGAATTCTGTCAGTTGACCTTTATGTAGGTAGTGTTGGATTTACCACATTATATACTTTATCTCTATGACAGTATACCTATACTTTTGGGTAGAGCTATTTTAAGCAGAATATTACCAAAATTCTTAAATATGGAATGATATTCAATTTATTTCAGTAATTTTCAGATAAAGTTTCAAAATGTTGAAGTGCATGATTTAGAATCAAGCAATTTTTTGTGTGGTTATGAATTTTCTCCACAAGAAGAAGTATTACAAATATCGTATCCTTGCCATCTAAAAAAAAAATCCTGTCTTATTTTCTCTTTTAATATTTGTAGTCACACAACCTATTCGATGAAGTCACGTAAAACTGTTTTTTTTTTTATATATATATTTGAAAAAAAAAAACATAAGCTTTAAAGGCAAACCAATAAATTTGTTATCCTTCATTCGACAGTTAGACAACAACTCCAAGCAACGATGTAGAAATCAATAAAATACTTCCCATAGTTTCGCAAAATGGGATGTCCCCAATTTGCGGGTGATTTGTAAAACATGACTTTAGTTCGATATACCCATAGATAATCCACTGATAAATTAGTAATATAAGTCCAGCTAAAGTAGGGTCAAAATATGATTAGAGATTCAGAGCGCGTATCATGAATCCTATAATAAATAACTTTCTTTTTAAATTTATATTTTTTGTTCATAAAGTTCTTGATCACAATTAATTTGAAATTCACAGGCGTTTTTTTTAAACAGCTTTTATACCTATGTCGTGTTATATAACTAAATGCGTCAAGGTTATAAATTTAAGGTTTATTTTATGATTGTTTTTTTCAAAAATATGGTTTGGATGGGAATTTAGTTCATTTGAAATATTTGGTAAACATATCAGTACAGAACTAATTGTATACTAGCGAATTGTACACGAACCAAATAATTAGACAAAGTTCCTATTTTGTGATTAATCTATTAAGAACAGATAGAACAAAAAAAACTACTTTGAAAAAAGACAGACATAATGTTAATGGAATTTGTTAAAAACTCTGCTTTGGCTTCTAGAAGTCTTCAGCTGGAATAGAAATCCCTCCAAAACCTGAAAATTTCATCAAAATTGGTCTAGCCGTTTGGTGGTTCAAAGGTAATATGCATCCACACAACGGTTTGTACAGTCCGATTCACTTGATTAGACGCCCATAATTTTCCCTAATAAATTGCAGTTTTTTTCTTTCTTTTTTTTTTGTTGCCCTGACTTTGAAAAAATTGCATGGGTGAAATACGATTTTTCACTGACTTGTTTATGATGTTACTCATTTTTAAAACTGAAAAAAATTAAATTTTTTTCAGTTTTTTAATAAGATATTGATGAAAATGCTATAAACTATTTGTTGTTGAGCTTATACTTAGTGGACACATTAAAAATATAAACTTAAAGTTAATCCAATTAAAAATATAAGTAAAATAAAATAACAATAATTTAATAATTAATTGTGCACGCTTACAGCCGTTGCCAACCACAAAAATACCTACTAACAGTGAATATGTGCATGAAAAGGAAGATTTTAATGAAATTAACAATTGCGTACATAACGTGGTTTTTAGAATATCGCACTATTCAATATCAGGTTCGTATTCCATATTTGGTACACTTCCTCTACCTTTTTAAGACGAAAATATCCTTAAACAAAAAATCGATCAATTTGGAAGGGTTTTTCAAAATAGCGACTAAAACGACCATAATTTGGATCATGTGACTAAAACTTTTTACACTTTTATGGGTGTTTAACAAAGCTACACAAGAAAATTATTAGAAAAATAACGGCGTACATGATATGTCACTTTTTATCTAAAATTTAACATTATTCTCAATAAATCAGTTGTTTTTCCTTTAATTGCTTGAATCTTAAATATGTCAGAAACTACCTAGGTACGTGATTTAGCGAAAAATATCATTCAATAAAAATTGTTTGCCCAATCCGTCTGCTGGATTCGGAGATATCAGAAATAAAAATTTCAGTTTTCACAACTCTGATAGCTTCCAAAGTACCATCCTATGGATGTATCATAGATAAAATAATTAATTATTAGCTTCCCGGATTGGAACTAGCGATGCCAGACGTCCCGATTTTCACGGGCGTCCCCGATTTCAGACATAAATTCGACTGTCCCGCCGCCGGAACTTCTTTTTTTCCCGGCCTGCGGTTCGATTATCAAAATAATATTAAATGAAACATGTTTTATTATATCCAAAACGATTACTGCGTTGTGGTTGTCAATATAGCAAAACAAAATTTTGTTGAAATGTGGAACTGACCACTTTTATTCAAATTAAAAATTTAAGTTTTTCTCGTTTTTTTTTTGGCATTTCTGTCTTAAAAATTTTTAGACAATAAATGCCGCAAACTTTTAATCGACTAATCGAATTAAAATTTGCTCCAATATTTTTTTATTTGGTAGTCCGAAAGCTTTCCGAAACTTTTTCGACGGTTCTGAATACATAAATGGCACTTCAAGTAAGGAAAAGAAAAGAAAATTGATTACGCATTTGAAGTCAGAATCAAAGCCATAATCATGCATAGTGGGCTATTAGAAGTTGGCGCTTGAGAATTGCATCTTTTCGAAGATATGTGAGTGCAAAAGGACTTCCACTCGGAACTAAATATCTTTAAAATGACAAGATCGTGAAATTTAATTAGTTCTTTTCAGTGAGCTCCTCTAAACTACTCGACGTAGAAAAGAGGAAGATTTTACTGACAAAACCATGAGCTCGCAAAACAAAGTGCAATTTTTTTTAATCGCTTTATTACATTTGACATTTCTGCTCCACAACTTCATCTGACATTTCATAGCTGTTTTGCTTTAATCTACCCTAATCTCTTCTGATCTCATCTGACTATTTTTTCGATAAACACAGCTGTTTTTATTTAGTTATAAATAATTTTTCTAAAATTTTTTTGCTAATAACTCAATACATATTTTGAAACGAATTTTTTAGATGAATTTTTATAAAACTTAATTTTCAGACATCAAAACATGTTTTCAAAAATTATTCGAAAAAAATTCATTTTTTAACATTTTTTTTATTCATAATTTCATATTTACCAAAGAAACTTTTTTGCAGGTTTTTTGATTTTGGTTTGAATCTTTATTAGATACAAATTAAGCACTTTTGAAAATTGGTCCTATTTTTTTTTTTGTTTTATTTCTTTATTTATATACCTACTTATCATTATTTTTTTTATTAATAAATGCCCTCAGTAAACTTGCCACAAAAGAAAGTTAAAGCGACCCAGTCGTGTTTAAATTTAATTTGTTCCAGGTAATATTTTGAAATCCCGTGTTTTTTCTATTTTTTTTTGTCATTTGTCCCGTCGAACTGCAACAAAAATCTGGCAACCCTAATTGGAACCCACCTTACAGAACCCCAAGATTTTATAAGAAACCGAAAGAGCAGAAACTCTCTTATTTTACTCTTAAATTCTATTCACACGTACAGGGCCTCTGTAGGGTACAGGAACAGAATAGCCATAGCACTACCTATATACATACAGTGACCATCTTCTCGGAGGCAGAAAAGAGTACACACTTTTTTCATAAGCGCTCAAAAATTTAAAAACAAATAATTTTAATTAAAAGACTTGTAATTCTTTTTTACATTTCTAAGTCAACTCACATAGTACCTACTGATTTAAGGTGAAATAAGTGGCTCGTATAAAACTTCATACTGGCGTTCCAATAAAAGTTGTCAAAGGTTAGTGGCACTGACAGCTCCGAAGAACCACACGGCCTAGAAACTTACACCCAATCCTTTTGTTTGCGTTGTTAGTTCTACGACTAAGATGAGATGCACTTTTCATGACAATGATAGTTTTGGAAAATTTGTAACTTCCTCGCAAAAGGTAGGACCCTTGAAAAAACATCAAGTGCACTCAGGGCTCAAACCCAGACCTACGCAATGTTAGTTATTCAATGTCAAAAGTAACAAAAATCGCGTGTTTCGCGATTATCACGGTTTCACTCAACTATAGTGATGTTGACATATATTATCAAAATTGTTGAACATATACAATTTGCGAAAAATTTCGTCAAAAATATTTTGTTCATACGGGACATAAATTCATTCATTCATTCATTCGAAATATTGTTCAGGCTGATTAGAAAGTTAACATACTAAAAGTTCTGACGTCAATAAGGTGAACCGGGGAATGGGAAGGGTCATAAAAATCCCCCTTGTTGGTCTTTCGCTTATAGCAAAAAAAAAATTATGCGTCGCAATGGAATTTTCTGCGAGATTAAATTACAATTTATTAATGAAGAAAATACTAAAACCTAAAAAACGATTTGAACGGGAAAAAGAGGAAATTGAGAGGACAATTTAGTAAAAGAAGGACAAAGGAAAGACACAGAAAGAAGAGAGGACATGGTTCTGAAAGAAAGGACTGTCTTCTCAAAAAGAGGACTGATGGTCACCGTATATATACATGTATGAAAACGAGGAACTGACCAAATTTCTTTTCCATTTAAAACGTAGGTAAAGGGGTAAGGTAATACTACAATACATGTTTGAAAAAGAAGTATTGAATTGAGCAAATAAATTTAACTTGTAGGGAGAGCAGTGTTGCCGCAGGTCTTCGCGAAAGTGTAAAAAGATTTTAAAAAAAATCGTAACAAAAGCAATAAAATTGTAACAAAAATCTCAAATGAAAATTTCATGTATAAAAGCGCTGTTTTCCTACTTCAAAACTTGAGGGAAGGTAATTCATTCCCCAAATTTTCTAGAATAAATAATCTACAAGAACTAAAATAGAAATTATATACCTATATATTGATTATGGACCTTACTAGACAAAGATTTTGGCACCTTTTCTACCCCTTCTCGTAAATTGGAAAATAATCGTGTTCTGATTTTTTGCATTATGTCTTATTAGTTTAGCATTTACCAATTTCATAGTTTTTTTTCTAACAAAACGAAAAAAAAACATTTGTTGGAAAAAGTGTAACAAAATAGGAAAAAAAATAAAATAGTAACAAAAAAATAAAATTAAGAGAAAGTGTAACAGTTTTGTTACACTTGTAACACATTGGCAACCTTGAGGGAGAAAGCGAAACACTGCGGTCGACTGCAACAGTGCGATTGCCTAGGTATAAGTATAAGTAAAACACAACTACCTAACCTACCTATATAGTAAATAGTCATAAAGGTATGTAGATAAATATATACCTACCTTAACTTAATGTCAAAAAAGAATGCTATCAGCTATCCCAACTTTCCCATATTTTTGAATCAAAAAGCTTTAATTTTTTTTTATTTTGCTTATTTCATTTCAATCGGGCGAGAGGGCGAGATCAATGTACCTATGCAAAATGCAACTGTCTATTGTCTTTTTTGAAAAAATGCGATGCCATCCCTTTTCGTCTGTATACACTACAGTAATTCACAAGACCCAAACTTTATCAGTTTTTATAACGATTACTGTCTACCAATACCGAACAAAGTTCAAAAAGCTGTCTGTCTCTCATAGAAAATAAAAATAATAACAATGCCGTCTACTGTGCTTGCTCTTCCTGTCTTTGTATACTGCAACTGTGCAACAACAACAAAACAAACCACTGCATTTACCATTCATCACATCATCATACTCATACTTCATACCTTCATGTAAACAGAAGATCAATAAGAAAAAATAACAAGATAAATCATGTTGTTTGTGTTACCATTACCTTACCAGTCCATTGCGAACGTTTTTTGTCTGCGGTCGATTGAGTCGTATGGAATTTTGTTTTTGTTAATAATTTATATTATCGGTGTTTTAATCCGTAATAATAATCATAATCTTGTCTTAAGTAAATGTGTTTTAATGCTTTGGTGATCTTCATCTTTTCTCGATTTTATAAGTTTTTTTTTGTTATATTAATCGTGGTGTCTCCGTGTGTCGTGTCGTTCCGGTACCGTTTTTTTTTTTATTTGTCTTGCGATATTGGGAGATGTATCGGTCGTGTTAATTTTTCGTTTGTGTGTGAAATATTTCGTCGTCGGTGGAGAAATAAAAAATTCAATAATAATAAATTTAAATTTCCTACCGTGGTTTGTGCTAATGCGAATTAATTTTTCTCACTTGTGTTTAACGGTAAAATATAAAAATGAGAAAAGCTCAATTTTAAAGTTATTTTTCTCATGTAAAGTTTTGTTAAATCACTTTTCTTTCCGTTTGTTTTGATTTGTGATGTTTTGTTTTTTTTTAACGCTAATCCTATAATTTTATGATGTTAGTGTGTAGCGAAAGTGTTCGTTATTTTTGATTGTATGAGTGAAACTTATAACAAAACGAAAAGCTGTTGCAGAATTTGAAATTTAATTTCAACGGTGAGTTTGATTTGAAAACAGATAAGACAAAAAATATTGCAATACTTTTTTTTATTAACGTTCAGAAAATGTATGTAGATAAGTACCTAATGTAGTCAACTATGTAAGATCCCTTTTTTTTTTTGTTATTTCAACATTTCAATACCTTTCTCGTACGTTTGTAGTCAAATATTATATATGCGCGATTCGCTAGCATTTATTTTAATAATTCAACTCCAACTGCTTTGCAAATTTTTGAAACACAAGTCAATATTTAGCTTATGGTTTTTTTTTTTAATGCATAAACTCCCAACCCTCGGGCTACTCAAGAAATTAATATTTAGGCCGTGTGTGAATTGGGTTAAAAGTTGGTTAAATGGGTTAAATTTTGACACTAGCGTGGTGAATAAAATGGGTTAAAATTTAGCGAGCTGTGCAGCAAGCTAAATGGGTTAAAAATTGACGTTTCAAGATAGATAGAGAAGATTGTATTTGTTTTGTTTTTTTTTTCGTTTGGTACACACAGGCGAGAAAAGATGAACGTAAACGAAAAAAGGCAAGAGTACTGGGAAACCATATAATAAATGTAAGTTTGAACTTAGCCAATTGAAAAATAAAATTGTATTATTTTTATTTTTTGTGTATGGTCTCACGACGGAAACAACAAAACTATATCAAATAAGGATAAAATTGGGGACTTGTTCCCATCAAAAAATTCCTTGTAATAATGCGCTGATATTTAAAAAAATACAAAGAATAAATATAAAATACTTCCTCCAATACTTGTTCATTTTGCAAAAAAAGAAAAAAAATATGTAATTGTTTTTTGTTTGATTCGAAATTTTTAACAGCTGTGGAAACTAGTGTTCACATACTGAGTAATCAAACTATCAATAACGGGATTTTTTTTTTGCAAAGATTTTGGATTATTGTTTCAAAATATGAATTTAACTATGCAAAACCGAGAAAAATAAGTAAAATTGAGATTTTGTTATATTTTTCAGACCGAATTTTTAACTTTGTATCTTTCAAGTTGGATTTTGAATAAAGAATTAACTAAATTGAAGAAAAAAAAAATTTTGTTTTCAGGTAAATTTCTTTAATTTTGATGGAATTTTAGCCAAAGTAGTGTTTGTTAAAAATCCTTTTTAACCCAATTCACACTGCAGACGGCTAAATTTTATCCCACCTCTAACCAATTTGTTGTGGTAGAAAATTTTTAACCCAATTCACACACGGCCTTAGTATAGTGGCTGCAGTGCTTAACGAATAAAATAAAATAATATTAGGTTGCACAAACTTGCTTTTTTGGTGCCAGTTACAGCTATCATTCAAAGGCAAAATCTTTTAAACAAATAGTATCTACCTATACCTAGCTATTCCATAAAATGGTTGTTAAAAAAAAATTCCATGTACGCCCTCTTAAGCATTTTCGAATGTATTTTTTTTTAAATGATGCTCAAGGAACGTGACGGAGCTTAGGGCCACTTGCACGAAAACAAAGGATACAATTATAAAATCGCAGTCAGCTATCCAGGGTTAAATAGATAATTGTTTATTTTTCGATTTTATATTGCACGAATGAGAACACAGCTAACCAACGATAAAAAATTAAAAACAGCAATGAAACAGAAAACCTACACAAAACAACAACAACATTTGCTACACACACTAATGCGAACCTCACCGATAGCAACTTCTTGTCAAATTCTATTTGACGGATGTAAAAAGTTATCCAGAGAAAAATGAGTGGATAAATATTTAAGATTTTGCAACGAGTTTATATTTTTATCGATGGCTAGT
The DNA here is from genome assembly GCA_951217065.1 of Baccha elongata. Lineage (NCBI taxonomy): Eukaryota > Metazoa > Arthropoda > Insecta > Diptera > Syrphidae > Baccha > Baccha elongata. Next base: position 164,291,183 of record OX578272.1, read on the forward strand.
GCCTATGCATGGATAAATCAGTGGTTTCTAATGTCAAAAAAATTTTGTGCAAGTGGGCCTTAGACTTTATAAAACAAAAGATCCAGTTTTCTTCTACATTTAAGTCCTGTGTTAAATTTGGTTCGTCAAAAAAAACAGTTCATTCATTTTGTATGGTATTAAAGTACTCTTTATTTTTATACTCATTGTTTTGTTTTCCTTATCTTCCCATTTAACTTGAGTGAACAGAGGCAAAAACGACGAAGCTCAAAAAAAAAAAAATTAATTAACCAACCAAAGAGAAACCAAATTTATTCATTCTTCATCGGCAAATTTGGTCGAATTTGTAGGTATAACTCGAAGGACATTATCATGCAACTCTCGTCAATTTTTGTTCAACTAGAAAAGTGTTTCAGTGTCATCCTTGCTCATTCAGCTTTCTTTTTTTTCGTCCCTTAAGTCTATTTATTAGAAAGACAAGCAAATGGCGGCACACAGTGTGAACAATCTTCACTCACCATTTTGTTTTAATTAAAATTTCTGCACTTTATAAGGCTTTGCAGAATTTTTTTTTCTTTTCTATTTTAATACTTTTTCTATATGTTTGCTGACTCTCGTTCCTGAATAGTTTAATGTCTTGGGTTCTTTCCATCCAGAAAAATGTCTAAACGATGAATACATCCGGTTTGAGAAAGACTTGCAACATAAACAACAAAAAAAAATAGAAAAACAAACAAGGAACACAGCAAACTAACATTTCGTTTGCACTTCATTTTTACGATGAACCAATTTCATCCATCGTCAAACTCACTCTGCTTGCATCCTTCCACACAAGAGACCATAATAGAACGAAGAACCATATCACTCCCACATACTAAGTATGGGAACTGGGAAGTGAAAAATAAAGGAAGCAACTAGCTGATGGAGCTTTTTTCTATATTTTATTGCTCCCTAAGGATCTTTTTTTTTTTTTTTTTTGTTGTCTCAATCCAATTTGAATGGCAGTATGAAAGGGACAAAGAACAAGAATAGTGTAGAAAGGACTTACGAGAGTATTAAGAAAAAAGAGCACTAACGGAAAAAAGTATCCTTACCAACTCTGATGTATCCTTTTGCCTGATGGAATGCATTCAAAGCCGTTCATTGCAATCAGTCCGTGTTCACAAAAGCCTGTGTGTCCCATTTGGGACAGATCGCAATTTTTTTCATATAGGAATTTTTTATCCCTTGTCCTGCCCAACCATTGGTTTGTTCCTATATTTTTTTTGTTGCAATTTCTTATGGTTTAATATTTGCCTCTCGCACTGCTGCACTGCTTAGGTATTTGCCAGAAGTACATAATAGAAGATCCTGTTTTTTTTGCCTCTCTTTCCTTGCTGAGTTTCTTGGAATCTAGAAGACTTTCTTCCTCTTGGTTGTCTTAAGGAGGTTGTTTAAAATGTTTGCTTCTGTTTTTTGTACTTTTTGCTTTCACTCCACCACCTGGATCTGGATGGATGAAATAAAAGGAAACCCGACATAGTGGCAAAAAAAAAAAACGATTGGCCTTTTCCCTGGGACTTCATCGTGGGAAAAATATAGTTTAAGTGTTTCCCTGGTTCTTTGAATTTTGCTTATTTTCAATCGCTGATAAAAAATAGAAGGAAGAAAAAATGATTTTAGATTATTCATGATGGCGCGGTGGCAATGGCAACTCCATTGTCATCGTCGTTTGATAGTGTCAGCGCGCGATGCAGCGCACGGGCGTTTAAATGTTGTTTCGATTATTTCACACCCCCATATCACCCACCCAAAAGAATAGATGAATATGTCAAGCTTTTGAGAGGCGAGGTAAGTGTATAGATGCGGGATATGTGAATTTCTAGAAGGACCTCTATTCAAGCCGTCATTCCTCCTCTGCATTTATTGCTTCAGTAGTTATTCGGTTCAGTGAACCCAATCGATGCAATCAGATGGCGCTTGATGGGTTTTCCTGTTTCATTTTGTGATTTCCGATAGAGGAAGGACGAATTCTGGGTGAAATTGTTATCCTGCAGCTAGTTGAGCTGGCAATGCATGTGATGCGGGGGCCCAAAAAAGGATGTCTTATTTTCCTATGCAAACAAAATAAAGAGGAGAGAGCAAAGGAGAATAGAGAAGCGAAAGATGAAAAATTGTTGCTTGCATTTGAGTGTCCTTTGATCAGACGGAAAATTATTCTCTTAGAATATTTTTTTTTTGTTCTGAGAAAATGTGGGCGGAAAATTTGTCTGCAGATAAATCTTTTGGCAATTTGTGGGAATAGACAATAGAAATTATGCACGTTATAATGGTGGTATATAAAATTATGCAGTAAAGAACAAGTCGGTCATTGATTGTGGGAAATTGAAAATAAAGACGTCTTGTTATTTTTTCGTTTTCTTGCAATTGGAATAGAATAACGGGTGAAGTATAAGTCCGTGTCCATCAATCAAATGAATTATAGGGCTTGTTATATTTCTCAACCATTTTTTTTTATTCTCACAGTAAAAAATAAATTAATAAACAATTTAATTAGGTACCTAATACATAAATAATAATAGAAAAAAAAACAAAGAAATAAAGAAGTAAAAAAATAAAGGAAATACAAATTAATAAGGTACCTAAATAAGTAAATAAATAATAAAAAAAAGAATTACAGAAATAAAGTAATGAAAAATGAAGAATTTAAGAAATAAAAATTAAAAGAATAACAAAAACACAAAAATAAGTAAATAAATAAATAAATACAAAAATGGAGAAAAGAAGAAAATAAGAAGCAAAGAATTAAAGGAATGAAATAAGACATTATTACAGAAATAATGTCTTATTTCATTACAGAAATTACAGAAGAAAAAATAAGTATAAATAAAAACAGATATGGAGAAATAAAGAAATAAGGAATTAAAAAATTTAAGAAATAAAATAATAAATAAATACATAAATAAAGAATTAAAGTAATAAAGAAATACATAAATAAAGAATTAAATAAATAAATTAATAAAGAAACAAAGAATTAAAGAAGTAAAGGAAATAAAGAAATTAAGAGTTAAAGAAATAAATAAAGAAATAAAGGAAATACAAATTAATTAAATAAATAAATAATGATATAAGGAATTACAGAAATGAAGTAATAAAATAGTGAAGAATTAAAGAAATAACAAAAATTCAAAAAAAATATAAATAAATTACTATGTAACTATACAGAAATGGAGAAATAAAGAAATTAAGAATTACAGTAATCTCCGCTTTAGTGAACCTCGCATAATTGAACATCCCGCTTAATTGACCGGAAAAAAAAAATACGTTCGAAAATATGCCGTATAAGAAGAATAGCTTTTTTAATGGTTAATTGAACCACGCTTAATTGAATTACTCTCTTAATTGATCTTCCGAAAATGCAGCTGAAAAACTAAATGCATGTTAATTTTTCTGTTAATTGAACGGCTCAAAAAATTATGAAAGAAACCTTAAACTAAATTTTAATTATTTGGAAGCACTGAAATTGGTATCAGTACTCGCTGAATACAAAATGTTTGCCTAACATCATTTGTTTTGCGATGTACTATTTATGCGTTCCTTTTTCCCTTCTCGATTTGGAAGTAATATTTTTTTTATTTCTTTTTTAACATATAATATATTTTTGTTTCATAGTTTTAAATTTGTTGATTTTTTCAAATAATAAATGTGTTCAAATAATTTTTTTCAGTTTTGTTCGAGGTTTTCGTAAGGTGACACTGAAATGTTTATACATACACAGTGAATTTTTAAGATGATTATTTAATCTTTAAATTGACCACATTGTTCAATAAAGCGGGGAACCACCCGGATAATTGACCGAAAAATCGTGACAAAATTGTCAGTGAAATTAAGCGGGGAATACTGTACATATATAAAGAATTAATGGAATATAGAATATAAGAAACTAATGAATAAAGAAATAAAGTAATAAAGAAATGAAGAACTAAAGAAATAAAAAATTAAAGAAATATAGATATAAAAATTAATTAATTAATAATTAAATAAAGAAATACAGAAATATAGAAATGAAGAAAAAAAGAATTAAAGGAATAAAAAAATACAGAAATGAACAAATAAAAGAATAAAGCAATAAAGATATAAACAAAATAAAGTAATAAATAATTTAAGAAATTAGGAAATAAAGAAACAGAAAGAGCGATATTTTTAAATAATTTATAGGTAAGTGGTGATGTTTAGTTAACATTTTTCAAATTTTGGACACGAGAGGTGTTAAAATGCAGACAAAATATATCCGTACCGGTAATGTGCCTATCTATTTGAGAGTATTTTGCCACTTGATATTAAATTTCTTCTGCTAATTATCAGTTGGAATTGGAAGTACTGAGAGAGAATATTGGTACTACAGTTGCTCGCAGAATTCACTCTCAAATGGACACGGAATTATAACTTGAATTGTCGCGATGTCCATTATTTTGATATGCCAGTTGCGAGTTACTATCAAAAATATCGAATGTCTGGACTGCGGCCACTTGCGAATACCTGATCGCAGGTCTCTTACTCTAAAATGGACACCCACCTTTATAAAAAATAGGAGATTGCTCCCACTCTTATACCTCGCCGTAGCATAACTAAAAGCATCAACAAAGTTAAGGTGCCTCCTGTCCATTTGAGAGTTTTTTTTTGCTAGTAAACTCTCAAGAGTAATTCTCAGGTGGCTGTTCTGTTATGAGTAATGTTAGCGAGAGTTTAGTATCGCGAGTTCTCTAGTAGAATCTCGAGAGTCTATTTCCTGAGGGAGTACTTTGTTAACCGTGTCTACTTGATATCGTATTTCTCCTGCTGTAATCAATTATAAGAAGGAGAGTTTAAAAATGTTTTCTAGTGAGAAGTTGCAGCTGCTTAAATATTGGCACAAGGGCTGCTCGCAGAAGTTTTACTCTCGAATGGACATGCGCAAAAGTTGATTTTTCCCCTTCCATGTCCATTATTTTGCCATGTTGACTCTCGCTACTCGCCGAATACGAACCGTGTTGGAATTCTGCGAGATAATCTCCGATAGTGATCAAGATCTGTGTCCACTTGCGAGTTACTCTCAAATTTTCGAATGTCGAGAGTAAAAAGTCGACTCTCCGCGAGGAACTCTCGGGACTGTGTTCACTTGCGAGTTTGCTCTCGAGACCTGCTCGCAGCTCTTCCTCTCTCAAATGGACATCCTCTACTAAAACTTTGTACATTAAGAGCTCAAAGTTCTTCGAATACCCCTTTCTGGTTCATAAAGAGCCAAACCCATAGAACGCGTTGCGTTTCGTATTGGACTCAGTTAAAAGCGACAACTCAACGCACGCAACGGTTTCTATCTGTTTGGCCCTTAACTAACACTAAAGAAATTTAACAAGAATGAATGTTAATTGGCGTAATGCTTTAAAAGCATTATAAATTCGTTGGTTGACTTGGCGGTAAATTTTAAATAATAATTTTAAAGTTCGTATCAATTGCACTCCCTTTGTTACAAAAGTTCACTAGCAATGAAAAGAGCAAGACAATTATAATTAAACTGAAAGAAAACAATCAGTTTATATACATATTTCAATCAATTTCTTATAAATAACTCTTAATGATAAAATAAACACTTTTCCAAATGAGAAAATTCCTTTTGTCTCTAGTTTCACTTCAGAGGATGTATAATGTTCTAGGACGATGCACACGTCGTCGTCGTTGTCGTTGTCGACTTGTGAACAACCATAACCGCACAGAATTGAAACCATTTTAGCAAGATGCTATGACCTGACCATGGAGAAAGCAGAGTCATCATCTGGGGCATTCTTGGGGTTCCTCTTTACTTTCATATGATTCCTTTTGTGTCGGTATAAATGTTGTGAACAAATATTTTCCCAAAACATATGAGGGTCTACGAACCTTATACAGATGACTATTTTAATTGAAATTCAGTATTCAGAGACTAGGGCATATAAAGTACATTTTATGATTCCATTGTATAAATAAATGTTCTTTTACAATTATTGCATTCTGTATTTGTAACTATAGGTTAGGTACTGAAGTTGTAGATAAATATAATGGCTAACATTATTTTATGCAGGAGTTTGGTTATGTATATATTTCATAATTAACTGGCGACAAATGTTATACATCTTGTGCGTTCTTATTTTGTTTGAAATTTATATCTTCGACAAAGAAATTGTTCATAAATAACAGGATAAACTTAATGGCACGTACTATCAAAACCATGTCATTGTGGGTTTGTTTCTAAGGAAATTCTTTATAAAATGTTTTATTTTAGTTTTTAAGGTTGAGAGGAGCTAGTTGCACTTGAATTACCTACTCAGAAACCATAAATATTGTGATCTTGCATTTTTACAACAGATAATTTAAGTCAAACTAGACCAGGTGTTAGGTTAGTTGGAGCAGGTGAAGAAAATTGTATACAAATACTGAAATCCACTTGTATTTGTCAAACATAATAATATATTTTTTTTAAATATGTTTTTAAAAATATTTTTTTGTAAAATTTTTAGTTCTTAACTTTGCTTGTCTTAAATAAAATCTTATCTTACTAGTATAATGTATTTTCTCCCTCTTAAAATAATTACTCTTGTTCCAACCTTCCACATATTTTGGTTCAACTTGCCCAACCAATGGGGAACGTTGGTCCATATGGACTTGCTTTTTATGAAAATCATTCAATATTTTAATAAAATAATGTTGTATTTTGAATGATTTGTCGATTATGAAACTTTTAAGGAAAGTTAGGTGGTCCAACTAACCCCGCCCTACCTTATACGGATTTCACTCGATCGTAACCAATGTAATTTTTATGAAACCACTGTAAAATTTTGGAGCTGCTTCCACGGAATTCAATTGACCTCTCAATTCTTTGAAATAGTCATAAATCTGATACACTGAAAAAAAAAACTAAAAATTTTGACATTCTTATCGAAAGACTAAAACCAGTGACCGTTCCATATTTGTTTGAGAGCCCTTAAAACACTTCTTTTCACTTTACTAAACCAGCAATATTTACATTCAAAATCATTACGCGGCCATGGCATCACAAAAAATCAGGTCACGCAAATACAAAAAAAAAAAAAAAAATTCTAAAATAGAAGTCGCTGTCAATGCCAAATTAACTGCATTGAGTGCCAGTTTCAATTGTTTAACCGTTGGTCGCCTATTTGCATTGTTAAACTTTTATTTACAATAATTGTTCAAAGCATCCTTTCAGTTTTCTATTGTTCCACTTCAGTATAAATTAATGATTCTAATTTATATTTAAAATAATTTTATCTTCTCAATGTACAACCATAGCCAACCAGTCACAATCCAAGACCGACAGCAGCACCGTACCACACTACGTTCCGGTTCACAGTCTATGGTGACTGCATTTCCCTTTTGGCCATAATAAAATTATCCATAAGTTTACTCCGGAATGACCTAATTAAGCGCAATTGTATATTTCTATTCCACCAGGACTATGCACACACAGAATTGCTATATTATAAGTTTTACTACATCTATATAGTTAATGCAGGACCTTAGAAGAACACTAACTGACCATTACCATGATACCGTTAGGTAGGTTAGATACTGCAGAGTGTGACGTGAATATTCCAGTGAGAAATATATGTATGAATGCCGTTAGTATAGTTAAAGCTATTGTCGCTTTGTGCATATTTAAACAGTCATCTAATTATTATCAGGAGTAATGAAAAATATACGTCGCACCCTATACTATACATACACATCTTACACAAGTATGAATAAAACAAAAATAGAACACCCATGCCTTGCAGGCAAATGGTAGAACTTGATCGCTATTCTAATGTCCTTTATCATTCAGCCCTGCGGTATAAACGAATGTGTTGTAGAAAGAATTTTCTATTTTTAATATTCTACAATAGTTTTATATTTTTTTAATGAGTATGTGTAGGTGTGTGTATTATTAAAGCTCCTCTCAACTTACATAAATATTTAATAAATTAAATTCAGTTTTAATTTTGTAATGCAAAGAACGTAGCAACATTAAAGATTTAATTAAGGAAGGATAGCTTTGTTCATCAGAGTGTGTTAGTGGGAAGACTTGGTATGATTCTCATAAATCTTTGTATTCAGTGTTTAATTTGTATAAAAGATATGAAATAATTTCGAAATTAAGAAGACAAAACACTTTTATGACACAAAGGATGACGTGCTCCTAACATACATACCTTGAAGTTCATCTTTCATGATGATTATACATTTAAGAGTTGATTTTAAAATATTTTGGCTTAATAAAAGCTTATAAGAGAATGAAATTAGACATTCTACACACGAAGTCAAGAATTTTACGGAACTCACCTATACAGCTTATAATATTGATTAAATATATGCAACTGTAAAAGAGGAATCCCCTAATTTTAAGGATAAAGTTTCGATATCAACGGACGTATCTACTTACAGTTGATTTTTTTTTCTTTGTATGTTGGTGCCAAAATCTTAAGGCTGTATGGGGAGATTCTTATTCTTATTCACTAAAACCACCTCCCCCGCATAAAATTTATCTAGCAATTCATATTTCACGAAGTTAAGTTACGTTTTGCAGGTAACTTTCCTTTAAAAGTTTCTACTAGATTTTCAAGTGTTGCATCGTATCACATCGGAAGGTTTAGTTGTTTGCAAACAGTGTACTAAATTGGTTTCGTCAAGAAACCGTTCTATTTTTCGTTTACCCACTGCTTGCATTGCCATTACTGTCAACAAATGTACCTAGCTACGATGGTCTTCTTCAGTTTCAAGTGTATATCCTGTGTAAACGAAGGGTACAAGATTGGACCTAGGACACTACCTTGTGGTACTCCAGCCACTATTTCATTAAACTCTGAATTCTCGTTTCCGTGTCACACGCGTAAATTTCTGTTCCCTTAATACTTTTTACGATTTGTATAAAATCCTTCAGCCAGGACTTGTCTTTAATTGAATTCGAGGTCTTTATGCAATACTTTGTTAAAAACTTGCGAAACATTATAAAAAACCTTCGAACAAATTGGTTTTTCTTCAACAGCTTTCTCAATGACAACAGTGATTCCGTGCACTTGGCTAATCTTTGAGTTCTTGCTTCTAAATAAGAACTTATGTTCAGGTATTAGTCCTTTCTCTACTGTTATTGTTAGAAGAAGCTGGAGAAATGTTCTTTTAAAAACTTTAGATACCACAGAAAGGACCGAAGTGGGGCTCTTCCATATCAAATGTTTTTGAAAAAAATATTTCTTCTGCGTCTTTAAAGCGAATTTTACACTACACGGTCAAATATTTGACATCAATCTTGAATATAGTGTTCGTAAAAACAAGTCTGTATGGGTGCATTTGTTCGAAAAATCAAAACCCTTTTGATTTTGTCTGATGGCTGATTATATGTGTAGATGACTATGACGTCATCTGACTGTGTCAGGTTTTCATGTTTTTGGCTTAAAATGAACATAATAGAGATTTGGCATTGAAGGTTTGTTTTGAAATCAAAATAAAACTATATCACTGAGAGAAGGAATCGTTTGCTGCAAACGAAAAAATTGCCCAAAGTAATGGTTCGTTTGGCAGAAAATTTTGCTGGATTTATGTATATGGATTGGGTAAAGAAAATTTCCAAATGAAATTGTTGCTGAAATAAATTGCAAAACTTATACAAAAGAGAAGCGCAGTAGAACCCCATACAAAATTCATAACGCAACAACATTTCGTTGTGCGGGCAATAGTCCGGTTGAGAGATATTAGCGTCCGATATTTGCTTGCTTGTTCGGAAGCATAACTTGCCCTATAGTATACTAACGCCCATATTCCTCAGTAGATTAAAACTTAAATCCAGATGTAAATATTATTCGTTACTTTGGTTTATTTTCATATAAAATATATCTTTTCTAATTGCTGCTTCTTTTATATTTGTTTCGTATAATAATTATGCATTATTTTTTGTGAGCGAACAATATAATACTTGATGGGTAAGAAAATGTTAACGGACTCAGGCTCATCGATTTTGTAGCGGGAAAAAAATGGTGTTGAGCAGCACACGATTCCCACGTCCCCACTCCTCTAGCATTCTGAATGTCTGTACACTCCGAGCAGCAAACATCGACTCGGACCACTACCTAGTTGGTGCAAAACTAAGAGTTCGGATATCTATGGAGGTTCTCAGGCGAACTTTAACTACGCTGAGGAAATTCAATATTAGACGTCTTCAATTAGAAGAGACCGCTGACCATGTATCTCTTGATCTCGAAAGAAATCCTACGACTGTTGCTATGAACCCGGAAAACCAATGGCAGCTGTGTCAACAAGCCATAAGATGCTGCGTCAGAGGTATTGGGCTTTTCACAGCCTCCTCCTAGAAACCCCTGGTTTGACTCCGAATGTGCTCAGGCAAACAAATCTAAAACGGTGGCATACTGGTCATGGCTCCAGAGAGATATTAGAGCGACAAGTAATCTCTACGTTGAGCGGAGAAAGGAAAAGAAACGCTTGCTCAGGGGAAAGAAAAAAGATCACCAACAACGTGAAGTCGAGGAGATGCAGAGATGCTTTTGCAGAAAAGAGGTACGAAACTTCTATAAAAGAGTGAAACAGTCAACATAAGGTTTCACTAGTCGCTCTGGACCCTGTAAATTTGAGGATGGGAACACCATAGTAGAAACGCAGGTGATGTTAGCCATCTGGAAAGACTATCAAGTTGCTAAATGGTGATGACAGCCAAGATACCGCCCAAGATCGACTTTTTCCAGTTAATCTAGATGACGACCATGAGCTGCATCCGCCCGTCCGAAATTAAATCAAAGTAGCTATTACCAGAATAAAAATTAACAAAGCAGCTGGATCCGATGGTCTAAAGCGGAACTTTTTAAACACGCTGGCATACATGATGAGTGGAATCTTAGTAACATCTACCCGACCCATAAAAAGGAGATCGCTTACTCTGCACCAACTATAGAGACATAAACCTTTTAAACATCGCCTATAAGATCCTGTCCAGCATTTTATGTGAACGACTGAAGCCGTTTGCTGATAATCTAATAGGTCCTTACCAATGCGGCTTTAGACCTGGAAGATCTACGACAGACCAAATTTTCACATTGCGCCAGATCCTGGAGAAAATCCAAGAATTTAACATCGATGCCCACCAACTGTTCGTCGATTATAAAGCAGCTTATGACACCGTTGATAGAGTTGAACTATACCGTGCCATGTCCACCTTTAGAATTCCTGCTAAACTGATACACCTCATCAGGATGACGTTGGAAAAAGCTCGCTGTTCCGTCAAAGTTGGTAGGGACTCTACTGAAACCTTCAACACCACCAGAGGATTAAGTACAATGAAGAATAACTCTTGCTAATCGCTGTTTCTTTGGGCTGAATTAGCAATTGAGGAATAAACTTCGAGAAAAACCAAGGAGACCTTGTATAAAACACTCATCATCCCGGTCCTACTATAATATGGTGCAGAAGCATGAACCCTTTCCCAATCGGATGAAAATTCACTTGGAATTTTCGAGAGAAAAGTTCTGCGTACGATTTATGATCCTGTCTGCGTCGTTGTATCTTTTTGGCGAAAAAGATACAACGACGAACTATACGTGCTGTACAGCGACATAAACCTGGCCAGAAAAATTCGAGTTCAACGAATAAGATGGCTTGGCCATGTAGAGCGAATGGACATCAACGCTCCAGCTCGTAAACTCTTCAACGCCAAACCAGAGGGAATCATAAGCCAAGTTAAACCTAATCTTCGATGGAGCGACCAGGTAGAGGGAGATCTCCGACTGCTTGGAGTTCGAGATTGGAGACGGCAGGCTGGAGATCGAGCCGGATGGAGGGAAATATTGAGTAAGGCCTAGGAGCACCACGCTCTAGTTGAGCCAACATAAGTAAATAAGTAAGTAAGAAGAATGAATAATTCATGTCTGAATTAAATGAGTGAATAATACAATTGCAAACAAGATCGGATGTAAAAACGGATGTAAGACTTTACAAAATTGGAGATATTTTGACGTATCGAGATATGTTTTTATAACATCAACTTGCAATTATACGCAATCTAACAATTCATAAAAAAAAGTTTCAGTTAATATACCTGCTTTTTAATTCTATAGACATTTTCAAATGACATCAGTCATCACATATATATAATCTGTCATCATGCAAAGTCATGTTTTTAATTCTACGTCAGTCAAATGCACTCATACAAACACTGTATTATGTTTGATATCAAACGATTGATCGTTTAAGGTTAGCTAAATGATTAAAAAAAAAATTTAAGTGTTTCTGCTCTTGCAAAACGATAAAATCTGATTATTTGCTGCGTCTCTATATTTAACTTATTCTTCTGTTCGAATATGTTCCTTCTGTTTTATATTTCCATATTTTAACATGTTACCTTAAGTCTCAAAACCGTACGGTGGAAACTTATAGAATATTTTACTGTATAATCAGAAAGTAAATTTAAATATTCCAATAGAAATAATAATCAAACCACAAATTAATTTTATTGTTTATTCATCAAAGCATATCATTATGTCATAATTTTTTATAAATTAACCCTCATTTATTTTATATATTTTTACATTATAACATTCTACATTCACCTACATTAAAAATATAAATAACCTAATTAAGTAACACAAGAAAAAAAATTAAGATATATTTAAAATTTAAATAAAACAAAAATTGTTGAATAGGTAAATTGCTTATTGATTTTAATAGCTCCATCGAAAAGCCAAACGCATTAACACACATCAATTGCGCGCGTCAAAATAAATTGATTTAGTGGTAATTTGTGGCCACCACCAAGTTTTGCATATAAATTGGATATACCATCAATCATGCATACATAAGTGTGTTGACGTAGAGTGTTTAAATTGAATTGCGTTTAACAACAATTAAAACGTTTTTTTTTTATTTTTCTTAGTGTTGAATAGTTTTATCATGTGCTGTTGGAATTGACTTTTAAAGTTTAAAATATAATTTAAATACCTATGCTGCGAATATGGTATGAGTTAAGGGAATTCTTAAGTAGGGACGGCTCAATTCCAGTAGTCTGTCAAGTTAAAATACACGATTGAGTTGCAATGGCTGCAGTATGGACCCAACCCTATGTTAGTTAACCTTGATATTTGCGATACGAAGAAAAATATTAACTGCGGCATATTGGAGACTTAGTGTGAATATATACGAAAATTCCTTTATGAAGAACCCAGTACGAAGTTCTTTAGGTTGATATAATACCGAAAGAGTAAATATTCTAAGGATCTGAACCTTGAAAATTTTAGTTCGTCAAATTAGCACAACCACTTTGAAATTTCAAAAGTTCAAAAATTTGAATTTGTCGTAAATTTTTTCATGCAATTACTAAAAATTTGTCACGCGGCTATTTTTGAAAATAACACCTGGTAATGCTTACTTGATAGTCAAGTTTAAAAAATCCAAAACTTAAAAGTACAACGGAAGTAATTGTCGTTTTTTTGTCGTAAATACGTCGTGCAACTAATAAATTTGCCGGCCAATTTTTGTTTTTTAAATAACCACAAAAAATATATTTTCTTTCAAGCATGGCTTTACCTTTCCAGAAAAAGATCAAGTGTAAACAACGAAAATAATAAATCTTTAGTGACCACAGCGTGGGATCTTACGTTTGTTTTAACTTGCTCGTACGTATACATGATCATCCGCATACAAATTTTATCATTTCCTCGTTGCCATTAACAAATCTAATGGTTCTCAATCTATAACGAACATACATTACATTTTTTTTAAGAATTTTTGCTGTCCTAACTTTTTTGACTAAGATTCCGATCACTTTGCTGGTAGGTATAGGAAGTGAAAAGCCTGGGAAACTAAAAATCCCTCTTATAACTGTCGCCATCTGTGAAGTATTGTATCGCTGAAACTTGTTCTTAATCAATATTAATGAACTTTGTTAAACAAATCTCCTGAACATTTTTCTTCGTTTAGTGCAAATTTTTAAGATAGTTGCACCTTTGTTAATGTTGCAAAGTCGTTGTTTGTTTCTAAAATGCCTGGTGAAACAAATGCGGATATTTCTTCCAAATCTCGATACATAATTTCCGTACTTTATGATTTAATTTGGGCACACTTTTTACTCGCCAAGTTCGTGTAACATAACTGCTCATATTTTGAAATCTAATAAATAGAATGTTCAAAATGAAAAAAAAAATATTCATAAATGTTACCACAAACATTGATTTTTCTTTTTTCAAAATCTCATGTCTGTTTCTCATAACATACAGATAGCATATTGCGAACAAAATGAAGGAAGGTAAAACCATTAACCTCCTTTACAAAAACCATCATCAAAAGGCGTAACTTTTCATAATAATTAACAAAGCATCATTTTCCACTTCTTGTCTTTTCCATTGGCCCCAAAAGCCCCATCATCATAACATCTCTCTGACATCATCGCCTTCATGACTGTCAGAATCATAATTACTAAACTTTAAAACTTCATGTATGCTTTTGCTGAGCAATGTTAGTTAATTTTCCCACATTCTTTGCTTTCACAAAAAAAAAAAATAGTTCATATAAAAAAAAAACATAAAAAAAACATACATCCATGTTCAACAGTACTTTTTGCCAGGCTTTTACAGAACAAACACCCATTCCAGATAAAGCTGAGCCTCACCCGGATCACAACTCTGCTGCCAAGGGCTTTTTAATAAAATATTCATCTCTGTCTTTTGAAGGCAGAGAGAGAGGGCAAAATTCCTACATATACGTATGTAACAACAAAAGGGAAATATTTCACTCTTCTTTCTCGAATACCGTAACTATCATGCATTCCAACTTGGGATTTTTGAATTGGGAACTGGAAACCCTTTCCACTAGGGTGGCTAACTACACCGTATACCTATTATCATTACCATCATCATCATCATCATCGTTGTCACAACGAACTCATCTCCGTTCAAAAGATTTTTTTTTTCGTTAATTTTAAATGTTATCCTTAGTTGCACCCAACTTTAATATTCACTCCTTCTTCCTCAGTTTCCTTTTTAACGTGCTCCAATGTTTTGAATGGAACGATGACGAAACAATGATAAACCGTGAGGTGGCTGATGGGCAGAAAATGTTCCTAACTTCAAAGAGCTGCATAGCTGGCAAATGTTTGCATTAGATGTCAAAAAGCATGACGTCTTGGGTACATATTAGATGAATAAGTCAGGAAGTCGCGGAATTGGGCGAGGGAGCATTCAAACATTGTTTCGAGGAAGAAACACTCAACCATTATAATATGAACAGGAGTTTGTCGATTGGATGCTGTTGCTGTTCTGCACTTTGACTGATAAGTCCTGAGACCAAGAGGAAAGCGTCGACATCTTAAAATCTAATAATTTCTAAGTTTTTACCGTGGTGAAGGGAAGTAGTTGTCTCAAGCGAAATGAATTCAAAATAGCTCATGTGATGTTCGTTGGTCCGATGGGAATCATCATATAGTTAGGAACATGGAAATTCATTAAGTCTCTGTAGACCGCGTATTGTATGAGTGAGAGCTGGAATCCTTGGGAGATATGAGGCGGAAAATGTCTAAAATTTAAGAGCAAATAGTGTTGGTAGTTTAGATATGAAATGCAACAACCGGTATTTCAATTTGAATAGTTTAATATAGTTTGAGAGAAATTTCTTATACAATTCTTGTAAAGTTGTTGAAATGCTATATGTACCGAAGAATATTACTTTCGAATGTTTTTGTAAAGCATTCCCAATTCGTGTAGTGCGACTAAAGAAGGTCTAGTTGCTCCAGTTTCACATCCGTGGAATAGGTTTTTGAATTTGGAAGCGAATATTAAAAGCTAGAGTACTGACTTCATTCAAGCAATTTAAGAGATTTCAGACAGAAGATCGTTGACAAAAATATTGAAAATCTTAAAATCTACAGATGAGCTTTATAGGTTCTTTGACCACATTGTTTAAGAAAACTTGCATTTGTCGATTTCCCGCGCTTGGTGGTTTCAAGACAATTGGTCGTTGAAATCAGGAAAAAATCCTTTGAAGTCCAGCATTTCTCTGAATTCCAAGCTAATGTTTCTTAAAAGATTTCGAAGAATACAAAAGAATGCAAGGAATGCAAAGTAATGCTTGGAATGCAAAATAATGCTAGACTTCAATGTAATGTCAGCAAAGGCATGCTGGACTGCAAAGGAATGCTGGACTGCAAAGGAATGCTGGACTGCAAAGGAATCCTGGACTCCAAAGGAATGCTTGAAGTGCAAAGGATTGCTGGACTGCAACGGAATGCTGGACTTCAAAGGAATGCTGGACTTCAAAGGAATGCTTGGAATGCAAAAGGAATGCTTGGAATGCAAAAGGAATGCTTGGAATGCAAAAGGAATGCGAGGAATACAAAGGAATGCCCGGAATGCATGAAGTCTCAAATGATTGCATTTAATTGATTGTTGCAAATTGAATGGAGGAAAAAAATGATTGCAATCATTTTGGTTTCTAATGAATGGTGATTGCTTATTTCGAAGTTGAAGTCTCAAAGTAAGATTGATGAATGCAATCTTTTTATTGAAGACATTGGAGTTATAAAATATTGCATTCTTTTACAAGCCTGTTGGGTACCTACCAAAGACCTCTTTACAAATCCGCTGGTCAGACTAAGTTTATTTTAAGAGAAAAACACACTGTCCGAATAATATGAAAATAGTTTTTTTTTTTGTTTTGAGAAGACATAAACATTTTTAGTAATTTAGCAACCGTAGCATTTGTTTAAATGGGGTGTAATAATGCCCGAAAGTTATTAGTGTTGATTTCTCTTGTTATTGATTATCATTTGTAAAAATTTCAACAGAATCGGTGGTTCAGTTTCTACAGAGATTTCTTCGCTTTTTCATTATAGTGTCTCACTGTGAAAAATTCAAAATTCATTAAAAGCAAGAATCGAAGCCAATAACATTTTGGTTTTGAAGTCAATTCGGTTCGAGTTCCAAAAATCAGCTGCTGCACTGATCTACGTCTGCACCACATTTTGTTCAGCGATTGGGCATATTTTATTTTTACATACGTAAACATAACTGCAGCATTTTGAATTATGAACAAAATATTATGGAGACATCATTACAACGTAGAAAATGCACTGTTTGGTGTGCCCCACGTTGGGCGCCAATTGTTGCGTTTTATTTCGAAATCAATTTTATGATGACGATGATTAAATAGAACGCCAACTTAAATCTTAGCTGTTAAAAAATTATAATAAATCAAATAAAACCAAAACAAAAACGACAGCAAGCGTATTATATCGTGTTATATATAGAGCCAGGGTGAATATTTTTTTCATTGATGTGATAGGGGCATTGTTTCCAAACGATAGCCAGTGCTAAGTTCAATAGATACTTTAACAATAAATTTAATTTAATTTTAAGGATGAGTTTGTGGGATTTAATCCGGCTTTATAATTATTGGGGGAGTTATGTTAAGGATTTGGTCTATGCGAGTAAGCCAGCAACATTTAACACTTTATAAGTGCCTAACGCTCTTTGAGCATATAAAATATTTCATCAAATTACAATTAAAAACTAAAAATGTAAAAAAATTTAAAAATCGTTTATTAATTTTTTTTTTGTTTATTCCAGGTAGACCCGTAAAAGCCACAGGTAAATACTATTACATAATTAAGTAATTAAATAACAGGAAATTAATTTTAACTTAAAAGAATTTCCTACTTGTAAAAATGAAAACAAAAATAATATAAAAAAATACTTAATTTATCATAATATAAAATTATTATCGCTCAAACAAAATACTACTGGGAAGAATGAAAACAAAACAAAAAAATTTAATTACCTTTGTCAGACTTTATTTTATCAACTGTTCATAGCTTTACAAACAATCTCTGTATGTGTTTTTCGTACATTCTCATATATCCTTAAATGTTTATCAAATTGAATCCTTGCAGCAATCCATAATCCATTGCTGCTGTTGTGGTTAACGAAGTTATTTATATACTTTTGCCATGATTTCTTTTTTGTTGTTGATTTTAAAACTGTGAATTATTAACAATTACATTATTTAAAATTAAGATCATTCACAAGCAATAAATTTTCAACAATAATTATTGTGTAAATATAATGTAGGCAGCGATTGTGACCAATTTATATATACGAACTCCTTTGTCAAAGAGTATGTATCTATAAAAAAAAAATGACATGACGCCAGCCAATCGCCGTTACTGCTGCCGCCGCCGCCGCCGGATGCCAGTTTTACGATCTCTGTGGTTAATTTAAATTCAATATTTTAAAATTGGCACAATTAAATTTATCGAGAGAAGTATTGATATTATCTCATTCAGTTACATACATATAAAGTCTATACAAAAAAACCATGGAGCAAACCAAATTGCAGGAACTAATGAAATCAAAATGAAATACATTCCTTCCTTTCAGACACCAATAATTGTAATACCATTGATCTACCCATACCTGAACCTACTTAAATTATGAAGGTGTTTATGTGTGGTTTTTGATTTTAAGTGGTAAAAAATAAAAAAGCGGTTTTGTGTTTATTAAATTAAAATTTATATTCAACTGCACTTTCATACAAATTTAAAGTAATAACGAACAATCGTTAATTGCTACGACTACTCCTAGTGAATTCGTCTTTTCCATTAATTACAATTTGTGTTGTCTGCGGTGTTCCGATTGTAATGATATTATTCTTACTTGTTATCTTTTTTTTTTTAATTTTGGACTCTCCAAAGACGAAAAAAAAAACAACAAGATGAAAAAAATACAATTTAACAAAAATACAAGCTGTTTTTAAAGTTTGCTTTTAAATCTTGAAGGAAATTCCTGGGCACATAGTCGAAAGCAGTGTCAGTATAATGACAATAACTTTGAATGAGTTGTGACTTCCTTTTTGCACTTAAGTTTTGGATTTTTCCCACCTATTTGGAACTTTTTCGTCTTATTTTCTATTCTTTTTGTCTATTTGCCATGCATCCTACTCATATTATCCAGCTTGTCATCATTTTTTTTTTGCCATCCTTTCTACTTATTTGCCATCAGTCCTACATGTTTGCCATTCTTTCTTTCATTCTTTTCATATGTTTTTGCCATCTTCCCCAACCTTTGCGAAAATTTTTGCCATAATGTCCACCTATTTGCAATTTCTTATACTTATTTTCCATAAATTTTAAGTATTTGCCATCATTTGTTACTATTTGACATCCTTACATTAAATTTTGTCTTCTTTCCTGTGTATCTGCCATCATTCCTACCTATTATATTTGCCATTCTTACAAACCGTTTGCAGTATTTCTTAACTATTTGCCATCTTTCCAACCAATTTGCCGTCCTCTATCCATTTGCCATTTTTATATTTCATTTTGTATCTTTTCCTGGGTACCTGTCTAGGGTCCTTTTGCAATTTTCACCTATTGCCCTCTTAGCTATTATTTGCTACCTTTTCCACCTATTTGCCATTCTTCCTACCACGTATTTGCCATATTTCCTTCTCGCGCTTCTAGATATTTGCCATCCTCTCCATCTGTTTGCCAACTTTTCTCTCTATTTCCCAGTCAATGACCGGATTTTAATCGGTTATTTTTATTGTAAAAATTAATTTGCACCAGAAATCCTATAGCAGTTACAGGCTGTAAGAATGACCTTTTCAAAATAAACTGTTAAAAGTATTTGCAATATTATTCTTCCCATTTTTAACCAGAAGAAAATCTCCCTATATCATGTTTGATCCTTTGATCAAAATGTTTGTGAACTTCTTTCCTTTACCCTTTCCACGAAAAATCCTAAAATAAGCCAACACACTTTGATATTCATCGTTTGCATAACTAAGCTGAGAGTTGGGCATTTGTTTTCCATTTTGTTTACCAGACTTCTTAAAGGTCTATTAAAAGTTTTCAATCTCTGTCCTTCAGCTGTGCCCGTTTTGGTCTTATGGTTATTTTTTTTTTTTTTTGTATGGTCAAACTCTTTGCAAAATATTTCATCCTTAAATAAGTTTTCTTGAGAAAAAAAAAACACCTCTCCTGTTTTTTGCATTCTTCGGTTGGATTTGAACCTATCAGGAGTGGTTGGGGTTAAGGACTTCAGCCTAATTGGCTTACAAAGGGGTATTAAAATGAGGGTGATGGTAAAATGATGAAGGCAATGAATATAAACACAACATTTTTAAAATTTTAGAACTTTTTTTTTTTTTAAGATTAAAGGTTTAGACAAAGATTGAAGTATTTGCAAGCAATTTTATGAATGCAATAAATAAATTTATATTGTCAACGCGTAATGAACTTAATTGCGTTATGGTTTATTTCATATCGTCTTAGTATATCTTGAAGACAAAATATTGTTTGAACGAAAACAGCAAATATTTACGGTTTGACAGCTTATCGAACTCAACGGAGCCATGTAATAAAGTCCAATACAATAAAGAGTTTTATTGCGCTATTAACCCCGCATCTCCACAAGCGGAAAATCGAATCCAAATTCTTATCCGCAATCTTATACACGATCCAGTGTTTTTTGTGCCCTGGGCAAATTATGTCCAGCCTCACATTTGAGTCAGCTGTCAAAAATCAAAATAGCGATCACCGGATCATGGACTGGATATTGAATTTTTGGTCTCCATTGGATTATATGATGACAGACCTATATACTCTTGTCATGGGAAATGTTCACTGGAGCCACCGAGCGAGAGTACAATACAACATTGGACTTTGTTGCATTTTAACGTTGTAACATTAAGTTGCAATCCAAAATGTCAAAATGAAATCACGAATTTCACACCACCTTAATTTTTTTTATAACCTCTTGTCTGATGTTGATTCTAAAGTTATTGAGCCTCACTAATAATCAAATTTAGTAACAGCTTAAATAAAATGTACACACTAGACAAAATTTGCACCGAAATTTTCTTAAATTGTGGAAATTTTTATTTAAGCTGTTACTAAATTTTATTATTAGTAAGGTCCATTCAGTTAATTAATAATTGCTATATTGTAAACTTTATAAATGTTTGTTAAACTGGACAAACAATAAATATCAATATCATATATCAAAAGTAAAATTTTTGGTACATTTTAGTCATTGGTCCAACTAACCCCAAATCTTGGTCCAACTTAGCCTACCGATGGGGCAAGTTGAAACACTTGTAGTCGCTTTATTAAGAAAAATATGACTTTTCACTGGATGAATGTATGCATGTTTGATTTCATTCTATTTATTAATACGCAAAAATTTAAACGATTTAGCATCATTTCTGTAGTTATACGATTATATTAAAAAGCTTTGTTTTTAATAATTTTTATTTTTTTTCGGGAAGTATTCACGAAAAAAGCTTGCAAAATGCCTAAAAAGCAGGAAATTTATTTATACAGAAATTTTAAAAATTTTGTTGATCAATAATTATTACTTCATATTAAAAAAACATTTCGTTTTACAACCACAAAGATTTTTAAAATCATGAAGAATTGATTCCGGTAACTAATTAAATTAAATCTAATAAGACGTTTAGGCTGTCTTTTTGTATGAATGAATATTAGAACAAAAAAAAACAACTTTTTAATAAAGTTCCAATAGAGTTCGACAACAAAAACTTGCAACAAGCCTTCTCCATTATTACAGCCAAAAGTAAAATACAACTCGAATAGATAATACATACAAGACTTTATTTTTCAATTTTCTTCCAATATATATCTATGTATGTATGCTTTCAAAAATTCGAAAATGACACAATTGAATCCTTCAAAACTGACGAGCTAAAATTCAATAGCCGACAAGGATAACATATACCGACACACAAACAGAATTCTTTATTGAATGGTGTAAGATACAATAACTCATAAGCATCATCAATTCGATAGATAGAATATGATGTGATGAGTGAGACACTTTTTCCAATTGCTTTATAAATGTTCATACTTCCGAAATCAAGAGTATAAAATACAAAATACAAAAAAAAAAACACTCACATTCTCAAGTAAATATTTTGATATGGTACGAATTCAAAAGGGTCCTCTGTATAAAAAGCATATCCTGCATTACGCTATTCTATCCGCTTGTGCTTGTGTGCTTGCCGTACAAAAAAAATTCTACAAAGTCGCGCCACATCATTCTACTTCTGTGATTTTTATTATGCTCTACAATTGCAATGCCAAGAAAAAGATTTCAATGTTCGTACATACATATATAATATACTTTTGGGATCTTCAAATTTTAAAGAGTGGGCCAGGCTATACTCCTTCCGTTAGGATACACTTCTTTGCTATGCGATATCACTATACCAGAATTTCTTGCCTTGAGAAATGAATGGATATACATTTTAGAAGTTCTCTTTGCTGCTTCGCTTGCAAATCCTTTGTGTGAGAGATTGCTGAAAATTGAATTTCAAATAATTTCGTATTCTTCCTGAATGATTTGAAGGAACCGAAGAAAAAAATTAAATGAATTCTGCAAGCGAATAAGGATAAGAATCTCATTGAAAGAAATCATCGTATTGCTATGGCAAGGTAATTTTGAAAAAAGAAGAAATACAACAATAAAATTAATCGCTTATTTATTATTTTTTATTAGTAGCAAGGAGTTGATTAACCATTAGAAGTGGGAAAGAAAGTAGCTTCCCAGGACTAAGAAGAATGCAATTTACCTGCATTTGGGAGAATAAAGTGTTTCGGAAACAATGATAAACTCTTTGAAAAGTGTACTTCTTCGGTGCGCATTGCGCAACATATAAATTGGGTCATAATGACCATTGCTATATGTATTGTTTCTTCATTACAAACATAACCCTGCTCTCCCTAGGGCCTTTGATATCTAGGGTAAGTGACAGTTTGGTGCTGAAATCATAATCCGCATTCATACATAGAAGTGCCTCATTAAACTCAAAATAAGCATTATTATAGAAAGTGTAAAGTTACATCTTTTATTCTCAATGTCAAGTGATCCATTACCGTCCCGCTGAGAATAACTTTTTTTTTTTTCTTTCACCTCATTATCTGTCTACCTAAGGGGTAATCTCTGCGCATCAGCATGGTCAAGTGTAGTAGGTATCTTTTTTTCATTCTAAAAGCTAGGGTTTCAATTTCAACCTAATTTTTTTTACCCTTCTAGCTAAAAAAAACAAAAAAAAAATTCGAGGATAAAATCTACCCTCTCTTTAGTTGAATAATTTTTCCGAAAAATGTTTATCTTTATTTAAAATTAAGGACAAAACATTATTTTCCAGCAATTATACAATATACAGGTTGGTTAGCTAAAAAAAAAATCCGAAAGGCAACAAAGACAACTTTTATTCATTCTATGATCCTTTTAAGGACAACAAAAAATTATGTAAATGAAATCTTTTGAAACAAAAAAATAAACATAAATTCGTGTTGAATATATCTATATATATTTTTAAGAAAAAACCGTCCAAAAATATCTTCCAGGCTCTGTCCAAGGATGTCGTAATTTTTTTTCTTAAGGATGACCAAATATTTAAATTTATAAGTGACAGAGATGAAAAATAATAGAATAAGAAGTGGGCTACGTATGTTGTATTATGCAAGAGTATTCAAAATTATATACATCTGTTTTGTTTAACAATTCATCACTTGGAAGACAAAGCTTGTTTGGATCTCTTATTATAGTATCTCTTATTTTTAATGTTTCAACAAGGTAAAGTAATAAAGAGTAGGGTTTTTTAATGGGTCGAGATTGTTATAGCTCTAATGTTACATAGCTCCACAAAGTGATACAAATTTGTCTTTTTTTCTTCTTCATCTTTTCCAAATATTGTATGATCACAACTTTGCACTTTACCCCTTCATTATATTTCTGATTTTGGGAATCCGTTTCTGGTGATCTCAGAAAATGTCGAAAGTTCTCCCGTTTAAGGATTGTTACATGTCTGAGGCCAACTGAATTCTGGTGTCGTGGCATTTCTGTTTTATTTGCTGTATTTTACCAACGATGGAATTGAAATGAAGGTTTCAACGGAATTTCTTATTTCTAATCCGAATTGAGCTTTGTCCATTGATTCTGGCATTTTCATCTCAGTTGCCTCTTGAACATTGTTCAACATTTTAAAATGTATATGTAAACGCTGGGCCACTTAATACAGTGTAGAGCTTTCCTTTCAGCTAAGAGGGCATTTTGGGTCACAGAAGATGGCAGAGTTCTCACGCCACTTCATCTACCCTACGCTTTACGCGATGGTTGATGTTGTCATGAGTCATCGCATGATGCTTCATTAATGAAGCACTTTTCATTTCAAGAAGAGGTTCGAGTCCTGAGTCCTGACTGAATCAGAAAATTGACGGCACAAATATTCTATATTTTTGGGGCTTAGTCGATACCAACTTTCCTCTAAAACGTCCACCCATACATCAATTGCTCGATGGATCTTAACTTATGATGACGAAATGATGTCAGGAAAGATTCACTTTAACTCAAAGTAGATAACCTAGAACAAAGAATAAAGAGCAAAGGACTTCAGACGCTCTGTTGTAAAATTTTCGGGGAACCCCTACAGTACATCATACCTTTATTTTGACTTGCCCGTACATATCCATGTTCATGCGGACATAGACTTTCAGAATTTTTAGGGCCATAGGGTCACACAGTATGAAAACCGCTTGAATAATCACGTTATTTTTCCATTCTGATTCTTACACTCAATTCAAATTCGCACTGGTCATCGGATAGCTGTATTATTTTTTGCAAACAGCCCAACGGCTTTATTGAGCGGCAACTACCTGAATTTCCTTATCACTCTTCTGATAAGTTTAAAGATGAGAACCGTTCAAATAGAGTTCCGAATCTTGAGTCCTGAGTAGATCAGAAAATTGGTACCCATTTTCCTCCAAAATGTCCACACATACACCAATTTCTCGATGCATCTTTACTTAGGATGACTCCATTAAAAGACTCCAGACGCTTCTTGGTATACCGTATACAACAAACTCTCAATAAATGGATTTTAATTTTATAGATTGATATTTAAGTTAGTACAGAAATGCAGTACTTGAAATATTAATTCATTACGTCTCCCCTCAAGTTCAAACTAAAGTTATTTCTTACATTCTTACATCGCCCTTTTAAGTTATCACACTAAGTTAAAACCAACAGAAATAATGATAAAATTTTAATATACAATAAGAAATGTTTTTACTATTAAACAAATAAAAAAATCAGATTACGCTCCTTAAGCGTAGATTTGTTTCCAACCGACTGCGCCGTCTTATAAATAGGTGAATGTTGGTAGTTTGTATGAACGTTTATTGACTTATGAATGTTTTGTTATTTGATAGATTGATATACAAAGTAACTACTACTTTTGTATACATATTTAAGTAGTACCTACAGTAATACAGTAGTTGATATATAATATCATTACATCTTTTTCAAGTTATAACTAAAGTTATTCCTTACATTCTTACATCGCCCTTTAAAATTATTTAGCGCACAGCTAAAACCAACAGAATTAATGATAAAATTTAAATGTACAATAAGATATGTTTCTACTATTTAAGAAATAAAATAAATCCAACCGACTGCGCCCTGCAATAAAAAAGTGTTTGGTAATTTGCATGAGTGTTTATTGACTTTTGAATGTTTTGTTTTTTATAGATTGATATACAGAGTAAGTGCTACTTTTGTATACATATTTAAGTAGTATAGTAACAAAGTATTTATAATATTATATCTTACACGCTGTGCGGGATTGTTTTGTTCCTGTTTTTCTATTCCTTTTAATAAGTCTCGTGCAACACATGATGAATTTGAAAGGGCAATGTGTTCTAAAGTGTGTCCAAACTAAAGAAACAGCATTTTTATATGAAATGTTTCGGAAATATTTGAGAAATTTTTCTCGGAGCAAGATTTTTAATTATCAGCATCTAGGCATCATTTTTCTGGGCTAAGCGCCCGTTTTGTTATATCGTTTGTAATCATAATAAGGCGTGAGTGTTAAACTTTAACCAAGTTTGGTTCCATGCTTCAGTCAGAGATTCCAATGCGATTGTTTTCTCAGACAGAATTTTTCTGAGTCTAGCTGATTTAGTAGGTCTTTTTACCTCTCTGCAGTTTCTTCAAAATCAGTATTTGTGATTCTACTTTGAATGAGCTTTGACTGAATTAGTAACTTTGGAAGTCATTGTCTGTTCTTGTACATATGGCAACTTAACAATATTTCTTCTATCTTTCCTGATGTTGCCAAGTTTCCTCGTCCACTTGGTAACGTCATGTTACCTTTCCCACATTGTTTTATTGGACATGCTTTCACGAATGCTTTGCAAACAAAAAAAACTTTTTTTTTTGTTCCGACTCCTTTTTCTTTAACTTCAAGTGTTAAGATAACAAAACTTTTCCTTTTGCCTTTTTTGTTTGCTTATTCATCTCATAAAGATTACCTCTACCTATACAATAAGAAAATATACAAAAGAGGTAAAGGTAGCCAAACAGAAAAAAAACATCCATAGAATATTGATGATTAAATCCATTTGTTTGCTTTCAATATTTCTCTAGTGGGTCCTTCAAGGATGTGTACATACATATAAAGTATATAAATCTATCCTTCTCCCTCAACTGATTCAAGATCATTCATCTTGAATTGAACTTTAAAAAATATTGTACCATCAAACACCGCAAAAGTTCAATGAAAACGACTTAATCTTTTCAGAAGTTCACCAATACACAAACACTTATACTATTTCTTTTAACTCTCGTATAATGTTGAATAGTCCATCTGAACAACAACAACAACAACAACAAACAAACGAAAATAAGAAAATGAACAAACAACTTTCCTTCATTCAGACGATTTATTTGAGTGTCCCAAATATAACATTTGAGCAAGCGACCTACTATAAAAATGCAAATACCCAAGGAAGCTATATCAATGGTTTGAAAAATAAAAAAAAAAAAAAGACCAAGGCAGTAAAAATGAAAACACAGATATTTTCGTTAGTCTTGAAATCCTTAAGGAATTTTCAATTGAATTGAATTTAAAATGTATTCATATTGATGTTCATTCATACAGCAGTGAAAAAGGACATATAAAATCAGAAGATGAAAAAATCTAATAAAAAAAAATCCTTTCGGATGTTTCACATTGAATGAATGTGGAAATGTGTGTGGACAGCCAACCATGAAAGAATGGCAACAAAATTTTATGGAGACAAATAAGTTCCGGAATTCTTGAGAAGTTTTTCTGTATTTTTTTTAGGGACTCGTATGTTATATTTGATTTTTTTTTTTTAAATAATATTTGAGGTCAGGAATCAGAATGTGTGTATTTTTCGAGCATAAAATGTATGCAAATTATATCTCCTGTTAATTTTTGTAGAAAAGTTATTAAATCTAAGATTGAAAAACAATCTTGTCTTGAGTTCTAGAAAGTTTAGTTATATAAACGTTTGGGTGATAAAAAGAATAACTTTACTCATTATAAGCAGCTTTTGTAATTGGGGAGGAGCTCCTTTGAAGGAGTCAACGGTCGTTAGTCCGGTGGATTTTCTAATTCTACTCCTTGTAAAGTATTACGACATATTCGAAGTTCAGGTTTTCGATAAGTGAATAAAACTAGTTCTCTGGGTTCTATATAAAGACCTATGTTTCTAACCTTTGGGGGTTTCGTGTAGGCGGAAATGGACAACAACCAACTGACTCGGATATGGAAGGATTATTTAATACTAAAGATGGCTTCCAACCATTGTCAAGGAGCTCTCGGCCTCCACGAGGAATGTTAGAACTCTAAACAGACAGCATATGAAGTCGTGCTTCGAACAACTGGCAAAAGACCACTCATGCGATTTCCCTGTTCTAAATTGAGAATGACAAAGGGTTTTACCGGTACCATCAACCATCAACCAGATTGACCGCATTGAATGCTGACAGAGACCTCAAATACCAGATATCTTTACTGACTGATTAAAAATAGTTATTGGTGTTGGTACGTGATTCTTTTCCAACTAGATTTCTGATTGTAGCACCTTCTGCTGAAGTCTACAAGCTGGTATAGAAATTATATCAAACCTTGTAATTTGCTGCCGTGGAAAATTAGGGCCAGGCAGCAGATCAATATTCTCTGTTTAGGTACTGTACTTTGTCCTTCTTG
The DNA here is from genome assembly GCA_951217065.1 of Baccha elongata. Classification (NCBI taxonomy): domain Eukaryota; kingdom Metazoa; phylum Arthropoda; class Insecta; order Diptera; family Syrphidae; genus Baccha; species Baccha elongata. Next base: position 164,319,239 of record OX578272.1, read on the forward strand.
AATATGCAGTAAGATAGGGATGTTTTTGTCTCTCATTCGCATTATCTTGTTTTCCATAAGGCACCACTTTTAAAAAAGCTCACTCATCAGGATTCCCGCAGTAATCATTTTGAAGTGGCAAAAAACTAAAAGAATTTATAGATTACATTTTTATCATTATTTTTATATATCAATTTATCTTTTTCCATACCACAAAGGGGAAAGATATACGGTTAAAAGAAAAATGTATAATACTTTATTTCACATTAATATTACTTCGCATTAATTCTACAATACAAATCAGAAATAAACCTACACGAATTATCAATAAACCGAAGAAATTTACTTAAATAAAAAAACAAAAAAAAAAAAAACATCAATAAACCTACCGATCGCCACGAGAATCTACGCAAATAACTTCTTTAAAAAAAACATAACTGCATTTTCCACACATTGAAATATATGCAAAATTTCAAAACAAACATTCCACGGTAACATAAATCATTGATATCTTTTCTTAAAAGCTTTAAAGCCAGAAGTTCCTCAATGGAAACCCATGTAAAAAACAAGCAACGAGTTATAAAATTGAGCCCTATCAGTGCATGTTCAACTGTGCGCTATGCAGGTCGTGGGATCTACATCAGATGCAATCGGAAATTTATGTGCGGGTATATCCTCTTTACACGAGGTTTCTTTCAATTTAAAATGGTGAAACATTTTGGCAAGCTTTTGAAAAAGTTTCCCATTAAACCTGTACTGCATATTCAAAAACGACAAAGTATAGGAAATGAAATAAATAATCGCCAAGAAGGCATTAAAGTCAATACCCCACATGTTAATCTAAATCACATTAGGGACTCAGATTAACTGCTCTTTATAGTGATCGAGAGATGGAGTTAATTTGACACCTTTGTGCCAACCAGACAACTATGAATCATATAGAGTCAATTTTATTCTCCACCTTGGGAATAAGAATAAATGACGTTGACAAGAGCTGAATGAGGCCATTGAATAATTAGCGTGAATGTATCAAATATTTATAATACAAAATGTTAAATCGATAAGAGATCGTAGAAACTTACTAAAGTTTTGATTGAAAATGCAATTTCGTTGTTTGATCTAGAAAAATGAAATAAAATATCATGTGCATGTATGAACATTGAACATCCTACGAAAGAATTTGATTCCAAGTTGCTGATAAGATAATACAAACGAAAATTCAACTGATATTTGTGTTACAATTAGTCGCCGAAGCAAGCAAATTACATAACAGCTCATTTATCAGCCAGCTTTTTAGTGGCAGAATTTTCTACAAATGGTACTTTCAAAGTAAGTCTCTAAAATTGCTTTTATTACTTACTTAATTAACTTTCTACTATTTTGACACAAAAGCCGTTTATGAAATACAGGATTTCGAAGGTCCTTGCTAATTAGTAATTACAATTCAGTGTAATAGTTATGATTCAAGTCGACATCATCTAACCCGTTGGAAACGAAGGCAATTCGGTTATTTGTTCCGGGAAGAATTATTGAATTAATTGTTCGGTAATTCGTTCCCGGAAGAATTATTAAACAACTTGTTGTGAATAAGGAAATGTCTTGTTGTGATCGGTAAGTCGATCAAATTTCACTTTATATTCAGATCATTTACTATTCAGACGTTAAGAACTTTAACGTTTTTGCAATTGGGCATTTCTACATTATTTGCAAATCCACGAATTGAGAAACACATGGAAAATTTTCCATCGGGTAACATCGTTTTCTGTTGAGCAATATCTCGCAGCAGTGAAAGATTTTTTTAATTGACAGTTTCACAAGCGATGTTTTTCAAAAATCGCTTCTTACATCCATGAAGAATTATTAATTTCAAGAATAATTCCTAAAACGAAAAAGATTTTGAGTTCTGGTAAAAGAGAATTATTGACAGAAATATAATAATTCTGGTAAAGGCGAATAAACAATTCTGATAACCATAATTTCTAGCCCAACAAATGATTAAACAATATTATTTTAATTCCAAAAAAGTGTTCAACAAATTCAAAATGTGTTAACATAATTTCCAATATTCATTACAAACTAAGTAAATCCTCTTATAACTGCTCTGATATTGATCTTTAATATTATTCAACCTGATAACAATCCACAAATTGAAACTCTCATCTATGCTAATTTTATTCTTTCATTTTGTCTAAGCTCTGTGAAAACAACCCTACAAAACGAAAGTAATATATACTTTCACATTTAAGCCCCTGGGGATCCGATTTGAAAGTTCACTTAATAACCATCAAATTTGATATTCCTATATAACAGAAGCACACAAAAATCAACAATACCGATTGACACCTAATCTGAAATTGTCCTTTAGGATAGGAAAAGAAAAGTCCTTCCGTTTTTCGTTTCTTCCATTTGGAAAGAAACCATTTGGACAAAATTTACTCATCACTTGGTTGACTTTAAAGTACCTCTATCCTTAATCCCATATTCTGTAGAAGCGTATCGATATAGGATCCTTTTTTTTTGTTCCTCCCTTGAAATTTAAAAAAATAAAAAAAAAAATAAACATAGCCAAATGAATATGTTTTCTTCGTTTGAGAATTAATTGAATGGAATTCAAATAATCATTTTCCATAGAACGAGTGGGTTGGATATATGTGTATATATAAAAGGAATAGATGGTTTGATTATTCTAATGCTCCCTCCATGTATACTTAGGGATTTGCTTTGATGAATCGGAATCGATTGACAAGGACAAATGTTTGCTCTTAAGTAATTCTCCTATTCAAATTCAATTTTGCAAACGAATCGAGCAAAGTTATGTATGTAAGGATGAAGAGTCTCTTTGGCATAACATTTGCTCTTTTGAAAATGTTTGGTAAAATAATAATGGTTACTTAAGTTGGTTTTTATGAAATACTTTCATTTGGATATCAAAGGAACCAGTTTTAAAGGTTCTTTAAAATGATTGTTGTTAAGGAACTTATCAAACAATTACTTTAAATCTGAATTAGCTATTTCGAATGGTTTTTTTTTTTGTTCAAATTGGACGAAGTTATTAACGTTTTTATTTTGTATTAGACAGTAACAGCACTCTTGGTCTATTGCAAAGCAATTTTATCTCAGCTGAAATTAATTTACTCAGGTATTGTGAACCAAATGTTGGTTAACTCGCAAAGAAAGTGGTAAACAGGGCTTTTCTAATATTACGAATTCTTGGATTTCTTAAGCTTTCGCTATTAGGTGAACTTTTGGTTCGCTATTTATAATGATTACCTTAATTAGTTACTTAATTCTTTTCTACATTAACGCGATGGTTGATAAAGAATCCTTCGCTATCGATCATACATTCAAAGTTTTTTCGCACTTCGGAAGCATTGTTTTATTGAAATTGTGTGGATCAGAAAATAAACAACGTTAATATTTTGTGTTGTTTTTGAGCTTATACCCAACCCATATCAAAAATTTCCACCAATACATTGAACGCTCGTTGCAAGAATGTAGGATCTTCATTTATGTTATCTCTTACGTCATCAAAGAAATCCTTCTCTATTATTCCTTACAAACAATCAATGGGTAGGATCCAACCAATTGACTGTAATAAAAGAACTTAAAGACTGTAATAAAAAGAAAAGGCCTAATGAAGCTTCCTTGCTGTACACCAACTTTGATATTTCATTCTTCGGGTATCTTAATTAATAAATTCTGCGGGTATCTTACTTTTGTTTTGATTTGCTTGTTAATTTCCATGATTATCCGTTCAAAGATTTTTGGGGTCTTTCATCACCTTAGGGTCATCCACAGTAGATTTCGTTCTGTTGTCTATCGAATGTTTTTTCGAAATCAAGAAATCATGAAAATCCTTTTGGAGCCGGTTTTTTCCCTTCTGATCCTTATATGTTCTCGATTATGTTGATTAATCTAAACTGATAATCAGATATCCGTAATATTTTAATACTGCCATCCAATACCAATCCAACGATATTCATGGTGTGTGACATTAGATTGATTAAACATTTATTATCGAAGATTCGTGTATCAGTATATCACCCATTCACTTGCGATTTGAAAGAAGTTCACTTATTAACATTACATTGATAAGGCATTTCATAACCGATAATAAAACTGGAAATAATGGAAATAGGAATCGTGAGTCATATAACCTTGGTGTCCCCCAACTTTTCCCAATACTTAGAAGAATGCAATGTCTGTAGAACACATCGAGTAGTGCTTTTTCATGATTACTTACTCCTGCTAGAAATGCTCTTTGACCGGCTTCGGAACTCCACCCAAATTTTCTTTGTCCCTTTGATTATGTTCTTCTTTGCAGTTTTTAAGAAGTTCCACATATATGTAATCGTTCCTCTTCATTTTCAATTATCGTGAAGGTTTGACAGAGAATATAAAGCACTAGATTTCTTTCTGTCACCTCTTTGTCAACTCTTCCAGTATCACTTTGCAATATTTTACTGGCAGCTACATGAAACTCTGTTTCTAGCAACTCTCCCCTCACTTCCATCTTTAGTTTCAGAAACATCGAACGGTTACTAGACTTTACCTATAGTTCCTCTTCGGAGATAATGATAGCGACTATTCAGCCCTATTACACAATCCATTCGGGGATTTCCGAATGGATGTCTACTACGACAGAGCTGAAGTGTCGGAGAAATATCTATTTTTTTTTCCGTTTCATTCGGATCTTCTGATAGGGATTTCCACTAATTTCGAAACTCGTATAGATATTTTCCACTACGAGAGATTTGCTGATAGTTTCGGGATTCGGGAACGATGGAACGTGTGATAGGGCTGATTATTTTTTTCTATCCTATCCGTAGTATAAAACCATGTTCAATATCCATTTTCTCAGACGCTTCTCCATTTTAATTTTTGTATGAATACTATATGTTCAAAATATCTAGCTTTACATTATCTCTTCCAACTCGTAACTTTGTTCGTCCGTACTTCGTACGCTCTAACTCGAAATTCTAACCGAATCTTTTCCGCTTCGTCCAGAATTAATACCATGTGAAGCAATGGTATTGCCTGGCAGGGTAGTGCCTATTGCTTTTACTCCAGTTGCGTAACCAAAAAAACTTGCATGCACACTTTTGAAAAAGCTTAAAGGTTTCATTCTTCATTCATATACATATGTGGTTTTCTCATAGTTCCCCACTTATCACAGCCAGAATACACGACAGGGTTATTTTTAGCAAATGAATAATGATTCTTTAATTTGATATATTTTAACACTTAAGGCATCAAACACTAACATAAGAGGTTATGACCACTTACACTTTTATGTAATAAAATGTCTGTAACAAAAGCTAAAAACACAGTGTTAGACGAATTGCTTCAACGACAACGTGTCACGCATGAAATTAAAAGGGTCCTTTGTTAGATAAGTACAAGATACTTATCTTTAGTCGTAATAAAATCACCCTTTTTAAAGGCACGACATACCTTACCCATCATATATGGTTTTATGGTTGAAAATAATCTTTAAGTCCTTACACGAAATGATATTGAAGAAATCAATTTCGCAATCATTTTATTATATACCTAATGAGTGATAAAGTTTTATGTTGGTTTAGGTAGGAAAAGATACTATATAGAAGGTGTGTTCTTTATAATTTTCTATATCAAATTAAGTATGAAAACGTTGAGATACTAATCATAACTTTTCTCTTCCTCAAAACCAAAAAAACAAAAAAAGGGCTCTCTTTCTGACTGAAGTCGAAAATCCCCCGATAGACATCAAATTTTATTTTACCAAAAATACTTTTATTATCATCCACCCTCATTTTCTCTCTTTCTCGTGGGTATCATAAGTAACTTCCTAAATTCACCTTAAATCCCTTGATGCCCTTACCCTTGACAACAAGTATCTCCCATCAAAGGTCATTCGAACAAAAGAAACAAAAAAAAAAAATTAATTTAATCTGAAGTCAAGGAAAACCCTTAATATAACCCAAACTGGCCAAACATTTTAATGGTTAACTATAATCCACATTAATTGTGTTTTATGTCCTCGCACGCAGAGAGAAAGTCCTGTTTGTGTATGAACAAGGGCGATAACAATTTACGTTTCACAAACATTGCAACCGAACTGAACCACACAAAAGGAAGTCAATATGCGAAATGGTTTTTTTAAATGAGTATTTTTTTTTTGGCCGAGTATGGATGGATATACGCCGATGGTGGAAAGTATTGCTAAATGAGTTGTTTTAAGGTTGAGCATTTATTGAATTCAAACCATGGCGGGAATTTATTTATTGAGTACTTTTTATATCGCAATACAAATTATAGTTGTATATACAGATGCCATGGATGAGTGTATTTTTACTGAAACATTTTAAGGTTATAAATCTCGGCAATGGCCTTTTGTCATATAGCAACATAACAAAACTATTTCCCGTAATATCGCATTTCATTTTAGGGCACGCATTCCATTTAAGCCACGTTAGCGGCCTTTTGATTCTATTTAATGCGTCCAATCACAAGAGAAGTTTTTTCACAAACTTCGAATAATAAGCTTTATAAAAGCTTTTATATTCCTTATTTTATTTTTGTTTAGATTCTCAATCCTTATATAGAGAATCTTTGCAATATTTTCGAATAATAAATTTAAAAGAAGCTTCTTATTTTCAAACTTAGTCTTACAAATTTGATGGGACTTATTAAAGAAGATAAAATTATACCCATCGTATAGGTGTTTCGTTTTACATCCCTTATAGAGAATCTTTCCAATAGCATCGATAATTAAGCTTTATAGAAGCTTTTATTTCCTACATTTTATCTCACAAACTTTACCAGGCCTTACTTGATTTATTGCACCACTTCAGGTGCTTCGATTCACAAGCCTTATAGAGAATCTGCAATATTTTTGAATCAATCAACTTTTGTAGTTAGGCCTTATTTGAGCATATTATATCGCTCTTTTAAGTACTTTGGTTCACAAGTGTTACAGATAAATTAGCATTAATTTCGTATATTAAGCTTTATCAAAGCTTTTTTCCTTAAATTTAATTTAACAAACTTTGGCAGGCGTAATTATCAAACAGATTTATCGCATCACTTGAGGTGCTTCGATTCACAAGCCTTATAGAGAATCTCTGAAATATTTGTGAATTTTAAGCTTTAAATAAGCTTTTGATTTTCAAATTTTATCCAACCAACTTTAATAGGCCTTATTTGAGCTGATTATCGCACTCCTCTAAGTACTTTGGTTCACAAGTGTTATAGATAATTTAGCATTCATTTCGAATATTAAGCTTTATCGCAGCTTTAATTTTCCAGACTTATTTATGCAAATTAACTTACCCTGAACTTGTTCACCAATATTTTTAAAGTGGCTAGCATTAAAACATTTTCTCGAAAAAAAGTTAAGCTTCCATAAATAAGTTTTATGACAACAATTTAATAAGTTATAGCTTATTTAAATTAAAAACAAAATTAATTTTAACAGCTCGTTCGACCAACAGAATCGTAAAGACTAAACTAGTTAGTGATTCGATGCACAATGACAATCGACAATGTTCCATTTGTGCGTCTCAGTGTCTCAGATTAGTTAACTTTATAGATTTGCTCCTGTTTCGTCTGTTCAGTATGGTAGAGTCATCAGCTATTGTATGTAATGTCGAGCCATATAGAATTTTAATCCCATTTACGTTTAGAATGTTGCCATTCTTATATTTCTGAAAAAAACATCATTTATTCGATTCACCTGAAATTCATGGTTCGGCCGAATTTGCTTAAAACTTCATCGTCAAATTGCTGTAAATAAACCTCTAATAGAAATGGAATATAGGTTATCGAAATCAATTATAATATTCTGTCGTTAAACAAAAAAATCTAGTTCAGGGTTTTCCAGTATGAACGGTTCGATGTTGAGAGTCTGTGGCGGACATTCTGCATTCATTGCTGCTCAATCGTATAACTTGCCATATAAAGTAAACATCTTTGATGCGACTAAATAATAAAAGCAATATATTTGACTGACGCCACAAAAAAAATATGGCCGCCACAGGCTGCAAAACATTAACCCGTTTATGTAAACAATAGGTTACATTCGCATTCAATGAAATCAAAATTAATTTGTAATATGACAACTGTCTGTTGCAACAGCTGTCTTTTTGATGTAATAGATTTAATAAGAGACTGCTGATAGTTAAGGGGCGTGTTTACCTTGGTTACTGGTGAACACACAAATTAACTCGTCTTCAAATTAATTTGTGTGTTCATCAATAACCAAATTAAACACGACTCTTATTTATCAGCGCTCTATTACTACATCTATTACATTCGCTGTGAAATATACACGAGTTGGAATGACAGTTATGATATTACAAATAAATTGATTTTATTTTAATTCTATTTTACTTTGCTTTATTTTACTTTAATTTAAGTCTATTTTGTAAAAACTGAAAACAAATCCTCGACATTGGCAGACTCCAAAAAAAAAAAATACTATTTATTATTCTCTCTATTGCTTTAAACTGTCAAAATGACAGTATAAACATCGGGTTTACGTGAACTTAAAAATGAGTTTTTTTGTGATGTATGATAGTATGAGTGAAAGATTTTCACGAAAACAAAGATTAGTGGCCTTCACATCATTGAATGCGTTTCACCCAAATAGGTATATATACACGGTGGGGTTATTAATAAGATGCCGTGTACCTATTTTTCTTAAACGCATGATTTGTTTTGGTCGATGGAAGAGACCTTATTAAACAAATTTGCAATTACTGCTGTTAATTATTCATTCTTCAAAAGCGACATTAGCGTTAATTAACTAGAGTCCACTATCTAAGTTTTATGGTTTCGGTAAAGCCCAATATACTAAAATCAATAAATCTTTAAATCCACCTCATATGGCAACCATGATAACACTTCAACTACAAACAAGCAAAGTTGAGGCACAACAAAACAAATGTTAATACAAAAACACCAGCAGACATAACTCATATCCAACTTACCAACTCTTCCTACCACAACTTACGACCGTCCATCATGCCGCGCCCCCGAGATGGAAGCGAAGATATAATAAAATGCGAGCACCTTAGTGCCAATAAAAATGGAAGATTTAATTCAATTATATGTTTCCTTGCTGCTGGCCACCCTCGTTTAACTTTTTATATCTGTTTATCTCTGAATCGGCAGGCATTGCCCTCAATTTTACTAACCGCGCGATTCCGTTCTCTATATCCTGTTGAACGAACAGACGGACGACCAACGTTGGAAATATACGGACGGGTCTAGTCTGGAGGATGATGTTAAAACATGGTCTTCTATACCGCACCATACTCATAGATAATAAACGGGCACAGGACGAAGACTTCGATATAATTCAACTAGTTTAATGCTCTGCTTCGGCTTGTTTGACCTTATGGTGGCGATATGGTATTGCTGATGGGTTTCCAGGCGGCCAGCAGCGTGCTCGGTAATGTATTTTATACCTTCCAGCGTTAGATCGGTGCGGTGGCGGTGGTGGTACTTCTGTATTTCTTTTCTCTGTTCATTGGAACCTGCTACCAAAAGGGTCTCCTACTACTCCAACTATTATACAATACATTCTGATGCCATTTATCTGGGTCTTCTGCTGGTATAGATATATACAAGACTGGCGATACAACAATTTCTGGAACTGCCTTTCCATATCTCAACTCAAGTTAAGTGCGGGTGTGGTGCGATACGATGCGATCCGACTATACACGAGTACCTAATGAGGATATAAAACTCAATTTGAACATTTATTGCTGCTGGAATCGTCCTTCTATCCCGCATTTTGCGTGAGGACAAGTCCCAGACTCTGGGTGGGGTTGTTTGATGGTATTTTGTTGGCACGTTGTGCGTTCAGTCGATAAACAACTAAAACAACTGGCTGCGTGCAATTATCCCATAGATCCGATTAAGACACACAGATATCCTGTGGCTCTCAAATGCACAGCATGTGTTCAATGTATACTTTTTGCGTATTTAAGTATTGACAGTACAACCGTATACTTTTTGCATCTGTTGCACATTGACCAGTGATTAGGAAGTAAGAGGGGGAGGTTTTGTGACACGTATCGTAAATAAAGTAAGCAAACTTATATGAGGGTTAAAATGCTCGGTGTGTGTAAATGGAATTGAGGAGTTGCCTCAATGAGTTCTTTGTTTGTGTAAAGGGAGTCCTTATTAATTCAACAAAATGAGTTGGTTTGCTTTAACGAAGAGATAGGAATTTATATCGTTATAGCGTTAGTAGTTAAGATTGGGTTCTTGCCAGGAAAAAATTCTAAGAAGATTTTACATGTAATTCAAGCATTAGATAGTTATACCTTCATACTTTTTCCTTTCCTTTTTGTTTGCATTCGTCTGAAGCTGTTGTTTTTAAAATAGCGAGTTCAAACAATTTTATTTTTTTGAGTTTGTTTCTTTATCTTTATACACACTTTGGCAGTGGAATGTTTGAGTTAAACGTTAAACAATTTCCTTGTTTCTTTATTTTATATTTTCAATTTAGCTATCTTATCATTGGTGTTTTTTTAAACTTTCATTCTATTTCTTCAAAGCAATTTTTTGTAAATGCAATCTTACCCACCATCCATTATGGATTTTTGGCCTTTGAACTTCTAACTATGCGTCTCGAAATCACCATTCATTCAAAAAGATTGCAATAATTTGTTTCCCATTCGTTATACAGCAATCATTTAAGAATTCATGCATTCTTTGAATTCTTTTGCATTCTTTTGCATTCTTAGCATTCTTTTGCATTCTTTGCAGTGTGCTTAAATGATTACAAAGAATGCAAAAGAATAGAAAGAATTCAAAGAATTCAAAGAATGCAAAATAATACAAACAATGCAAGAGAACGCACAGTATTCAAGAGAATGGAAAGGATTTAAAAAAAAAAAAAAAACACTATTCCTCTCGATAACGACTTCAACGATTTAGATATCTTTCCATTACTCTATCTTATTTCAGTTTAGAGACCTTGGTTTTGGAATATACATTTTAGAAAAAAATTCATTACTGGTAACTATCACATGACCGTTTTTACAAGATACATATCAAACAGAGGTTGTCTCCCTGGATTTTTTCTAAACTTTCGTTTGAGATATCCCTTATTGGTTTTTAGTATGACTGCAGTCATACATACAAATTTAAAATAGAACTCAGTTTATACCCTAAAAAATAAAATATCTAAGATAATTGTACATAATTGTTAATTTTTAAGGTACATAATTGTTAATTTTGGAGCTCCTCAGTGAAGACGCATAAGTAAGTGCTTTCTTGATTCTTCTTGTTTTCAAATTACATATACTTTTTCTATTAATGGCTTTTTGCAGTAAACGTTCATTGCAATGGTTGATCACTTTTGTGACCTTAAGATTTTTATGGGCTCAGAATAGAATTTAATAAACATATAGACATTGAAGACATATAATAAACTAGCTGATCCGGCGAACTTCGTTCCACCCGAATTATTTAATCTAAGAAAAAAAAAACTTCTATTCAAATTTTTTAATCAAAAATTATATTAAATAAAACGGAAATAATTGAAGAATTACAATATTTCAACCAGATCGCAATGACTGAATTATTGGTCAACCTTTTTGCTACACAATTATTTTTATTCTCGGGCGGTAAAATTTGTCGGCACGTGAGATTCTATAGATACAATACGCAACAAAATTATAACTAAACCTCAGACGCCATTGACAAGCATTTAATTTATGTGCTGAAGTGCCTGACAGCAAAATCGTTCCGTCGCTTATCATTCCGATATTCTTTCAACCTGCAATTTAGAGCTTTGAATGCGCGTTTGTTCGCGCTCAGTGAAATTTTGAATGTTTTTGCTGTTGCATCGGGTGCATCAAAGAAAATGCCGCTATTTGCATTATCGGCTGCTTGAATCAATTCATATTCAAGAAATATTGAAATTAAAATATTCGAAACATCAGTTGGTTTTGGAAAAATAAGTCGGAAAAATAAGTAAAATTTCTCCTTTGATTCACAAAAGCAGTTGGGTAATCTAACTTTCCAAAATGCAATTCGTAAAGCGGAATATGGCCATAAGAAGATTATTTGATGTAGTATGTTTTCTGGGTCCTTAACTGTTTATTTTTGTCTAAAACTGAAACACTTTTGAGATAAGTCCTAAAAAATCCCTAATTTTATTTACGAAATGAAAATCCCTACTTTTAATTTTTATTTACAGACAAACGTATATGTAAAATAATTCTTTCTTTTTCCTCGAAATCATGAATATTTATAACTTTTATTAGTATACTAAGATAGTCGGGATTTTATAATTCGGGATTTTGTACTCAGGATTTTGGAATTGCGATTTTGGTCGTCGGGATTTTCTCAGTCGGGATTATGTACTCGAGGTTTAGATTCAGGATTTTGGTTTTTGGGATTTTGTCATTCGGAAAAGCATAATCAACATCCCCTATTGCAAGTTATCAATGCAATGATGTCTTTTGTGCTTTTTCACCGTAGTCCTCCTGAAAGCAAATTATTTCGGCAACGGGATAGAAAAGCCTATAGAAGTCTAGTCTACGCGATAAACAACGCGTTGGCAAAATGCCAAAAATGCTGCTTTTCTTGAAAACTTTCTCGTGAGTCTCGTTAACCGAACGATACCGTCTGCCGATAAAACCCGAGGGACGACCGACAAAATTTGTAACATTATTTTCTTTTGAAGCCCTCCTAAAGAAGTTTAAAAATTTAATTTTATTAATAAAAAAATCTCCTTTATTCGATAAAAAAAAAACAAAGTTGATACACAGATTATTCACAGATGCATTTTAATCAAGATTTTCCTACCTTATATGTTCTTCCTTTGGGCAATTCGAATCTATCGAACCTAGAATATAAGTTCTCCCGAAAACTATCGACAAATAGCCGCTTCGCTGTCTTCCCATTAAATTCTGGTTGAAAATTTGACATTTAATCTTGATTTAAGGTTTAGAGATTGAATTGAATTTTACAGGAACCTTAATCCACCGAAAACTAAACAACCACGTCACGGGTCTTTATTTATTTAATTTTCCATTGGTTTAAAATTTAAGGTCATCTATTAAGTGCATCAGTATTCTTAGCGCAAAATAACAATCGATACTCCAGCCAAATCTTGATTCCATCTCATTCCCTTAAATCGGTTCCCTAAAATCCATTACATTGAAATTAAATTTCATGAGATTGAACTTCGTTTGCCAAGGACTGACAAGGCAAGTGAGTGGAGAAACGGGAGTTAAACATATCCTTTTCATCCACTTCTGGAATCCTACCTCATGCTTTCTATAACTGAAAATCACTTCGACCGAATTTAATGAAACACAAAAAAGGTTGTTTTTGTGTTTGTTGATGTCGAGTTCTTGTTCATTGTTTGACTTTGTGGACTCCTGGTTTACACATTTAATGTAAATTATGTTGTTCTTGTTGGCTCATGCCTGAATATTAAAGGGGGGGCAGCCTGATGGGGTATCCTTTTTCTTGTGTTTACTTTTGTCGTGTGTCTTACGTTTTCTTTATGTTATTTTGTGTCGACATGCCCTTTTGTTGTTGTTGCTTTTCCTTTCAATATATTTTTTTGTTTTCAAGACTCACAAAGAGTCACATTCACAATAATAAATTTGTACCTACACACGCATTACGTATAAATAAAATAGATTTAAGTGAAGTGAGCATAAACGCTTAGTCATTTTATAGTGAATCAGATATTATACCGACAAGGACTCATGTTAGTATACAAAGTTGAATTGTAGATTCAAAACGACAGACTCTCAGCAAACAGTCCCCCCATACTGAACACCCTAAAATAAAGGACGATGCTTTTGTTTATTTAGTCGAAACCGTAGGGGAACTGGATGTTTATTTGCTCCATAACCACCTACTCATTCAGCAACAAGGACGATGATGACAAAAACAATTGTATATTTCATTATATTATCTTGTTGCCAAAATGACAAAATTTTCTTCATGCATGCAGTTTGCGTGTCTCGACTTAGTTCGGTGTAGAAAGGATTATATTGTGTTGGTGGTTGATTTTTCTTCTTCACTCTGAAACCAAACATAAAAATTTAAGCAATTTTTATGACAATACTTTGTCTTATACCCATCATGACTCCCACTCTACTCGCGTATATAAAATGTCCTTTGAAAGGATAACGTAGGGTACACCTTCATTTATATAAAGAACCAGAAAATGCTTTCTTTAGTTAGTACAGTACTAGTAGATATACACTTAGAAGTGACAGAATGAATGGATGGGATTCAATTTTCATAATTCTATTCCAAGTGGTTGTGTATAGTGTATTAGTGTAGCATACCCCTACTGGATAACGAAGAGGGTTATGATGATGATATTTTTATGATGACAGCTCAGTAGCGGAATATTTTATATGGAAATGCCTCTTTACCTGGTTATGCTTTTATAGAGTAAAGCGATGACAAAACAAAACGACAACGATAGCGTGTCGAAATACTTTTGTAACTAGACTTTTTTTTTCTTTTGGTTTATTTGGTGGAACAAGTGAGTTAAGAATTTATGAAATGACTAAAAGGGTAGAAAGATATTTATTTTAAGAATGCTCTTTATAAACTTTGTGAATATACGAGTAAAGTTTGAAATACTTTTAATGAAGTGTGGGTTTTTTATATAATTTTTAATTTGAGAGACACTATAATAAAGACTTATATTCGGTTTTGAGACTATTTTCGACAAATTTCAAAGAATTTCTCTCATTAAATAATTTTGTTTATGGTTTAAATGTGTTTGAATTGCAGATTAGTTCCGTATTCTGAGAAAATTTGCAACTACGTACCTAAAAACTTAAAAAAACAAAGCATTTTGTCTGTTATAAATTTTTTAATTTTTATTTATTAAAAAATAAAGGGAACGACTAGGTCGCACAAACCTGCAAGGTACCTTCGAGTTAACAACTGGGAAATTCGTCGACTTTTTACCGTTGACAATAAAGCACTCATATAAAATTTTATTAAAATTAATCAGATTATTTTCTACAAAAAATAAATTCAAAAACTAACTTTTTCGAAAACACTTTTTTTAATGTTTGATTGCAGTATTAATCAAAATTAAGAGTAGGTACTTTTTAAGTATTAAATTTCGTTAAAATCAAAGATAAACGCTGTCGAAAAAGTACGGGGTACCGTAAATAACTTTCTCCCAATTTTTTTTTGATGAAAGACTTCACCACTGGCAATCAATTACTCATATAAATTTTTACTATTATTAATCAGATTTTTTTCGAAAAAAAAATGAAATAGAAAAAACTTTTTTCCAAAATTTTTGATTTCAGTATTAATAAAATTTAAAAGAACTTTAAAATTTCGTCAAAATCGGTTGAGCCTATTAAAAACTAATCGCTATCGAAAAATTACTGTTCTATATAGACTAAGAGCCTACCGACATTTTTGAGTGTGATTGATAACTCATAGCGTTTTTCATTTACGAAAAGATATAAATGACGGCTTATTATTGCTTCAAGCATAATAAAAACAAAGCTATCCTAGTGATTGTATGATGATCGTTTGGAACGCAGGCATATTATTTACACAGCCTATTCGTTTTTAATCTGTCTGTCTTCACACTACGAAAAACATGTTTCATTCAAAAGAGCACTTCTTGATTTTGAGGGCAAATCTTTGAGATTAAATGAAAAACGATATCAATGAAGTTGGTATCAGACGATAGCACATTAATTGGCATTTTCAAAAGTCAGCGTCTTACAGTCCGAAGTGGGGCATTTGTGAGAAAGACTGCTTGAAAAGTGCATTTTCTTTTTTAATAGACAAAATAACATAGTTTAAAAGTTTCTAAATTAATTTTAAAGACTTGTCAATATTATTTTGTCTCCCGAAAAAAATGCATTGTTGCAAAAATTGCATGTTCGAAAATGCCCAATGGATACTCTGGACTGCAAGACGCTCACTTTTTTAAAATGGCAACTATAGGGCATTCGAATGATACCAACTATATTGGGTTATCAATCACAATTGCTGTGGGCTCTCGGTACTGTTAATAAGATAAAACACATCACCATTGGCAAAAAATCACTCATATAAAATTGTATCAAAATTGATTGTTTTTTTTTCAAGAAATTCGGAATTATCGGTGACGTTTATATGGTAGGTACCGTTATTTCAAAATCTAGAATACAATTTAAGAAAATGTCCGGGGAAATTACTAAAAAAAATACTTTATGCCAAGTTTAAAAAAAATCGGCTCAATTGCTTATATCGTATCGATACACATAGTAAAACGATACACATAGTAAAACAGAATTTGCAGACGCACTTTTTCGACTTCGCTATCATCGTAATGTCATGTTTGATTTTTATCTCAAATTTTTGTTATCCACGAATACATAACTTGCCTTATACTTATAACCTATAATCACATGTAAAATGTATATATCAATGGTTTTCTTTGTTTAAGCGTACATGAATCATATATGATCAAAACATACAAGATACTTCACTGTCCCCATACATATTTGATTTTGTAAACCCCTGTATTCAGACTTTTCTTAAAAAAAAATTCTTCATCTTCACTGTCCAATGAATCACAATTCATTCCTACGATAAAATTCGTTCGTTGTTTTTAGTTTTGATGAGTCACATTTACTTTTTTAGTGTCCCTATTATAAAGTCATTAAAATACGTCCACAATTTCTCTTTCATAGAAACACATTTATGTTCAACAGGCTTTTAAATGCAAAAGTTAATTTTAGTAAATGCTTTTTTTTTAAGTGAGAAGTGTAAATTTTTTTTCATCATATCTTATCATCAAATATGATCAACCCCCAACGGATCATCATATAATGTGGTATATTGGAATTATACTCTGAAAACAAGGTACAAATTGAATATTGTGAACCAAGTGTGACTCATTTTTACATTCTGACATGAAGTTAGTTTTCATTTTCAAAAGAATGAATGTAAAGCTGCCCTTTAAATCAATTTTATTTGGGAACAGTCAAGTGGGATATGGCTTTGATCATATATGATATATGGATGCTGAAAGCAAAAGACGAATATGATACTGTGAATCAAATGTGATACATTGGAAAGTGCCTCCATATAAATGGCATATGTAATTAATGACGTTTAAGAGTTTAAATGAACTACATAGTTCAAATGAACTAGATATTGAAACTGATTTATCTACAGTTGAAGTGGATAGTTCATTTGAACTGTATAGATTTGTAGGTCCATAGCAAATATCAATGGTGAAAGAGATAGCCGTGAACCAGAGGATGTTGACGATCGCTTTGATGGTTTCAATCGTGCTTTATAAAGCAGAATGACATCGAGATTAAATTCATCTTC
Organism: Baccha elongata; assembly: GCA_951217065.1. Lineage (NCBI taxonomy): Eukaryota > Metazoa > Arthropoda > Insecta > Diptera > Syrphidae > Baccha > Baccha elongata. The sequence continues at coordinate 164,336,555 of OX578272.1, forward strand.
AAAATCATCCACTGCGTCTCAATAATGGGGTTTTCGTCCCCAACAGGATTGAATTATACATCCTCACCAAACGCTTCAGAATATTACATTCAGAAATTAGGCACCCGATTTGCTTACTATGCTGGTTCATCGATCTTTATTGTGTAGTGTAGAACATTAGCTAATTTGGAAAGTATTTTTTGAAGTCTCGTTTATGATGTTAGTTTCATATAAAAGTCTTTTGAATCAATAATAAAAACGTTCACATAGTATTAATTTTATAATTCGATCTATATCTTCACGGTCCTATTTACCTTAACCTTTTTCCATGTAAACTATACGAACTTTCATATAAAAAAAAACTTAAACTTTCTCTTATTATATTCAGTACAGTATTTTCAATAAAAATTATGAACGCTCCCTCGATAACACTATCGCTTTTCATTCACTTCACTTAACGCCTTCCCTATATTGAAAAGAATAAATAAAATTAATGTGCTCCATTTTTATTACACCCAATCGTATAAATATACACATGCACACACGCACATGTTCTACTTTCCTGAAAGAAACATCAAAAGGATTCCTAGGAAGTAAAGTGAACCAAAAAAAAAAAAAAAAAAAAAATAGTAATAAAATTTAACGGGCGAATCATAAAAACTAAACGCTCTGCGAAAATGCACTCAACTTTCAAATAGACTCGCGTCTCAATGTTGTTGGACTGTTGAAGTAGTCACGCGTAACCATTTCACGAAATAAAAACCAAAGCTTGAGAACAAAACGACTCTGATATTACAATTTCAACAAAAAAGGAGTCATATTATTGGAGCCAACATTACATACTCACCCTTCAAGAGTTCTCCCCCCCCCCATCATGAAGGGAACTTATGCGACTATTAAAGGAATAAGGGACAAAAATGGAACATTTTATTGATGCTTTTTATTTTTCTTTCTTCTTAATTCTTTTAGGTATGAGCGAACAGAGTAAACGAGCAGTGAAAGGATGCGAACTTTCAACAATTTTTTTCTTTTTAGAAAAAGAAAATAGGAATGCTTATTATTTTCTATAGCGTTACCCTTGGGGGGAAAAATGTTTTTCAATTCAATTTTAACAATAAGATCCTTTCATATTTGTAGTGTTTTGTGAAATAACTGAATATCTATGAAGCAATATCAATTTACTTTACCTAAGAAAAATGTATTTAATAATAAAAAATTTCCAATATAATTTTACTGCAGTTTTACCGAATCATCACAATTGCATTTCCTTTGAGTGGACCGCATCCAGAGTGGATCCGGAAACTAAAACTCTTTTACTGAATCCGATTTAAATGAGATTCATTTTTGATCAGCGAACAACCTGCTTTCACATTTTTAAGACAGCCTTTTGCAAAGGTCTTACATTGCCTTCACCTTTTCAGTTGCATATTTGAAATACCACTAAACCTTGAACCATCAAATTTTGATTTTATTTGTTTTTAAATACTTTGCTGTATCAATGTATCATATTTGATACACAACATTCAATTCAGCTTCCATGCATCATATTTGATAAAAAATCAACTCTTTTTTTTAGTATCACTTATGTAAATACTTAGTTAAGTCTTAAAAAAACTTAGAAAAACTGTCTTTCATACGGCTTCACAACTTTGACTTGGTATTTCCATAGTAAAATGCTGTCTTTTACAAAAGCTTTTACGTACAATGGGTAAAGTGATTCTTCATAAATTCGTTATTAATGCCCACGAACCAAGCCTCATTGTTTTTGACTTTTGTACATTCCTATTTTCTAGGTGTTGCCCATTCATACGTTAAACTTCTGTTTTTTGAACTTTCAGAAATAGGATTTGGATTTTTATTGAAAATCCAAGATTTTGATTGTCAAATTTTAGATTTTTCGTTACGAATGAAAAGCGATTCTTAATTTTTTATTTGGGTTTTGGTTTTTTGGTTTTATAGTATTTAACAATATGAAATTCATTTTGCAAGTGCATGTGATAGTAGAAGAGCTAGAGACCGATTTTGGGACATTATTTTGGCGCGCCTGAATTTTTGTCTAATTATTGCTTCAAAATGGCCAAAACCAGAATGGCCGGAAACAAAAGATACAGCCATTTAAAGTGCAAAAATCTATAATAAGTAATTTTGCACAATTTTTTTATTCTTCAATAAAATGTAGTTTAAAACGTTTATAATAATAATGTATAACTGCCAAAACATTATCAAGCCGGAAAAGAGTTGCCAGAACAACTCAAAAAATTCAATAAAATTCTTTTTTAAGTGTTTTAATGCTGTTTTTTGAGTTGCTTTGGCAACCATTTTCCGACTTGATAATGCTATGGCAGTTATACATTATTATTTTAAACGTTTCAAACTACTTCATTTTAGTGGAAACAATATTCGTGTTAAAATTACTTACCAGAGTTAAGTTACGATTGTAAATTATCTACAAATTGACAATTGCTTAAATTTATTACTAAGTTAAAAGTTTGGTATTGTCTAACTTAATTGATAAAAGTTTTGTTCATTGTGAATAATATTGACCATTGTGAATTGATCACAAAACGTCTTTTTTGCGAATCTGTCAAACCAACCAAATATTACTTTGAGGGAAAGAGAAAAAGTGTCATTATGAAGCTTCAGGTGTGAAAGATTCGAATATACAAAATTAAGACAATGCAGCTGACTGTCCATATAATTATATCACGAGTGTCGTTATTATGTTTCCCGAATTTTACTTTAAGGCTTTGTTCAACATCAATAGGGGGTTTCAAAAAAAGTTGATTACATGATCCAAGTCATGATAGTTTGGCCGCCATGTTCAAAAATGGCCCCCAAATTGATCGGTTTTCGGTTGAAATATATCTCCGTACCCTCCGATTTTCATTTTTGATGACTCGTTTTATATGTATTTTTTTTGCTTAATAAAGTAATTCATGAGATATTTAAGTATATTTAAATATATAATAAAAAAAAACTGTATTCAAAGATATTTTTTTACTTGTTTACTTGCATCTAAAATATCTCATGAATTTCTTGATTTAGCGAAAAAAATTTCGTAATACAATTTGCTTGGCTTTAAAAAAAATGAAATGACTATCAAAAATGCAAATCGGGTAACTGGGTACGGAGATATCTTTAAACCAAAAAACGATTTTCAGTACGGAGATACCGTCAATTTATCCGATCATTTTACGAAATTTTTGAAAATGGCTTAGGACCATGGGACCCATTTGTTTGTATGTTTAACAAAGCCCCATGTGAAACTGAGGGGACATATATTTATATTTTTGTTAAACTTATATTCAGGCAACAAATCTTTATAAAAACTAGTTTAAGCAATTTTAAAATATGATTTTGTTCGTATTTTTTTCATTTAAAGTAGAAAACAATTATTAAATTTATTTTTATTAAATTTAATTCTATTTGTATGGCAACTTGCTACAAGAACAAGTTCGTCGCGACTCAGTCGTGCATTTTTGTTTTGTTTTTAGAGGTATAACATTATTTAATCTGATATGAACACCATTCCTAATTATTAAACTACTTATTGAATTTAAATACATTTAAGTTTCTTTAAAAAAAAGCTTCCACAATGTAGCTTGAGGTTCCTAATAATCAGTCTCATAATCCCGTAACTTTAGTAAAAAAACAAGGCAATTCGTTCAGCTAAAAAGCTAAATAGTCTCCGACCAATTATTCGTCCTCGATTATTATTAATATTCAACGGATATTGATTAATTGGAACATGCAAATGTTTTACGCCTTTTCAATAAAACATCCACTTTAATAATAATAATAAAAAAATTAAACAAACATACATATATACTCCCCAACATATTCAAGAAAAAAATTATGTTTCTCTTGTCTGTGCCCCCTCACCAAGAATGTTAGTTTAACAAGGGAATCATAAAAATAAATAGATTTATATGTACATACATACAACACGACACAAAGGGGCATATCAAAATTCAAACCCCCAAGGAATTTTTGTTTATTTTGGCAAAACAAACTTTTCAAAAAGAAGTTATGCTCTTTTATGATATCATGTTTTCGATGGATGAGTATTGTTGAATGCGCGCTACTACTAAAAATTTCAAACCATTAAAAAAAAAAATCTGAATTCTCTAACATCCTGACTCTTTTTTCCTCGAGCCAAACAAATAAACGTTCGTTTCATAATTATTCAAAATGCTAGGAAATATTTTGACGGTATGCAAGCATAGCATAGATGGACACGATGAGTGAGTAAAAATCTATGTGTGCTCCAACAGGATAAATGCAATATTTCGTGGATTTATGCGTTGAAAGCCGCACCTTTTGGCCTTGGCTTTGGGCTGTTTCTCTTGGTGGATATGTTATCAACTACTAGTTATAGCTCTACTGCGTACTCGCTGAGCATGTAAAATAATAATAAAAAAAAAATATATCCTCATGGAGATAATCTACATCAACATAGTCCTGAAAGTATAACTAGGAGTGTGGGCGGATGTGCATAACATCAAAATCAGAGGTTAAATTCAATTGCGCCTTTCCAGCGGAAAAATATCATAAGAGATAACAAATGAATTTTTTTTTGTTTTGAAATTTCAAAAAATTGTTAACGAGATTACCTTTTGCACAGTTCAGGTCCTTGTAAAGAATAGCCATCAATTCATTTTTGTATCTAATGTTTAGTTTGTCCTCTCATGTGTAACAAAAATGTTTATAATGTGCATTCATTGTGTACGTTCTCCTGAAATGATGGTGGTTCATGGAATTGGAAAATTAGATAAAACCTATCAGCATAGTGGATTTAGTAAATTTAATATTATTTGTAGTTTATTATTTTGTTGGTTTAAATTTGCGGTATGTGGGAATATTTGTAACAAAATACTTAGAATCATTATTTGAAGTATATGAAATGTTATTCATGCTTTGATTATTGACATTTGATTTGTGAAAATAATATGTTTACCTATTGTGTTTTGAAGTGTGTAATGGGGTTGTGGTTTTGTAATAATTGTTTTGAGGTTATAGAGGTTGAATTGGGCGGGAAGTTTTATAATACAAGCAACAAGCATACCACATACTCGTATGTATGACTCCTTGCAATTTTGAAGCGGTGAGGTGGGACAGTTGTGCTCCCATTGGAGATCATTAACATCGTCGGAAAAGAAGAACAAGCCTTTTATTTCTACAACTTCCTCAAATTCAATTTTTCGAAAGCTTAAAATTTTACTCATAGTGATGCTTTGAGATATGTTCGTGCATACTATGCTAAAAGATGCGGAAGTTCTGAATAAATATGTGACTGAGCTGAGATCATAACATTGTAGAAAAAAGAAGAAAAAAAAGAAGCATTGTTTTCACGAATAAACTGGACGGACTAAAACAACATTGAAAAACACCTTGGGCGAAAATGATCATCAACTTGACTCCAATTCAGCATCTGTTTATATTATTAACTTTTAAAATTTCGTTTGACAAATCAACACAATATTGTAATTGTAATTGTAATTGTTTATTCAATATAATTCTTAGTACAAATAAGATGAAAATCTTTTGAGAAATGCACAAGCTTAATTTTAAAATATAAATAGCAAAAAAATCTAGAAAAAGTAACATAAAATAATAATACCTTATATAAATTGGCTTAGAGATACCTACTTTAAGTAAAAGAAAAAAGAAAAAAGATATAAAATGGAACGAAAAGAAAAAAAGAAAAAAAGGAAAAGAAGTTACAAAGACATATAAAATATTATAAATTTCTAATTAAGTTCAAATGTTTTCTGCAAAAAAATTCAACATTAATATAGAAAAATAATTTGTGTTACTTATACGCTTAATACTTAGGGGCAATGTGTTCCAAAGCTGAACTCTATAAACAAAAAATTTGCGATTAGTTACCAGAAATCTATGCAGTGGAGGAATTAATTGTAGATTTCTTTGTCCTCTTGCAAATTTTAGTTTATCAAAAAGATACTCAGGCTTTTTAGTTGATATTATTTTATGCAAAGTTAGAACCGTACGATATTTAAGGTAAGCACTTAATGAACAACCAAAAATGTGTTTGGTAAAATTATAGATGTGGTCTCGTCTGCTTTTATCAAAGATAAATCTCGCACAACTGTTGAAGAGTACCATATATTTTACCAACGGTTTTGTATATGTGAACATCCCAGTCAAAACTGTTGCTCAAATAGATTCCCAAGTTTTTGATACTATCTACGTATTCGACCAGTGATTGGTTGAGATGTATTTTCGGAAAACGTTCGATATCAATGAATTTATTTCTGTCAACTACTAAAGCTTTCGTCTTCATCGAATTAAGCTGAAGTTTATTTTTAACAGTCCAATTCTACACTTGATTCAATTCTCGATTTATAGTGGCTACTGCTATATCAGCAAGAGACTTTGGAAAAGTAGTATACACTTGTACGTCATCAGCATAAATATGATATTCACAGTCAGTAAAACACTCAGAAATATCATTTATAAAACACGTGAATAAGAGTGGACCCAAAATGGAACCTTGTGGGACACCAGACGGAACATTTAAGCGTGATGAACATTTGTTTTTATTAAAAACATACTATGTCCTATGTTTTAGGTATGAATCTATCAGTTTACAAATAGAGTTGTCAAATAAAAAAGTATTCTTTAGTTTGCTCAAAAGAATTAAATGATTCACAGAATCAAAGGCTTTCGAAAAATCCAAAAAGACAATTAATCCCAACATAGTGTCATTTTTCGTGTGTTTTTTGTCTAATCCAGCACGAATGTCATCACATACTTTCAATATAGGACGAATGTAACCATCATGTCGACTCGAATACGGCAAATACAGGCTGAACGAATTCAAACCACTTATTTCATCAAGTAAGTGAGAAGCACATCAAGCTTTAAATAAAGAGCACGGCTGGGTCGCACAAACTTGCTCATGGGACAAGTTACTTTCGTGTTCATGACTAGAAAATTCAGTTGGCCAGTTTTTTTTTAATAAAAAAAAATCTGTGTTATATTTTTAAATATTTAAAAAAAAAAAACTTGGAGAAAAAATGTAGACATGGAATAAAAAAAAAGTTTTACATTATGAAAGAATCGCCATCGGTAAAAATTCACTTCTATATGAAATTTTATCTAAATTAATAGTATGTTTTTCCAAAAAAAAACTTTCAATTTTTTTTTTCTAAATTTTTTTGCAACATTATCCAGGTTTAGGAGTAGTTTTAGATTATTGAATTTCGTCAAAAATAGTACAGCCGTTTAAAAGATAGTCTGAATAATAAAAAATAAACCGTTCTATGATACGTACCGTTAATAAGGTGATTCTGAAAAAAATATAGATTGCGGACACACTGCTGGCAAAAAAGCACATACATATATAAAATTTTATCGAAATTAAACGAATTTTTTTCGAGAAAATTAGTAATTAGAAAATTAGTTTTTTTGTAGTAACTATTATTCAAGTTTAACAGTTATTTCAGAAAATTTGGTCAAAATCGGTGCAGCCGTTCAAAAGATAGTCGGAATAATAAAAAAAATAGTTCTATGGCAGGTGGGTATAGGTACCGTTAATAAGCTTTTTTCTGAAAAAAAAAGTTATTTAGATGACGGACATCACCATTGGAAAAAATTCATTCTTATAAAATTTTATCGAAACTGATCGTATTTTTTCAAAAAAAATCGAATTATCTGTTTTTCAAAAAAAAAATAATTTTTTTTTAATTTTTTTGCAATATTATTCAAATGTGCGTCTTAAGAAGTTTTTTATTTTCCATTAATTTAAATATTATTCAAATTTTAAAAAATTAAATTTGGTCAAAATCGGTACAGCCATTAAAAATAATAATAAATAAGAAAATAAAGATTTGAGACTAAGGTAGAGCCTTTCGCATTGGATTAAATATATGTTTACGAAAAAACAAAATTCAAAATCATCGTTTAATGAAAAAATCGATTTTTTAAAAATAATTTTTCGAAAATATTTTTCTTAAAAATAGTGAGCATGCAAGTTTTTTGTACTTAGTTTACTATAGTTTAAATCGGAATTTCATAAAAATCCTTTAACAAGTTTTTGTATTTCAAAAATTCACAAAAACTTTTTTTTTTAAATTATTTAATCTAATTATTTTATTTATTTAATACTTTTTGAAAAAAATTTGTTCAAATCGCTTCAGCCCGTTATCGAGATAAACGAAGATCTTCTACACCTTATTTACACACGTATTTCAAAAATTCACAAAAACTTTTTTTTTTAAATTATTTAATCTAATTATTTTATTTATTTAATACTTTTTGAAAAAAATTTGTTCAAATCGCTTCAGCCCGTTATCGAGATAAACGAAGATCTTCTACACCTTATTTACACACTTGAATTTTATTTAAAATCGTAAGAGCTGTTTTCGAGAAAAAAAAATCGATAACCGTTATATGGCAGATACCATTATTTTTAGATTTACCTGGCCTACAAAAAAGTTCTGGGTGTATTACCCTGAAAACCATTGCTACCAAATTTGAAGTAAATCAGCCCTACCGTTTAGACAGACAGGTGGAATTGCCGGACCGACTTTTTTCGTCTTCTCTATCATCGTATGTCATTCTGAATCTTAGCATACTCAATTTATGAAAGACTTGCCTACGGTGGTTCTCTTACTCCGTTTCAGATGAAAATTTAAATGAATATCTCAGTCCAATTAGTGCTTAAGTATCCCACCTCCGTTTTTTAATCAAAACTTAAGTGTGACCTGCAGATGATGACAGATGTCACTCATTAAATAAAACATCAAACCGGAACATCACGCATGGTATATTTCATTTCAAAGCGGAGCAGAGCGCCTTCGGTTCAGTAGGGCTGTGTCCGAAAGGGACCAGATAGATAGATTGGACCAAAATCGCCAGTTCTGGTGGTTGAATCATATGTAAAATAACAAATAAAATTTAAAAAATAAATAATAATAAAAGTTCACTTATTGAGTTTATTGCCTTGGTTTGACTTGCGCAGGTTTAGGCGTGTCCTTGGCTTTAAAAGTAGGTTAGCACAAAACAATCATGGTGGCACTAAAAAGAAAAAAAAAAAAACCGTTGCTGTGGCTGTTCTAGTCTTAAGTTATTTTAAGTAGTTTTAAGTGTAGTTTTAAGTTTTATAAAAAATAAAAAAATGATACATGTAATAAGTTTTTTCCTAATTTTCTTATTTTTAAGTAATAAATGAATTTTGATAATATTTAAGCTAGGTACGTCGAAAGGCAATAATTTTAAGTTGGTTATGGTATAATTTAGAGCGCTCGCATAGGGCCAGTAAGTTAGTTAAGTTAATATGTAAGCTAGTTGTTAAGGTTTTTGTCTAGCAAGTAAGTAGTTATAAGAAAATTGAAATATAAAAACTGAATATACAAAAAAAAAAAAAAAATATTTCATTTGCATATATACATGGACAGAAATTATTATCATCATTAAATTTTAATCCCCAGCTTCTTTAACTCTCAAAAGTCAAAAGGACACTTATGTATCTTCTCTAACACCTCATTCATTTTTATCTAAGATAAGATTATGAAATTGGGTTATAAAGGACCCTAAAGCTTCATACAATAATTGCAATGACATATCCCCATACATATATAGTTGGACGCTAATTCTAATCTCTGACACTTGGTTAAATCCTTAAATAGGTCCTGTGAGTCATCATCAGGAACTACAAATTATATTGTATGTCATACTCATTATTTTATATCGCCTGCTGAATTCCAAGATTCAGATATAAGGATGTAGTATATAATACGTCACATAAGGTTGTAGTAGCGTCGTCATTTGGGTGTTGTGAAATTGGATTAGCTTTAGGGACTTCATTAGTGCAGTGTTACCTATATAGCTATGTTTGTGCGGAAGGATATACTATTCAAGTGGCAGGTTAATAATTATTGTCAATTCTCAACATGATGCAATTTAAATTGGGCTTGGACATTGTCATTTCGAAGTTTAAGGTTCCATATTATAGCTTGTTTAATATTTGGACCAATGAACCCGCTTGACTGGAATATTGACGGAAATCGAATGAGATAAAGGAGGTTAAGCCGGATGAAACGATAATTATTGTGATGCTCTGATTATTGATTTAATTATTCTTTTAATTAGCCACCTCCGATGTGATTATAATATTTCGATATAATTTATATACCAATTGTATTTTTATGATGTTTTTGTTAATTATTATTTTCATTTTTTTAAATTGCTAACAATTCATTGAGGCTATAAAAGGTGTTTATACTTTCCATGACAAAACACGCTGATATTAATAATGCGGCAACGATAAAAGCTCCTGCTGCCTGTCATAACCACACCTAACTTTTTATTTTTGCTTTAAGTCCTTTAGACGATGAAATTTTTATTTATAACCTAAGAAGGAGAGTTAATAGCCTTTTGGCCTTGATTTTTGTATATGGAGGACAGGAGAGGTATATATACATATTTATACCTCAGTGATGATATTGAATTTTTCTTAATTTCTATAAAAAGTGAAAACGCGTTTTATCTGGCATGATGAGTTCTAGGTAGAGCCATTAAAAACTTATAGCCATATTAGTATGTAATGTACCTATGACAAAAAAAAAGTACAATGGATTGCCAGGCGAATCTATATTATCGTTAAAAAACAAGTGCCTTTTTAAGTCTTCTATATATAAAAATGAATCTTATGTTAGATTAAAGAGGAGTTTAGGTTATGAAGTACCATAACATCTTATTTCATACAATAAGCTTTTGTAACCTTCCATGCAATTGCCTTATACCAGGTTTTCACAAAAACACTTACCCGATGTTGTTTTATCTTTAAAAAGAAGCGATATAATTTTGTAATGTACTTAAACAGATATTTTTATTTACACATTTAAATTTGTGTCTACCTATTGCTTTGAAAGAAGAGGTGTAAAGAAGGCAGTGGGAGCGGCATAGTGGATTTAAATTACAATATTGCCTCTCAAAAATAAAATTTATTGTGGAAGTTTTTATCTTAATGAAGAAAAGTAAAAAAAAAAGTAAAATTTTGCACTGCAAAGTAAATTGTATGAATAAAATCGACCAATTAAACAAAATGGTTGCCAGAGCTGTTTGTCAGACAAAACTGTTTGAGAATTGCGAAACGAAGAACTTCTTTTATATACTATTATACTATTAAATGATTGCGCTGTTTACTTTTTTTTTTGAAAATACAAACAAAAAAGGTTCCGAAATTCTGTCTGTATGTCTGGCTGTCAGTCATGGTTGTGTCAGTATCTACAGTATAAGGGGCTGAACCGATTTTCTCCAAGAAATTACAATTAAGGTTTTTAGACTATTTTTTAGAGGTAAAATTGGATGTTTTTTTATCTCAAAAATTTACGGTACTAGCCATATAACCGTTATGAAAATTATTATTTTTCTCAAAAACGACTCGTACAAAAAAAAAAAAATAACGTGCACGACTGGGTAGCACGAACTTGCTCTTGTGGTAAGTTGTCACAAAAATAAAATTATGTTTAATTAAAATAAATTTAATAAATGTTTCCTTTTTTATACAGGGTGATTGGTATAAGGTGCACCAAAAAGCTTGAGCGTGTAGGTGGGGTTAAGACAAGAAAAAAATCGTATGGGAGGGGGGGTCTATTTCCCTCCGTTTAGGCGGGAGCGGCAATTTTCTAAAAAAAATTGACTTAAATCAGAAAAAAAAATTATTTAAAAACAAAGGTGAATGATACAAAGCCTTGTTATATCTTTTTGGAAAGCCAGAAAACTATTCTTTTATTTTATTTTTAAATTAAGTTGTTTAAGTGAACAGTTTTAAAAAAATTAATTTTCAAACTCAAAATTTTGAAAAAAAACTAAAAAACCCTATTAATGTGATTCTTTTGAGAATTTTCTAAAAGGTAGTTTGTATACTGTAAACAAAATACCTTTTAGAAAATTACAATAAAACATGTCCTTTTTTTGATACCGTGTATAGCTTTGAAACGGCTGCATTGATTTTGAAGAAATTAAATATTTTTATATCTGCTGAGCTTATAATATAGCAAACATTAAAAAAAGTATTTTCTGAAAAGCTGTCTTTTTACTTCTATTTTTCTAAAAATATTTTGATAAAATTTCATATAAATGATGGTTCGTTGATGTTTTTCATCAAAACAAATATTTCAAAAGAAGCTTCCAAACGAATCTTTCCATAGAAATGTTTTTTCTTTCTTTATATAGACCATCGTAAACTTACTCACCGATTTTGACGACATTTAATATCTAAGTTAAAAATAATAAAAATTGCTACAATAAAAGCTAGTTCAAGCGACCCAGTCGTGCTCTTTATTTATTTTGTCAAAGCCTATAAATAAATCATTATTTATTCTTTGACCTTTTCTAACAATTCAAATTTTTAATTATTAACAAAACAATTTTCAGTAAAAATCCATCCGTCAAAATCTTAAAGTACATCCATAAACAAAATCGAAAGATATAAAAACATTTAACAAAGTTCTGTCAACTTTTCATTTAATTTCCGACTGTTTCTCCAAAATAATGAAATCATTTAATTTCAACCCGATTTAATAGAATGTATGAGTATATATGTATGACGAATATATATACCCTCTAGGGATTGTATGTTGTCATGTCTTTCGCATATCAATATTGTATCACGTATGTCCTTTTATTTTTCTTACATTTCCTTCATAACACGATAATAAAAGTCAATTGGAAAAAGTAGTTTGCACAATAAAATTTAAGTACACTAAGATACTTTCTTTCGAAATGAGATAGGTTAAGAATCTTAAGTACAAATTTTTTTTTGTTTTTAAAGCTTTAACAATTTGAAATTAATCCAAAATTGTATGTGTATGTGTTTGTAAAGACATGAAAGAGAACAGATTAAATAGTAATAACATTGTTACATACTTTGTTTGAACATGTACCAATTTCCTGTCTTTAATAGGATATAGAGGACTATCTTGTTGCTTGTCATTAAAAAGAATAACCTGTCCTATACTCTTCCATCTTCGAAGGACTAAATTGCATGATAGCTATGTGTCAACATATTGCACATACATTAAATAATCATTTCAGAATAGATGTGTCCATTCAGTTTAGGATCATGGAAGAAAGTTTTGTGTTTGTGTGAAGGACAATATTTATGGACAATATGAAATTGATTTCGAAATCAATATTTTATTTTCCTTAAGGAATGTGAGTTCGTCTATTTATAATACAGGTATATATATACATATGTAAGCAAACACAAGGATGTATTTGAAGAATGAGTAAAAGGATCCTGTTTGGCGTGAATGTTGTTAAAATTTATTGGGTGTGGTGATTTATAGGGGATGTCGGTGTTGAATAATATTTTCAAAAGGATTCTCTGAGTGGGAGGGCATATTATTCTGCCTCATACGCAGGCAGTGCTTGCCTGTATAGGTATAAATATATCCTTTTTTATTGAGTGTGCCATTTATTATTAAAAATTTCATCAGTCCACACTGAATACAATACACGACACTCGAGTACTTAACCAGAACCCTACCATCCTACCGGCCGGTTGGAATCTATATTATCCTCTGGTATAGCAGCATCCTTGTGTGATGTTGCCTGATGTTTAAAGGCAACCAGACTCAGTGTATAAGGATATCTCTCGGTCCTCGATTTAAAAAAAAAAATTGTCTGAAAATGTGGATTTATTTTTATTTATTTATTTTTTAAGAAGAGAATTATGTATGTAAGTTTATATAAATAATTTTTTGCATTATTATTTTTTTTTTATTTATTTTTCCTTTTTTCGATTTAATTGAGCATAAGTGCATGAGTGAAAAGGGTGTGTGAAAGGACATCAGACATATTGGTGTAATTGTGAGATTTAATGAAATTTTCGTCGCCATTATTTTACTGAGCGTACGCATACGCACAATTAAATCATTTTGAATGATGAATTGTGAATTACAAGCAGTAAACATGTTTGAATGGCATATTCAACAACTAAAAGGAGGATATGGCAACGGACAACGATGATGACACGGTTGGAGGATACAGTTGTGTGTGTATATGTGCGTGTTTTTATCCATATTTTTATATATTATATGAGGAAAATTATTTATTACTTTGATTCGAATGCAATGGTGTATTGATTCAAGCAAAAGAATTAAAAATTATTAATTAAAATATTTTTTGTTTGCTTGTATATTTTTATTTTTGTTTACTTCTACTTTACTTTGAGAAGGATTAAAATGAGTGATTTAAAGAGATATGTACATTGTAGTTGATAGGTAGTTTTAATAAATTTAAAAAAGAACTAGGGGAAGACTATTCATAAAAATGACATAATTGTTTAACCCTTCATGGAGGATAATATTTATATGGGACAACGAACTATTGAATATGCAAGTTGGAATGTTTTAAATATATGGACAAGCGAAACAAGTGATGAAGAAGAGATAAAAGCTAAAAAGATGTTCTTATACGAAAAAACATTTCGGAAAATTGCGAGCGAGAAAGAAGAAGGTGTTTGATGACACAAGAAGCACTACTCCGGCAGTGAATATCACTGATATGCATAGTCCCGATCTCAGATACAACAGAAATGATCGGGTCACAACTTAATAGATACCGGAGGCTAGCAAAGTAGTGCAATAAATTTGGCTGAGATTGATTGAGTAGATTGTTTGACGCATTAAGCGACACAATAAGTTGGAAGATAAGGCGAGAAAACAGCTTGTGCTCCCAGAAAATTAAATTGTAACATACTGGGTTCTGGATAAAATTTAAAAGATGTTCTACAAGAGTACAAGATGCTCTACTACGGAAAGTCTTGAACGAGTTCGAACTTAATGGAAATAAGTAATTGTTTATGCAAAAGACTCTATATTCTCATGCAGTGCTAGTGCAATGCTTGAAATGTATAGTGGACAAATCAGAAATAATTGGGTCACAACTTTCCAGTTTTGTTGGTCATTATTACTGATGCGAAAAATAAAGAACATACAAACGCGTTGAAGATGTTTTAATATATGAAATAATATTTTGGAAAATGTCGAGCATTAAAGAAAAAGGTGTTTGATGACACAAGAGGCACTACTCTAGCAGCGAATATCACTGGATATGCGTAGTACCGATTTCAGACATATCAGAAATGATTGGGTCACAACGTTACAGATACCGGAGACTAGCAAAGTAGTGCAATAAATTAGGCAGATATTGATTAACTATAGACCCTTTGAAGTATCAAGCGGAACTATAAGTAAAAAGAAATGAAAAAATTAAGGAGAGTAAATCTTGTGTCCTCACAACATTTTATTGTAAAATATTGGTTTCTGGATAAGAATTAAAAAGATGTTTTAAAAGATGCTCTACTATGGAGAGTCGTGAACGATTCCCACATAAATGAGAAATTGCTAATGCAGAAGACACTATTTCTTCATGCTATTCCTGGAATTTATACTAGACAAGTGATAAATGATAACTTCACAGCTTAACGGATACTGGAGGCTAGAAACCTTCGAAGTATGAACTAAGGAACTACCAACTGTAAGCAAGTAAATAATTAGTTGCCCAAAGAATTAGAATTGTGATATATACTGGTAGGTAGCTTACGTATAAGACATAAATTTACAAGAACATTTTGAATGATTTCGAGCATTATGGAATAAGGTAATTGAAAATACAAAAGGCACAATCTCTTTATGAAGCACCAATCATATGCATGGTCTTTGGTCTTTGCCAAAGCAGAAACTATCGGATCACAGTTTTTCGGATACCATGGGTTAAATTAGCAAAGGAATGCATCAAGCTAGTCAAAATATGAAAGTTGCAACTTGGAACTGTCAAGAACCGACAAAGTAACAAGTTGGAAGAGATGATTGAAAGACGGTAAGTGACATCTTGTGCGTAAAAGAAATCAATTGGCGAAACCCAGGAAGCAGAATCCAATTCTGGGACAAAAACTTACAAAATAGAGTATAGGTCAAGATAATAATGGAATCGGTATTATACTTGCGGGAGTGTTAAATAGTAGTGATCTTAGAAATGGTTATTTCAAAGTCGAATAGATGTTTGATGTCTTAGATATGTACTGGTGCAAGAAATTATGTGAAATATTCTCGTTGCTTGAATAATTGAATTATTGTTAGGGTTTTATGAGTTGTGACAATTGACATATATGTAGATCAATAAGGAGCCCGACATAATAACGAAATCCAAAATCCAAAATCCCGAAAACCCAAAAGACCGAATTTTTTTCATTTTATATAGTTTTTCAGGACTTCGGGAAAACTGTTTCGGTCTTTTGGATTTTCGGTCTTTCGGGTTTTCGGTCTTGCCCATAGGTCATTTGGATTTTCGGTCTTTTGATTTTCGGGATTTTGACCCTAACCCAGATTATTGTTATGTTTTGTGCTCTAAGTTCGGATGGGTGTGCTTATTCTAATAGTTTTCATTTTTATTTGAAGTATATTTACAGGGTAGCTTGCTTTCTTCTTTCAGATAATTATTCCTGAAATGTTTTTGTGTTGCCTCTTATTGTAGCACGTTTTATCTTGTTCGTTAGAGCATAACGTCGTTTGTTGTAGTTCACCAGATATACTTTAGTTTGCTTTAATTTATACAGAATGGTGTTCCCATTTACCAGATGGCTGGAGATTTTTCATGCTTCTTCCCAAATTGGGTGCGAATATGTAAAGAAGTTTTTCAAAATATTTCGATATGATGGCAGTCTTGGTGATCTGTGATACAGTATCAAGAATCCTCCTATCTACAATCTTCTGCTTACAGAATTAGTTATTATAAAGAATAAAGTTGTAAAATCTTTAAAGATGAAGTGGTTATACAATGAACAAAATTCTTTAAAGAAACCAAAAACTTTAAAGAACTACTGATTGATCTTCAGATTCATAGATTTCTACGAGCATTTCAAGAATATTAAAGAATATTAAACCTTTTCCTCTTCTTCGTACATTTTTATGAAACGAATGGTTATATAGACAATAATTCTGTATTCCGTAGAATATTGGTCGGACTCTAACGCCGAAGGTCTGTATCAAAATTAAACCCCACATCTTACTTATTTTCAGAGGTACTACCTGCTGTGAGGAAGTGACAAATTTTCCAAAAGTATGATGTATCTTCATCTTAGCGATGAAAAGAACAAACATTAGATGGACAACAGATCTCGACAAACCTGGATCTGAAGCGATTCAACGATTCCATGGAACATTATATTCTTTTGCTTTGTTGTTCTTTCTTTAAGTTTTTCCGTCTGTTTTATTTCTTAAGCTTACTTCAATTTCCAAGCCGCTAAAAATGACGAATCTTTTTCAAATTCCAATTACCAAGCAATTGCATTTACTTTCTTGTTTGAAAAGTCATGGAAAATCTGAATAATATCAGCATTAAACATTTGTATATTGGTATTCCTTTCTTTAGCCAAACTATTCGAATGTAGAATGCATTAGCTAACTCTATTTCGTATTATAGTTTCTTAATAATTGAAAATGAAAAAAAAAATCGTCATTGAATCGTAAACATCACATAATAATTTCGATATAATTTAAAAGGAAGCAATACCTTTGCTTCGTTTAAAAACCATTGAATTCTCATTTGCCCCGATCCTTTTCCTGCATCTGATGATGCTTTAGATTTTCCAGTAATTATTTTCTCAAGTGTAATTATATCATAATTTCATTCCTTCTTTTAACTTCATCTTGCTTTTTGTTTATACACTCTTTCATCTATTCCCTCCATTACCACACCATCATACTTTGGGCTGTATAGAAAAACCTTATTCTCATCACAAATGCAGAAGCATCATTTCCGGTACCGTGTATATATTCAAAGAAAACAAACAAAAAAGCAGAAAATTAGCACAACAGCTCTTAGCTGTGTTTCTTAAGCTGCAGAAGAGATAGAGATACATAATATGCACACCTTTGGTATATCATTAACGGTGGGATAATGTTGTATAGCCTGAAGTAATTTACATGAATTTATCAAACGAAAGCGAATAAGGAAGGAAGCAGTACCAACAGTGTTTTTGTGTGTGTTTTTTGCTTTTAGTCCTGGCAGTTTTGAGAAATTCTATTTTCAGAACTTTGCCGAAAATGGATGCTGCTACGTCTTTGGAAACCATTTTTTGTAAATGAATCTAAAGCTTTTTGTGTAAATCTAAACTGCTTCCTTTCTTTTGATAAAAGATACGCTTTTGCATTTTGTTTGTTTCTCTTGCGCACAACCTGTTGTTCCTTCCAGAATCCTTTTTTTTTTCTACATTAGTGGATTTTTTTTCTTCTTTCTTTGAGATCACAGGATTTTTTTTTTATTGTGAGTGACGGTATAATATATATTTGCTTTTCAAGGATAATTTCTTTTTGGCGCTTCTAAACAAGAGGAAAAGGGTTTAATGTTTGCCTGAAGGATTTTTGATTTGATTTCGGAAAAATTTGGTGTTTGGTTTTTTTTAGTAGAGATTGTTATGTCTCAAACCAAAAAAATAAACAAACAAATCGGCGTGCCATAATAAGAATAAGAAATAATTTTGCAATTTAATGGCGTGTGTCAAGTCAAAAAAAAACAAGGATACAAACATTTACCCCTTTTGTGAATCAATCATTGTTTGTTTGTTTTCTATTAAGATTTATGTTTTTTTTTTCCTTTTTTATTCTTTACATTGATTAAAATATTTGTTTTTTTTTTTAATTGATGCGGTAGTCATAAAATCTTAGAAACTTGACAAAAAGAATGCGTTTTAGTCACATCAGCAAGAGATGATAGGTTATAATTTTGTTCGGTCCGACTCAATTTATTTGACATCAAAAAATTGTGAAGCGATTATTTCAGAACTCATGCAATCTTTGCATTCTTTCTGGCATTCTTTTGCATTGTTTGTATTCGTTGTATTAATTTGCATTCTTTGCGTTCTTTTCTATTGATTTCATTCTTTTGGTTTTTTTACATTAATTTGCAATCTTTGTATTCTTTGAATTCATTTGCTTCACTTTGAAATTTCGACTTCAAAACTTGCAAATCTAATTTTTTAGACATAAAAAATATTGCACTTATATTTTTCACATTAATTTTACAGCATTTGAGCATAATTGAATTCATGCAATCTTTGCACTTTTTTGCATTTCTGGCATTCTTTTGAATTTTTTCCCTTTTTTAACTATTCGGCCCTATCACAGGCCCCGTGGGAACGATTTCGTACTACGAATTTCAAAAATAATCTACCATATTTTTTATATTAGTGAATATATTGCAATGATATTAATGTAAAGTAATTGTAAATTGCAAATTAAGATTCAAAATATGCAGTAAGAAGTCAATTACGATATTTCATTGTTGCAATTCGTAGTCCGAAATTAATCCGACGGGGCCTGTGATAGGCCCGAATAGTTAATGCAACGAATGCAAAAAATGCAAAAGAATGTGATAGCGCCGATTATTCTTGGCATTCTTTTGCATTCCTGACATTCTTTTGCATTCTTTCCATCATTTTGCATTTCTGGCGTTTTTTTTTGCATTCTTTGCATTCGTGTGCATTCTTTGCATTAATTTGCATTCTTTGCGTTCTTTTGTATTGATTGCATTCTTATGCATTCCTGACATTTTCTTGCATTCTTTCCATCATTTTGCATTTCTGGCGTTTTTTTGCATTCTTTGCATTCGTGTGCATTCTTTGCATTAATTTGCATTCTTTGCGTTCTTTTGTATTGATTGCATTCTTATGCATTCCTTACATTTTGTTACATTATTTGCATATTTTAAATCTTTGTATTCACTGTATTCTTTTACATTATTTGCATTCTTTTGAATTCTTTGTATTATTTTGCGGTAATTTTTTAAAAAGACGACCAAACGACCATGATTTTGAACATTTACTTTGTTTTATACTTTAATGGGTACCTTAACAATATAAGTATATATTATTTTTGCTCACACAAGAATTGCAATTCAATATACATATAAAAGCAATTAAAAATTCATAAATTGAATTGCAAGTGAAAGCCATCAGGTGAATAAACTCTAACTTGAAAGTTTTCCTAAAATAACAACAGCACACCTTTCTGCATGAAAGATTAAAGTCCCATTAGGAAAAAACAGTCGCCCCGAAAAAAAAACACTAAACTTTTTCTTCAATACTGTGTTCCCTTTTTTATTTTGAATTTCTTTTTTGTTTTTCCTGTGAACTTGTGTTTTGAGAATAATTACTATAATACAACGAAGCACAACACTCCTCTTATTATATAATCAATTTCAGATGCACTAACATGGCAGATAACATGAAATGTTCATGATAATTTCTCAAATCCACCCACTTATACAAAACATCCCCATCACACAAGCCACCAAACTCATACACACTCTTATAAAACACTTTTAAACAAATAAGAAGCTAAAATGTAGATTAATCCTTGTGGAAAAACTAAATTTCATGCACCCTCACGATGAAGATGGTGGAAAGCACAGTTAAAAGTAAAAAAAAAAGGAAATGTTTTTCCCTTTGGATAAACCCTTTTTTCTTATCTATGAAATGCATTTAGCGTGGGAGAGAAGACATATAACTTAAAGAATATAAAAACTGACACATAGAAAAGAAAAAGGGAAGCTGTAACGCGATTGCGTTTAAAATTAAATACCACTCGTATGCTTGTTGTTTTGAAGTCAAAATGCATTCCAAATACACATGCATAACCTACATAATCATTCTCAGAAAAAAAAAAGAAAACGAGCTCAAGTGTTCTTTTTTTTTTTTTGCATACAGTGACACAGATCCTGGATGAAACATTTCTTATCCACCCATCCGTTTATCTATGGAGCTCTATCCCCCAACAAAGCCCCCCAAGCTTTTCCTCGCACACTACAGTGACACATTAACATAGCAATGCGTCCTGATGATTATTATTAATTGCGGGCATATCTCTTGTCGTAGACAATTTTAAAGATTTGACATGTCAAAATGAGTATTCTTGGGGATGTCGAAGTTGGTGGTGGTGGTGGTTTTGATGGCTGCCTATCAACGTGCTTATCATCTCTACTTTCACATTAGGCCGCAATATTGCTCTTTGGTGGAAAAGACATGATTGCGGAGGAGGAGGAAATGTCGTCATCTTTTGTGTCAAGGGTCTCATATTTCAATGTGGGAACTTAAGTCGAAGCATTTGCCATAGTAGAGTGGCAGCATCTGGGTCCATCTTCGTTAGGTGGGTGGTCGTTTGGTAATTGCCGGCACTTGGCTTTAAGGCGGAAACCTTGATCTAGATAATCTGCATTTTTTTTGTTTATCCTAGTTAAGCAAAATAAATGTTTATCTATATGAATGTAGAATAAAATTTTCCTTTGAGAAATTGAAATTAAGCGAAAACGCACGATTTGAATTGAAATAAAACTCAGCAGAGTTCTTGATTCTTGAAAATCAAAAAGTTGTTCACAAAAAAGCCACTTCCGGTTAATGATAGTATTTTTAACATGGGTATTGTAATGCGACTTGCATTTTCTTAAGTCTTGTAAGACTGGTCCTTAACCGAAAGGCTCTTCTTATACTGGGCTAGTGTCAGTTGGCTCGAGAGATTTAATTACCGGCAAATGAGAGCAATATTGATCTACTGAGAATTAGTTTGATTCAAAAGACCATAACGAAGCTGTCTTAATGTTCCTACCTGCATTTCATTGTATGTTTGTTCTTAGATTTTTTTAAAAAGAATGTGAAGGGTTGATTGCTTCCTTAGAAGTATAATTTTCTCATTTATTTCCTTAGATATCGCTATACCCATTAATGTAATCTAATAAGCTAGTTTTTTCTTTAGATCATTTGAGGCCAAAGTTAAAATAGGGCGGATCATATCTTTGTGTGTTCATAAAGCGCTTAACTCCTTGTTTTAAAAATGGTTTACTATACATCAATAAAAACTGCCCAGTACTTATACTTAATTTCTTAACACATTACTCAATTTTGATTTTTAATTTCTTATGCCCCTATTGTGGAAGACAACTCATTGCCATTAAGATAACTCATCCAGACAACTCACTAGACAACCGAACAAATTGTTCGTACTAAACAAGACAACAAATGTTCTTCTTTTGCTGATAGAATCCTAAGTTATTTCAGGCTGAATAAAGAAGCATTCTGTATGTGTTGGATGAAATGAAGACTATTAAGTTTCAGCATTATTTTGTCCAACTGATGTTCGTTTTACTTTTTCGATGCACCAAACTGTCCCTTGCTGGTTTTGTATTTTTTTAATTTAAAGACATTCATTAGAACCTATTTTATTATTAATGGTTGTTTAATTTACTTTTTTCTTATTTTTTTTTTTCTTAAAATATGTCTTCTTTCATTAAAGTGTCCTACACAGTACTGGCTAAGAACCAGTTGTCTGACTTTGGCACTTATTACAACCGAATACGGAGTATTACAACAAAACTTACTTCCATAATACAAAGATAAAACTACAAAGTCAACCATCTTGTTAGTTATTTCCTGAACGTCCTTTAATAGTCGACTAGTTGTGATCGATAGGTAGGTTGGTAAGATGGCGGTTTCGCAGAACAACTGTTCCGAAGAAACCCAATTAGCGCGGAAAAGCGCCGTTTTGATACCATAACTCGTTTGACCTAATTTTTTGTGATTTAGTGGTAGTGACTGTTAAGCTAAGGGGATCAGTTTTTGGTCTGTGCCCACAGTCCCAAGGGAAGAACCCAGCTCACACTGTGTGCTGGGTGGTTCCATTTGGACTGAGAGTCGACCAATTAACTTTACACTACATCTATATGAGGCTAGGCCCGTTCAAAGGCAAGGCACACCTACCAGGTATAAATCCGTGTTTTGATGCTTTCGCCAAAAAATAGAGTAAGTGCTAGTCCGAATAGCCAGTCCTAAAGGGAAGTTACAAAAACTTCCAAGGTGAAAGTTGAAACAGAGATATTGCTTGGTTTGTTAGAGCCAACTGGTGCTGTTGAGAAAAGCGGTAAAATCATTTATCCTTTTGTTTGACAGCACGTTTAGGTTGTCGAGAAACAGGCTACCAAATGCCTGGAGGCGAGACCTAGCCAGGGCCGGACAGTAGCAGAGGAAATGCTCAATAGTTTTCTTCTCCAGCTCATTTCTACAACTACGGCAGTAGCTGTTGAAAGGTAAGTGCAGTTTAGCTGCGTGTTCGCCTATGGGCCAATGGCCAGTGACGATTGCAACGACCCTGGCCGTGTCTATTCTGTTTCGTTTTATTAAATCATTCGATCTGTTTTTGTCATAGGTAGGCCATATCTTTCTAGTTATTTTACAGGTTGCCAAACCTTGCCACCTCTTTGTTGATTCTGAAAGGAAATGGTCATATATTCTGCCCTTCACGAAGCCCAGTGGAAGATCTACTGATTCCGCCTGAGAGACGAGAAGGGCTGATCCTTGCCTAGCAAGATAATCTGCTCGCTCATTGCCTTGGATGTCGCTATGGCCTGGGACCCATACTAGAGAAATTTTTATACTATCACTGAAACCTGAGAGCTCTGCTCTGCATTGATGAACTATCTTTGAAGACACCAGGCAGCTGTTAATTGCTTTGATTGCAGCTTGGCTATCTATACAAATGGCTACATTGTGAATATTATGGTTAGATATTGTTTTTTGTTTGAGTATTCTATAGGCTTCCTTAATAGCAAGCACTTCAGCTTGAAATATGCTGGCAGCGTCGGGCAGACGGAACGGTTGACTAATTTTAAGTTTGTCGGAGTAAACACCCGCCCCAACTCCATCAACCATCTTTGAGCCGTCAGTGAAAATTGTGGTGTCATATTCATTTGTCACCGTATCGTTTTTCCATTCGTCTCTGGTAGGAATCTCTCTGGTTGTGATCGATAGTACTCAGTATAATAATGACAACTAAACCATAATTGATTTGTCTTCCAAAAAAAGGCGCATTATTTTAATAAATTATTGACATTAAAATGTTAAGGTAATATTTAGAAAATCTTTTAAAAAACCTTTCTAAACTTAAAGAAATTTTATTCTGAACTTGAACTTCATTGTAGAAATAAAAATATCGGCCAGTATTTTTTATCGTCCACGAATATTTTTTTCAACTACAATATATTTATATTAAAGAAAATTAATACCAAAAGAGAAAATATACTCAAGTCGAGATTCTCCCAAGGCAATGTCATTGTAAATCAAATTTATACACCTTCCCTTTTTTTTAATAATATATTTGTGAAGTTTAAACGACCCTCTTATGAGATTACTGAAGCTCAAACAATTCACCCTAACCACGTTTCTTTCATAAATAATTAAAGTCAATGCCCTGTTCCTGTGAAATATTTCAAAATTCCAAATAATGTTCTCATATTTCTTAATTTTCTTCGCCCATTTACTGAGTTCTGTATTCAAAGAATTTTCATAACCATAAGTCTCGCCATAAGTCTACAAAATTAAACATGTAGAAGTATACCTCTTACACTTCGAAGAGACATAAAACTTTGCTTTACATAAAGGTGGAGGTAATAATAGTCCTCTTGCAAATGCTTCACATGTCTTAAAACAAATTTTATAATTATTTCAATTAACTTTGGTTCCCTGTTTCGTATCCTTTTTTAAGGAAGAAACAACAAACATTGTGAAACATTCGAGTTTAATTGCTTATATGCAATTGTCAAAAAAAAAACTTTTAGTCCTTGTAATGCCGACCGGATTACATCTTCTCACATATAGAAGGTATGCTTTTGACAGCAGCATAATTAATGGTAGGATATGTAAGCGTTGTTCAGCCAAGCTCCTTTCGTTATATTTCGTCTCTGTGTTCGGTGGTATATAATGTTATTCTTTGGCGTGTTGTCAAGTAAGCTGCTATACTGTTTCACAGGTTTCCATAGTTAACCACCACCTGTGTTTCGTTGTTTCATGTTCAGAAAAAACAACTATATTACAAGCAAGTACCTTCACGTCGTTGCTATAATAGCAAAACCCTTTATTCCTTATGTTTTCACATTGTTAGGGTATCAGTGGAACAACATTCTTCTATCCAACCACAACAACTTCTTTTTGGATAAAGTTTGAAATTATTTGAGCTGCGTTTTGATTGCAAATGAAATATTAGAAACCAGGACGACGCACGATGCATTTTCATATTTTTGCTTTCCTATGCCAGTCTATACATTCCCAAAACCGCAACAGCTTGATCCGAAATATTTTTCAGAAAACCACAATGCTATTGCTCGCCCGCCCTCACCCCCTTTAGCAATACATCGGAATAACAATTCAATATTTTTTAGGTTTTTCCTTGCAGTTGTTGTTTGCTGGTATTGGACATGTCCTTTTTTTATGCCGTTGTTTTCATTATTTTTTTTTTCTATGATTTGATTTATCGCTAAAAATTGCATCGAATATAGAAGAATTCAATTCGTGGCATGTTTTCGAATCACGTAACGACTAAATTGAAGAGAGACGTTATGTATTTTGTTATACTATTTTGCTGGTTCTGCAATTGAGAGTTGGTGAACAGTGTGTTGTGAAAGTTTGTGTACATAGGATTTTGTCAGATTAAATTAATTAAATTAAAAAAATTAAATGTACCACAATATCATTATATAGGATCTAGTTATAGGCTCAACTTTTTCGCTTTAAAAAGTATTTATCAACGGGGTTAAATTTAAATATGTAGGTTTAAGTAAAAAAACACTTCCTTAGTACATATACCTACACTGAGCGAAAAGCATCACATAAAATAGAAGAAAAACAATAAGATGGTTTTTATCCAAGAAGAAAATCTTATTAATGTTATTCTATTAAGTGGTTTTGGTTCAATCGAAGATGCGACCAAAAACTCGTAAAAACAGTAAGAAAATCTTATCATTGTGGATTTTTAAAGTTTCCCATATGATTTTAAAAAAAGATGTACGCCCTTTTTTCAATAAGTTCTTCTTATTGCTTCTAAAAGTATTTCACATATATAATTTTTTTAATTTTAATAATTATTATAAGTTTTCCATATTGTTTCCAGAAGATATTCTTTCGTACCTACTTCGTGAAAAAAGCTACCCCAGCGCCATCTTTGGGATAATTTACTTCAAAAACATAAGCTATTTGTCCAAGAAAGTATCGTTAAAATCGGTCCAGTAGTTTCTGATCGATACATATATATAAATATTCGAAAAAGCGACCCGAGCTCCATCTAGGGAGTTAATAAAATAGCCTATGTTACTCGGTGCAACATCCGCTACAACATCAGCTATCTGTAATTGGTAAGTCCCGTCAAAATCTTTCAAGCATAGTTTCGGACCGGACTATATTCTTTCGTACCTACTTCGTGGAAAAAGCTACCCCAGCGCCATCTTTGGGATAATTTACTTCAAAAATATAAGCTATTTGTCCAAGAAAGTGTCGTTAAAATCGGTCCAGTAGTTTCTGATCGGTGTGTATACGAGTATATGAATATTCGAAAAAGCGACCCGAGCTCCATCTAGGGAGTTAATAAAATAGACTATGTTACTCGCTGCAACATCCGCTACAACATCAACTATCTGTAATTGGTAAGTCCCGTCAAAATCTTTCAAGCATAGTTTCTGACCGGGCACAAAAATTATTTTTCTAGAAAAAAAAGCGAACTATGTAAATTAAATTTCTATAGCGTTATCTATCTGCCAGTGAAAGTCCCGTCAAAATCGGTCCAGCCGTTCTCGAGATTAGCCAGGGATCCAGGGAATAAATGAAATAGCTATAGCTAACAGACAGACAAAAAATTTTAAAATTTTATAAGGGCTGTGTATATGCTTTCATACGCGTGTAGTAAAATAATGTTATTTTGACATTACAAACGGACACTCCATTTTTATTTATGTGTATAGATGACTTCTTTAAATAATTTAAATTACCTAAAAATTGAGATTTGACAATAATTCGAAGCCATTGGCGTCGACAAATAAAATGTGGGCAATGTTGTAGAAATGTTGTCAGTGACAACTGCCCTTCAGATTGGAATTGAAATTCCTCTGTTTAGTGGTTTATTTTCACAATTTCGCTACTTTGTCCAATGGAGCATAATTGTCTATCAGCCATCACTCAGTAAATATGTCTGAAATAATGTTTAAAAAAGAAAGTATTTAATGAATTTATTTTCTAAAAACTGTTAATATTAATGTTAATATTAATGTTGAGGATGAGTTATTGATCCATTTGGATTTAAATTGAACAAGTTAAAAAGATGTTATAATAAAAATCTTCTCTTTCTTTGGCTTTTTTTTTTTGGTCACAATTTATGTAGAAACAATTAGGTTAACATTTTCTTTACCTGACGTTTCGGCAGGGGTTGCTACCTTCTTCAGGGTAACAACAACATATAAAAATAACACTGTATAAAACAATTGTATGACAACTTTAAAGAGACTTACATTATATAAAAATAAGAAAAGTTTATGGAAAAGCAAAATCTTAACTCAATTGTCTCTGTTAAAACTGAACTTGGAATTTCTAGCCCATACTCTGTCAACACAGGTGTGCCACAATGATCTGTTTTAGGTCCTCTATTTTTCTGCGTCTTCATTAATGATCTTCCCGATTTTATTGTTAATTGTAATGTACACATCTATGCAGATGATGTCACTATATATCTTGCTAGGAAACCTGGATTGTTAGAGGACTGCGTCGTGCGAGTTAATGAAGATTTGTTCCACATTCAGGGGTGGGCTGAGTTAAACAAAATTAAATTGAATCCTCTTAAATCGTTTGGTATGGTGTTTTCAAGAAGAGATATACCTCAAGTTGATGTTCCTTCTCTTGACCTAAATGGTTTTATGTTACCTTATGTTGAACGAGTAAAATATCTTGGTTTTATTATTAATAGTAAAATGAGTTGTTGTGACGCTACCTCAGATACCATTAGAAGAATTTACAGTGGATTGCGTAGTCTCAGAACGTCCTGGAACTTGCTGACTTCGAATATGAAAATGCATCTGGTGAAGTCATTGCTGCTGCCATTTTTTTTCATTCAATTGCAATGTATACCCTTGTTTAGACTCGGAATGCAAGCGAAAAGTAAATGTTGCGTTCAATGACTGTATAAGGTTCATCTACGGCTTGCCAAGGTATATAAGCGTTTCACAGCATAAATCTTGTCTTTTTGGTATGAGTTTGGATAGATATTACGAGTTTAGATCTATTCTGAAACTACATGATATAATTCATAATAATTGCCCTGAGTATTTGTATGAATATTTGAACTTCCTTCAGTCACCTAGAGGCCTGAAATTAGTATTACCGCAATTCTCACATACTGTAGAAGAACGATCTTACTTTGCCAATGCAATTAGGTTGTGGAATAATCTTCCACACCATTTGCAAAGAACCATCTTGTCATCGCGATTTCGAAAGGAACTACTCAAACACATGTCCAATTAAATTTAAGATATTTAAATTTTTTTCCAGAATAACTTCAAAATTTTTAAATTACTATAATTATTATTGATTTTGATTTTTTTTTTATGATCAATAGGATTTGTTTAAATCAAATTAGCATTTTGTCCACTCATTTCAATAAGAAAAAATAAAAGTAAAACAGCTTAATAAAACAGTCT
The DNA here is from genome assembly GCA_951217065.1 of Baccha elongata. NCBI lineage: Eukaryota > Metazoa > Arthropoda > Insecta > Diptera > Syrphidae > Baccha > Baccha elongata. The sequence goes on from OX578272.1 coordinate 164,365,067, forward strand.
TATTGATTTAAGGTAGCATTTGTTCGCTCTGTTTAGGAAAGTAGATAAATATCTCCCTTCCCTACATAACAAAAGAGATTGCCATCGCGACTTCCCCATCCAAAAGCCCTACAAAAAATACAGATGCATATACACAACGTCAACCTCTACACTCTAGCTCACTAGTTTTGAAATGTTTATTTAATTTCAATCTAAAACACTTTATCTTCGGCGAGAGGGCGAGATAAAACTATGCAAAATGCAACCGTCTCTAACTTTAGAAAAAAAAGCGATGCGATCCCTTTTCGTCAACCAGGAATTCACAATACACAAAACTTTTATCAGTTTTGATTACGTTGTGTCTACCAATACCATAGAAAAAAAAAGTTCAAAAAGCTGTCAGAAAACAAAAATAATAACAAAACAATGCCGTCTACTGTGCTTGCTCCCCCTGTCCATGTTATGTATATTCCAACACCAACAGTTCTGTGGAATAACACAAACAACTGCATTTACCGTTCATCAAAAGAAGAAGATCAGTAAAAAACGAATAACAAGATAAATCATGTTGTTTCTGTTTGCCTTTGCCTTGTCACTTTGTCAGGTCGGTTCAGTTCAGTGCGTACGTTTTCTGTCTGCGGTCGGTCGAGTCGTAATGAGTTTTGTTTTTGTTAATAATTTATAATATTGGTGTTTTATTTAATACGTAATAATAATCATAATCTTGTGTTAAGTGATCTTTTTCCGATTTTATTATATAGTTTTATTTTTTTATTTCTCAGTTAGTTTTTTTTTTTTTTTTGTTATAGTAATCGTGGTTTCTCCGTGTGTATGTCGGTCCGGTGTCGGTCTTTGTCGTATGTACCTTCTACCATTTCGGTCGTGTTAATTTTTTTTTTTTTTTTTGTGTGGGAAATGTTTCCTTGTTTTATTCAATGATAAATTTAAATTTCATACCTTAGTTTGTGCGAAAGTGTTTTAAAATTTGTTTTTCTCACTAGAGTTTAACGGTAAAATTCAAATATATAAAAAGCTCAATTTTAAAGTTCTTTTTCTCATATTTAAAGTTCTGTTTAATCTCTTTTTTGTTTGTTTTAATTAGTGAAATTATTTGTTGTTTTTGATTTTGTGAGTGAAATTTATAATACAATAAAAAGCCGTTGTACATGTTGCAGAATTTGAAATTGAATTTCAACGGTGAGTTTGAATTAAAAACAGAACGAAACATTTTAGATTTTTTTTAATTTTTGTACCTACATACATTATTTTTTAATTGAAGTCAAGAAAATATTATGAGGACGAGTAGATAATAATATAACTTTGGTGACAAAAAATGATAATGGTTATCTGTCGAAGGTTCAAAAACAAGCATTTTTTACCATGGGGATTTATCTGGAAAGCCAAAAATCTGTTCTTTAAAACAAAAATTTAATAAAAAAGTAGTTTTCGTAATTTTAAATTTTCTCAAAAAATAGAAGACATGGTTTTTTTCCGTTCTATTCAGAATTGATATATGAACATGAGCGTCGGTTATAAAAGTAGTTCTTCAGAATTAGAAGTGACCTAAAATTTTTGTCGAATCCGAACGACTAAGATAACAAGCTTTTTCCATGACAATGAGTATATTTAGCTATAATTGTCATGAAAAGTGCATCTCATCTAAGATGATTTGTCACTCCTCTCAAGAGGCAGTGCCCCTGAAAAATTACTAGGTGTACTCAGAGTTCAAATCCAGAACTCTGGCGTGATATTCTGACACACTAACCACTACGCAACGGGGCTACACGGTAGGTACCTATTTTATTTCACGATTTTGAAAAAAAAAAATTGTCCGCTTATACACGACGAACCATTTCCGTTATATAAGCGGTCATTTTATAGCCCTCAACCTCCTCTGGCTCACCTTTTTGAGGTCAGCATTTCTAGTATGTTTACAAATTAAGTAGCCTGAACAATATTTCGCAGAAATGGCTTACTGCACTACTACATCATTTGTAACGGGTGATTTTTTAAGAGGTTTAGAACTTTAAAAAAAAAAAAACACAAAAAAATCGAACAAATGAATGAAATATTTATTTGAATCGATAGTTTGAACCTTGCAATTTAATGTTTAAAGATAATTTCATGCAAATGTTGACCGCGGCTGCGTCTCAGGTAGCCCATCCGCTGAGTCCAATTTTGGCATACTCTTTCACACATATCGGCCGGTATCTCACGAATGAATGCATGGATGTTGGCTTCCAGTGCGTCAATCGAAGCGGGCTTGTCCCTATAGACATTAGCTTTGACATACCCCCACAAAAAATAGTCTAATGGTGTCAAATCGCACGATCTAGGCGGCCAATTGACCGGCCCGAAACGTGAAATTAACTGTTCACCAAACTCGCCTCGCAATTGCGCCATTGTTTCGCGTGCTGTGTGGCATGTGGCACCGTCTTGTTGAAACCACATATCATGCAAGTCAAGAACTTCCATTTCGGGCAAAAAAAAGTTTGTTATCATCGCTCGGTAGCGTTCACCATTGACAGTAACGCTGCGATTCGCATCATCTTTGAAGAAATATGGCCCAATAATGCCGCCGGCCCATAAACCGCACCAAACAGTGGCTTTTTCGGGATGCATTGGTAGCTGTTGCAATGCTTCTGGCTGATCTTTATTCCAAATGCGGCAATTTTGCTTATTTACGTACCCATTCAACCAAAAATGAGCCTCATAGCTGAACACAATTTTTCGATAAAAAAGCATTTCGAACATTTCGAACCGAGCACGAATTTTGATAGTAAAATTCAATAATTTGCAAGCGTTGTTCATTTGTAAGACGATCCATGGTTAAATTGCAAACCAAACTGAAGCTGTTTGACAGTGACACAAGGTACTAAACACACGTCAGCTGTCAAAACCAGTGTTGCCAAAACCAAACCAGCTAAAAAATCACCCGTTATTATATAAAGCATAAAAAAAGTCAAAAATCATCACTGCTGCTCGAAAACGATTGAAGTAAAACTAAATTCAGTTAACATTATATGTACAAATGCTTTGGTTTATTAGTTTTAACGGATAGGTTCGTCATTAAAAAATCAAAAGCCATAAATGGCTTCTTGTGCAGTAGAAGCCGTTTTAGCAGTCCACGCATTATAATCAAATGCCATAAAGAGTTTTTTTTGAGCAGTGGAGGGTTAAAAAATAAATTTCACTAACCCGTCAAAGAAAATATCAAAAGCCATAAATGGCTTCTTGTGCAGGAGAAGTAGTTGACGTCGAAAGAGCAAATTTCATTGACCCGGAACATTCACAGTTTTAGCAGTTCACGCAGAAAAAACAAAAGACAATCAAATTTTATCAACCCGTCACTTCCGCAGTTGAAGCAGTCAACGTAAAAAATCAAACGCCATAAATGGCTGTTTGTGCAGTAAATGGGAAATTAAATTTCATCAAGTGGCACTACTTTTGATAATCACTATAGCACCTTAAAAAAAAAATTCAAATTGCTTTTCACCACATAGTGTAGTACGTGTAATGTAGGTATCTATATATTGCACCCTCTAAACACATCCAAACATCGATTTCATACGTTTATTGAAAATCATTTTCGATACGTTACTAGAAATCAAATAAACACCCAACACTTTTCACCCAACATCCAACCACTCGACAACTATAACGTTCGTTACGATACTACGTACGTATATCAACAGCAAGTTTAGTTGTTTATTTATTCCTTTCGTATAGTCTCGTCCTTAAACTATATCTACGTTATGTGGTTGAAACTAAAAACGTGGCAAAGTACCTCACACAACATCCGTTGAAAACGAGCTCAGCCACTATACCAGCAGTACCAGGTTCTGGTTTTAAGTGCTGAAACTGTTCCTTACACATGATTAAATTCAGAATATATAAATATACATCTATAGAATGATATTCAAATTGAAGTTGATGCAGTGTTTTGATTAGTGCGAGAGTATACCGTTAACTATGAACACCACAGCACACATATATTTTCAATCCGCCATTTCTTGTTAAAATCGGCTTTCCCCTATAATGTCGATGAAATTCTGCACTGTAATTAACATCAGGATGTGCTACACATTTTCGATACAAGAATATCCCTCATCCTTGATGTAAGCAAGTGGTATTCAATGTTCAATATTGTGCATCTACTAGTTGCTTATGTAAGATGATGCGCAATTGAGCAGCATAATATAAGCACTTAACTAATTGAGGGAACATTTTTCCAATGATAATCCAGAAAAGCTATTTGATTGGAAAATCATCAAAATTGTTGCCGTATATTTGTAGCTTTTGGATTGATTTCGAGAGATGAAAAATTCAACATTTTTGAGTGGTTCCTATTTAGAGTGGGGCTTTCGTTACTTATCCTGATTTTGTTGCTAACTTTTCCACGTAGGCAAAAATTCCCCTATTTCAATGAAACAATATAAATAAAATTCCTTAGGGTAAAAATGCAAATGTACATCCATTTATTTACATAACTAATTATAGAAGATTGAAAGTGAAGAAGGCTGGTTAACCAATAGTATCGGTGCCATTTGAGTGAAAATCAAGCCATCAGGATATGATGTGCTAATCAGAGTTGCATCTGGAATACGAATCGATTGAACCGCTGGTGTTATCGCTGGAGTGATTACGGGACCAAATTGAAATTGATTGCTACTCTTATGATGAGAGGTTCTTGTGGGTGTGGTGGCACCAGCAGCAGCAGCAGCAGTATTAGTGGTCGGGATAATAGGCTCCAATAGTGAATTCACATTGGGGAATTGCGGCCTAGATGTGGCAATTCCAAAAAGGCCAAGAGTGATAAGCTAGCGGGAAAAGATTAATGTAGGTTTCTGTAGCTCAATATACAGGTATATATATATATATATGATTATAAAAGATTAAATGTTTTCAATTTGCTTCTGTCTTACCCATCTGTATATCATGGTTTGAAAGCAATATATACCTACGCATACAATATATCTGATGTGCGCGTGGTCTAGAAGTTACTTACTTGGAGTGAATGATGTCACACATTTTTGAAGTGACATGTTTTATACCCAAGGAATCTATCAAATGGGAATTTCTTTGCCTTTTTTATCATTTTGAAGACGTTGGTATATAAAGCTTCCGTGTTTGTATAGAGGGGAGGCCAACATTTATTTTTTTTTTTTTTCTTAAAAAAAAAAGGCTAGACTGTTTCACATCTGAGTTATGTAGAGCAATTGAAATGATGAGAATCGGCACTTTGTATTCACTTGAACTATTTATATGGGGGTATAGAAATGGGCAACCATATAGTCTTAATGGCGTGTGAAGTAAGGTGCGGTTTGATGAAGTTTTTTTTTAAGAGGAATAATATATATAGGGCGCTCACAAACCGTAAACCAGTACCGACAAATGATGAAGATTAAGATCACAGATGAAACTGGAAGTCTGCCTACAGTAATATATTTTATTTCAATGATTTTGTGTGAGAATTTGAGTAGTTGGAGGCCCAATTGAAGAAGTAATTAGTTATTGCGGTGATGTAGGGTTTGTTTGTTGTGGGCGAAATGAATTAGTTTTGAATTGCAGTAGAAAATAATATGAAAAGTGTAAGTTGATACATTTCTGCATAATAATGTAAAAGTAACATGATTTTGTTTGTAGTAACGTTTTTTTCGTTTGGAGTAACTTGATTTCGTTTGTAGTAACTTGAAAAAAAAAAAATTAAAAAAAAACTTTGTTGTCTTTCAACTACAAACGACATTTTTTTCACTACAATCAACTACAAACGGTTGTCTTCAAGAATCAATCACTAAATTTGAGTGCCGATAAAACGGGGTGCTGGGTTTTTTCAAAGTCCCGTATTTTTTTTTTTTTTAGTTACTACAAACGAAATTTTTTCACTACAATCCACTACAAACGAGTATCTTTAAGAATCAAAAAAAAAAAACTCGATTTTCCAAAGTCGGTGCCAAGTTCACAGAGCCACGGTGATGGACTCACGCAACGTCGTTTTCGAAAAATGGTTAAAGTCGTGTGCTCTATATGCCGACAAATAAAAAGTCCAATTCATCTGAAAATAAGCATTAAGATGATTTTCTTCGGCCGAAATTTTGAAACATCAAACATTCTGAAACACGCTCAGAAACAGAAAACACGACTTCTCAGTAAAAGTTCTCACTTTTGCTGTCAAAAAACTGAACCTGCACATTTTTGGATTCGCTTCCTCGGTGTGTTTTGTTTTAAATTGACTGAAAAGATATTGACAGTTTTTTTTAGCACTGTATTGAAGAATTGTGTTTATATACATATACTCCTACTCAGTTGAGAAATGTCGGAACAAATTTGTTGACGGCTTAGAAATTTAAACTCGCCTAGTGTTTGAGCTCTTCATTCAGTTAGATTATGTACAGGGGTTGACCCAACAAGTCCCATCGCCAAGTTGAAGATTACGAAAATTCGAGTTTTTGTGGTCTGGAATTTCGTTGCTCGGTGGCTACACTTCTCATTACTCGTAACAGTTTTGTGTGGCTTATGATATTCCCAAACTATATAGATTTTTTCGACTACGTTTTTGTCCCAGCGGATTTTTTTTTTTTTTTTTTTTATTTAACTGCTGCGCTGATCCGATACCAAGTCTGGAAATTTTCCCTTCAAAACCTTGAAGTTCTCACTGATTTCTTCTAGACCGAGAAAGTACATTTCGACATTAAGTGAGAGTAGAAATTAAGCATGTCGTTGAAATGTACTCACGGAAACGTCATGTTCTATTTTCCAGTTGTGACTAATGATGGATATCCAATGAGTTTCAATATAATAGGTACCAGGTTTCCGCGATCAGTTGTTAAGTGTTGAGCAACGAAACAGACAAGTTCTGATTTGGAAGTGTCTTTTGGTATTTGTAAATGCTTTTTCGGACTACAGAAATCTTTATCGACATTCAGAAAACTCTTTATGGTGACAGGAGGACTCTTTAGGACAGTAGAGATGCAGTTTTGAGTTTTTTTTTCCCGAAAACCAAACTGCATCAGACAGAGATGATCTGTCTGATGCAGTTTGGCTTTCGGAAAAAGAAAACTCAAAACTGCATCTCCACTGTCCTTAAGAGTCCTCCTGTCACCATAAAGAGTTTTCTGCATCAGACAGATCACCTCTATCTGATGCAGTTTGTAGGTTTTACTGAAGAAGCTATTGAGTCTCCGGATGATAACTTCCTCCATTATTTGGCCGATGTAGTTATAAAGCGACGTAGGTCTAAAGTTTAACACTAATTTGGAAGCGCCTTCTTTGGAATCATCTCAACCTTCATGTTGTTTTGAATGCTTCAAAAAATAACTGGGAAAAAATGCCAAATATCTAACAATATTTCTTAAATTTTATATTTTTTTTTTTCTGAACAAAAAATAAAACAGAACGTCATAAAATGTTTTTTGAAAAAAAAAAAAAATGCCAGTAAATTTTGGAGGGATTTTCCTTTTTTGTTTGGAAAAAGAGCCAGGAAGCTCCCATTTTAATCAATTGCAGTTATTCTACAGTTTTGTTAGACATTCTGCTAGTTTTTGTTTTGTTTTGTTACACAGATATAGTTATAGTTTCTGTTTAAAAAAAAAATCTGTCGTAAATTTTTCTGCCGGAATTTAAATAAGACTGTTATACTCCAAAGCTAATAAAAATAAAAGGTATACCTACAATCAAAAATTTGTAGGCAAGAAAGTAGATCCAATTATCTATCTAAAAGGTTTTAAAATTAATTTTTTGTCCGACAAACGATTTTTAAGTTATTTAATTAAGGTACGCTTTTTTAAAAAAGGGGAATTAAGCACCCCCACTTTTTCGTATGCAATCATAAAATATATATTCTTTGCTATTCGAAAAACGCCCGAAAAACGAAACCCAAAACATTATAAAAAAATCAACCAAATATTAAAATAAATAAAAGGCACGACTGGGTCGCACAAACTTGCTCATACAACAATAATTGGAGCTAGGGCTTAACAGCAAAAAAGCACAACTGGGTCGAGTGGGCTTCTCTTAGATGTTGTATTCTTTAAATTTGTATACATAAAATAATTATTATAATTAATAAAACTATTATGCGAAAAAAATTTAAAATTAGTTTTTAAAATTTATGAATTAGTTTTTAAAATATTAAATTTTGAAAAAAAAAAAAATTGTTTAACTAATGATTTTTTTAAGAAAATTTATCAAAACATTAAGTACCTACGCCATTATTGTTTGGCTATCTAGGTCTTCCTAGAAATGAAATTTGGTAAGGATCCGCTCAGTCGTTAACGAGAAAGTCAAAATTTAAAAAAAAAACGTTATATGGCAGGAATTGTTAAAACTGTTCCTATAGAAATATGGTTCCAACCATCTGAAAGATGTTTAATGCCTTATGTCAAATTTTTCGAGAAAACCAAGCCGTTTTCGAGAAAAACAAGCTTTTCCAAAACCTTTATATAATGCAGGTACTGTTAGCTTTAGACCTAGAATAACAAATCGAAAACCCCCATGACGGCGGTGTTTGGTGTTTGGGACCTAATAAACTATCTTGCCACTTCGTGCAAAATATTCGTGCTCTTTTTTTTTTATATAAAACACATATGTGACTATATTATGTATGTACAAAAATCAATCAAAAAACAATATCGATATCGTTAAAGCATTAAACTGTTTGGTGTTACTTTTTCACCAATAAGAAAAGAAAAAAACTTTTTTTTACACTCTAATGAAACAAAATAATGGTCTTCAAAAAAAACTTAAAGGCACACATCAGCTTCTACTATTCCCAGGGTCCTTCTTTCACAAAAAAAAAATAATATAAAATAAAAGGGGTGTAAATTGACGGATGATTTCCTTATCGTCTTCAATTTAAAGACGACACTGTGGACTTACATCTTATCACTTTCTGCTTCATTTAATTTGGGACACTTTTTTCTTGTTAAACACACCATTCGAATAATTCAAAGAACCTTTTTTTTAACATTTTCTAAAAATATAAAAAACCTTTTAACTTTGTCAACTCTCTCATTTTACAAATATATACAAACGAAAACCTCAATTATCTTGTCAGAGATTAAATTATTTATCTGCACTTACACACATACAAACATTTTTTTTTTATGTAATAAATGTAACATCACAAAACGTTATCAGTTGATTAAATCTCAAAAAACAAAACCATAAAAAGACGGAACTCTGACCAAATGTCGTCCTCTCAATGGGGTTGTCATATCAATAAAATTTGAACCGATTTGCATCAAATTGTGTCGTTTTTTTTTTTTTTCTGTAAATAGGGATGGTTGTATATGTACAAGTGTGTCCTTAAATATTCTTTTTTATATTGTTCCCTAAAAATACACAAAATGCTGAATATAAAAAGCACACAAACCCGCATACAAAATTTAACATATAAATTCTAATCACTTCCAAATCTCTTTTCAGATACAACACAAGGACATTATTAAGTACTGGCTTGAATATCCTCGTGCAGTTAGAAATAGTACACACCCCCGTACTCAAATAAGGTAAATTAGAATTTTCCTTCTGTATATATATAAAATATAACCCCCCCCCCCTTTCACCTACTACTCAGCAAGGAGATAGTTAAGTTTGCCAAAATCTTATCCTACCTCCAGCATCTATATTGCTTGAACGAAAAACTGTAGATATGAAGAGGCTACACACATGTGAATGACCAAAAAGGACATTTTACACAAAATTCTGCCAGATTTGATTTTTCTCAAGTAAATCCTTAGCTCAGCATAAATTTCTTGTCTCATACAATTTTCCAACAACTATCGAAATGTTTGCAGTTTGAGGATTTTGATGGCAATGAGACGATGCCATCCTGTCTCGCACCCCCACCTATTCCGATTCGTCTGTGGTTATGTTTTGAGTCTTGCCAAGTATACGTGCATGCCATTGCCATTTCAAAATATGTCGAAAATCCTTTTCATCCCGAATTCCACCGACAAAAAATAAAACTCAAGTGCAGCAAAAAAAAAAAAAATCGTAAAAAAACTAAGCACATTTTATGTGTCCACATCTATAGAATACCAAAGCAGGCAGTGATTACATCCTAGTCGTCCGGTATTAGTGGTGGCCGCAGTCATGTTGTGTCCAACTTTGTTGGATGAAACACCACCCACTCTTTCTTTATACACGAGCATGGTGGATTTTAAATCTGTTTTTTGCCACAAAAAAAAAAAAAAAAATGGATGATGTGTTGAAGTTAGTAACACTTACACAAACATAAATGAAAGCGTATACATTTTTGAAAACTCGGGCAAAAGTGGTGATCATGCACAGCAAAAAGAATTAGTTGCATTGCAGTCAAGGCAGGGCCGTACTTGTTAGATCTGACTTATCAGTAAATGTTAGAAAATATGTGCGAACTTGCTTTAGACAAATCAACTTGCGACATATGGGAGAAAATGTCGAAATAATAATTTTCAAAAGTTCTAAACTCTGGTACGTTTTTGCTGAGTTAGAAATACAATTATCATCAATAGACAAAGACACTGACAAAACATATTTGATGGTTTTTCTTGTTCCAAAAATGTATAAAGGGTGAATGATACCTATATAAGATTCGGGTTGGATGAAACTAAACCGAATATGATTTAAAAAGATGAAAAAACGATGTTGCGTTATTTCATGTCAGATGCCAAATAAATTTTGATGTAGCAGTTGCTTGCTCCAGTTGCTCTAAGGGGCTCCTTCGCGTATGTGCTTTTTAGTTTGTATTTTTTTTTTTTTTTTTTTTTTTTTGATTATTGTCGGCAAGGTTGTCGAGATAAAACGTGGATCTGTATAAATCGTCTCTATTTACAAAATCATATGCGTTTTAAAATGGACACAGGGGTAATCTAAAATTTCTAGGATTTTTTCAAAACCTGTTGGTGTATGTTAACATTTGTTCGAAAGTTGGCTTGCCAGGTCTCCAACTGCTGGCTGATAGTGTTCGTTCAGCGACATAAGGTTTTTCATGTGTGATCACCCAGACACAGTATAGTTGACAAGATTTTGTAAGCGACATTTAGGAGACTTATTCTTCTGTAGTTAACGCAGAGTTCAAAGCATCTTCTTTTTTTATGAAAAGGGCACATTAATACCGAGGTTGCATTCATCAGGCGTGCTTTCATCCGACTAAAGTGTGCAAATAAGTTGATGTATGCTCTTTAGTAAGAGATTTCCAGCTAGAAGGTGATCCACACGATCAGCCTTTTGGACACTTCTATAGACAGAGATATTAGCCAAGGTTATCCAAATGAAATGTTTTGTTCTGCCTTACAGTGCGTTTAGAAAACAGCTTCTTATCAAATTCTGCTTCTTTGAGTAGCTCGGCTGGAAGGTAATCCATCAGTCTTGTGAGACTTAAATTTAAAAACATCTGTAGCCACATTTCATGTTGATCGGATTGAAAGAAATTTTGGTCAACATCGATGAAGTTGAATAGGGTTTTCTGCTTTAAAACGGAATCTTGGCAATCTTCCCCGTTCATTGATCTTGAAAAGTGTTTTCCAGAAATTCATCCCTGACTATCCACTATCATATTTCAGATCTCATCTCGGCAGATTTTCCATTGGACTAGAAAAATCATTTCATTCATTGATAATTTGATAAAACTTTTAACGATCACTTCTGCAGATCAGATCTTCAATAGACTCGCACATTCACTTATCGTCTGTCTTTTTCCACTTGAGAAGTTTGCCCTTTATTTATTTTTTTAAATTGATGCGCTGCTCTTTCAGTAGTTCTAGTTCAAGCTTGCAGCATTCCCTTGTGAGCAACATTCTTTGCTACTTGACCCAGTCGATAATCTCCGTCGATTCAGGTGTTCATTGATGTGGTTGCCTAGTAAAATCGAGTTGCACATCTGATCGCTAGGTGACATCAGTGTTTCCACTTACGTTCTGCAATTGATTCTTGTGCTGGACTTGCTAAGAAATTAAGGGGGTTCAGACAAAGTTCTTGCAGTCTCTGGCGATTTTAGCTTTGCAATGTCAAATTTCTTCGAAGCATCTAGTCAGCGTTCTTGAATTATCATCACCACATATTTCTACATGCAAACTGACACGAAGCAGTGATCGGTTCTCGATTGTTTTTAAAAGATACTGCAAACATGCCTCAGAATCCATTAAAAGCTTAAATATCAGGCGTGAGTGTATGCCTCAGGGCACCACTGGCTAAAAAATAACGTTTTAACATTCGTTAAAAAAATCTTCTTTCAAGGTTCCCATAAATACTTAATCCAACCCTGCAATTCCCCATATTATCTTGTCAGTATACAACAAGTTGGTTACATCAGAACACCATCAGCATTCGAAAATCCACAAGAATGGCTGCCACTATTATAATCGCACACAAACACACTGATGTATCCAAAATAAATAACTGCACACTGCACAGTCTATGAAACTATATTGGATTAGGTTTAAAGGAAAGATAGACGGGAAAGAAGTTTTGTCGCGCAAAATAGGTCATGACACAACATATGAATATACAATGTATATCTAGTAAATAACCCCCGTTAAATCAGAATTCCGACGATATGCATGCAGATGCAGATTTTAGAACATTATCCCTTTACAACAATTCCTAGAAAAGTACCTCCTTGCTCATAGAGAGTACAATGATGGTAACGCAACAAAACTTTTTTTGGAAGAAAACTTTTATGTATGACGCCGCCGGTCGACCACCCCAACTGCGCCCCGCACTCCGCTCCTAACCACACCACCACTGATGCTATACCGCTCTTATGAATGTCAGATGGGATTTGAATTTTAATTAAAAAACTAAAACGGTACACATTTCGAATGCTAATGCAAATAATTCGCTTTTACGAGGGGCTACCGCACCAGCCAAACTGCAGGGAAAGTAAGAGTTGTAGTTTTTGTTTATTTTTTTTTTTTTTGCGGGAAAGGGATGCAACAGAGCGGCAGGCAGAGGATTTGTTCTTTATGTCGTAATCCAGGACAAATTCATTGTAGAATTTGGAAAACTATGTTGCAGGAAAATTGTTTTCAGGTGCGCGATTAAAATGGAGATTGCTATGAATCTATATATTATGTGTACAAATATAGGTGAGGTAGGTCGTTGTGATGAATAATATAAAATTTAAATGGAAAGTGTTTTCGTCATGGATTAAAATTGAGTAGATAAGAACATTATGAATATTGGAACAGATAATGCATATTGGAATTTTAATAATGCAATTTTAATGTTGAATTCTGTTATTTCAATAACAATTTTAAGATAAACAATATATGTATGTTGTGCTTTTTGATAATCATATTAACAACATTGATCGATGACTTCAGTGTCCTTTTCTCCAGATCATGTTTGTAGCATTTGGACACAAATTATTGCCCAAATCTTAACTTCGTCATACTTTTTGTCTTTCTTTCATCAGATTTTTGTTTAATATCGCTGTATACTCCTTCGATGTACACCACAAATCCAAAAATCACCCAAACAATCTTTCTTTCAAAGCACCCAAGTAGCTTTTCATATGAATCTTTAAACACCCATGCTTCTGCCCCATTCAGCAGGACTGGGGTAGTTAAGGTCTTGTATAATGCCTCCTTGGTTCTATGAGAGAGAGCAGCTGTCCGTGAGACAATATGGCAAAATAATGGACATCGCGGAGACAAATCGATTTATAAGTCCGTGTCCATTTGAGAGTGAAAATACTGCGAACGACTGTAGTTCCAATATTCAAGTAGCTCCAACCTCTCTCTGGCAAACATATCACTCTCAGCACTTTCAAACTTCCAACTTCCAACTAATAACTAGCAGAAGAAATTTAATATCAAGTGGACACGGTTATGAAAGAACTCTCAGAAAATAAATTCGGAATTCTACAAGAGAGCTCGCGATATTAAAATCTCAAAAATATTACTCTCAATTGGACAGCTACCCGAGAGTTACTCTCGATAGTTTACTAGCAAAAGTACTCTCAAATGCGGACAGGCACCTTTAAAGCTTTGAACCCTTTGGTAAAATTTTTAAACATCACTCCTGCCACTACAACCTTCGCCTCGATAGACTAGACGTCCCGTTTTCTCGTGCTCTCTATTTTTCTTTTTGAGAAGTAGGCGTTCTTCCCTTCTCCTTTGCCCGTAGAGCTCCCGGGCTGCTCTCACAGTAGCTCTGGTTCTAGTCTGCAGCATTGCTTCGTTCTTCGCGGTATTCATCAACCGACATTGCACAAATCAGTAGTTTCGTTCTAAACGGCTAGTGAAACTCAGCACATCAGTTGCGGCATTTCAATATATCAATTGGTCCTCTGTACTTGTTGCTGGCTAGGGGACTTGATGAAAGAGTGGTAGAAACGTGGCCAGCAAAAATTCTTGCGGTCTTTTGCGTTTTAAGCTTCGTGATATCAAATCTTCTCTAAACATTAGCTCGGCGTTGTGGCGCAATGGATATCTGCTAACGTATGTACTCGAGATAGTACCAAGCAGTGGTTATAGAGTCTGTGTTTGCCCCACAGAATGCTCGGATTTCGGACGTCTATCTATATATTGTTGATCACTGCTTCGCCGATTCGCATTGAATTCGTATATCAAAGTGCGGGATATGGGTACTCGATATTTTGACATTTTTTGCCCCACCGCTAAGTCTACCGACCTGTATCTGTTAACGGAAGTTTCGTCTTGCCTCCGACACGGCTGCACCAAAGGTGACCTTTTTTCCAAATCTGGAATAAAAGTCATCATTACAAAAGTTTTTTCGAGCTTTGCGATATAGTTTGCCGGTTGAGGTACAAATTTCAAGTGCGTACGTATACATTCTTTTCCCGCAACCCGAATCTCTGCACTTCCATATAAAGTAATAATGAGGCAAAAAAAAATCACATAATTCGTTCTTCAGAAACAAGTATTTCTCGAAATTGAGGATTTTCTATATTTTCATAATAAACCCGAACTCTACACTAAAGTTTCTCAAAAAGTATAAAACATTGGTAAATCTTTTATTTCTTTATAAAACTAATCCCTTTCAAGAGCAAAAACTTACGCTGCAACTGAAAGCCTTAAAATAACTTTTTTTTTCTCCATTGTTGACTGACGACTAATCCTTTCATACCAAACTCGTATTCTTGGTATACTGCCAAATTATAGGACAAAACTAAATAACTAACTAAAGCCTTGCCCCCATCTCCTTTATCGATCATAACTGAAAACAGCTTAAAGAACTGTATATACAGTATATTATGTATGTCTCTTTCCAATGTCCGATTCATAGACTTATGAAATTGTCACTATCTCTAACCACACACATGACTACCTGTGAAATCCATTTAATTGGTTCTCGTCGCTAGGTTACCTTATACCTACCTATGTCAATTCCACCTTCAACCACTATATTCTTCCCTATGTGGTTTCAGTGCCAAGCATAGGAATTACACTCAGATAAAAAAGACTTTGTGCACCGTTACTTAGGTAAAAGCTTATATATATGCATTAAAGTGTCCATTAAAAGCAAAGACAGCGTTTTGCTTACAAACAAACCCAACAAATCGGCAACTTGGACATCCAAATGTAAAATAGTATCTGAGAGATTAAAAATGTATATTTTTTTCTGTTGTTGGTTAAAAAATTATAATATTTATGTTGTGCACACAGAAGAGGTTGTTGAGAGCAGAGTGCTTATAAAGTCGGAGGGCACTCAGACTGAATAAGTAAAAGGAATGCAGGGATGCACTTGATCGAATCAATATTAAAGAGGCCCCGTTTTTTTTTATTTTCATTTTTTAAATCTAAATAATTCAGACTTTTTCTGTGGGTTTCGAACAATAATGAATGCTAAATTAATATTTTAAAATAAAAATGATTTATGAATTATGAATGAATTAATTTATGTCAAATCTTTAACTTGAATCTCATGTCGGTTCGACGAATTGTTGGCGAAAGGGAAAAACAGAAGAACTATAGACAGAAAAACAACAACATTTGTGT
This sequence comes from Baccha elongata, assembly GCA_951217065.1. Classification (NCBI taxonomy): domain Eukaryota; kingdom Metazoa; phylum Arthropoda; class Insecta; order Diptera; family Syrphidae; genus Baccha; species Baccha elongata. The sequence goes on from OX578272.1 coordinate 164,380,993, forward strand.
TACTAATAAAATTGTTGTCTTTTTAGCGTATATGTGAACACAAGTGAATTGAGCTTGACACATGGGCTCAGTGAAGAAACGCAAGTAACCCTGAAGATGGTACTTTCGCTGTACATACGTACATGCTTTGGTTAGAGTCCCGCAAAATCAATTAAAGTGTTTTTCGAATAAAGATGAAATTATAATTGACCAACACCACTAAAGGACTAAAGAAGGATAATCGGCCTGTCAGCCTTGAAATAGCTAAAATTCTTGCCTAAAAACTAGTGTTCTCATTTAAATGTTGATGTTGGTTCATTCAAACATTTCTCAAATAAAATTGAACTCCGAAGTTGAAGCTACAGTCTAACTGCAGTAAAAAAAAACTGCGAATGAATAAATTAATTCGTGACGCGTGCGAAATCTTTCAATTAAAATTCACTTCACTTTTCTTTTCAGCAAGTTGTTTGGTATATAAATCGAATAGAGAAAGTTGAAGGAACCAGAAAGAAGTAACATCAATTACATTGAACTTAACATATTATGGTCTTGTTGGGATATTCGTAGTGTAAGTAGGTACAGGGAACTAACTTCATGGGAACTTAACTTCACATGGGAACTAATTTCACTTTTTGTTTGGTTAAGTTATTTCCCACTGTAATAAGGAAATAACTTAACTTTTTGGTGGGAAATTATTTGACTCTTTTGGGTGACGGTACAATTTTCATACAAAATGACATATTATTGCATACCCAAACTTGCACCCACCCAAACTCGGATCCACCCAGACTCGCACTCAGTCCTAATCCTATAGTAGGCCAGGCAGGGGGCTACTGCTGGGGGCTTTATATCTCTTGCAATATTAAAATATACTAACTTCACACAATCTTCAGATGAAATTAGTTCCCACTAGTGGTGAAGATAGCTCCCATGTGAAAATGGTTCCTGTGAAGTATTAGTTCCCTGCACCTGTAAGTAACCCTGATGATGGTGGGTTGATTACAAAATCTCGCAAATCAAAATCTCGAATTCGAAATATCGCATGAAATCTCGCAATAAAACTGATGATCGGCCTGGCAGACGTGAAACAGCTACAATTCCTGACCAAAAAGCGTTTGTTCGTTTACACAGTTGGTTTCGGTTTATTCAAACATTTTTCAAGGACTTCCTTTTGTTGGTTTTTTTTTTTTTTTTGTGTAATCAAATAGCAAGTGCTCTTAATGGCTCCTTTTGATTGTATATGAGTTTATTTTGGAAAGCTGAAACTCTCATCTGTCTTTCAAATTTTGAAACGTCTTATGTAGTTATAAGCCAGAAGCTCCATTTGATATCGGAGCGATTGGTTTTTGTATCTCAAAGCGCCTTAAACTACTTCCACCCTTTAGGCTTTTATAATAACTTGTTTCACATGCACTTCGCCTAGAGCAAACAAGCAGATTAATACGGCCCTTCAGGATGTACCGCATGCATACATTGTATATAGCGAAAATCCCACCAGGCTATCTTGCATTCTGCACAAGTGGTCTGGTTGGTTGGTTTGGCAATGCTTACTGAAAAGTTGTTAAAAAAAAAAAAAAAAAAATTGCTCATATGCCTGTTTTGCTGGCGGATGCCAACTCTGATTGTGTGTATTTGCGCCCTCGGTGGTCCGTATGTGATTTCCAAACCATTATCCTTTTTAATGACTAGATGATGATGACTATACACACAAGGACGTCGACGACCGACAACAACGTAGCCGTTGCAACCGGCCAACAGAGCACACTGGCCCCAACTTATATACATACATATACCAATGTATATTGCTTTTTGGACGAGATTATACATGCTACTGTTTGACCTCCGTTTTAACTCATTCAATCCTTTTTTGAATGTCCTTATACCCAAAGTCTATGCCATTGCACCATGAAAGTTTATTTAATAAAACATGCACCGTGTACCTATAACAAAAAAAATAAAAACATTGGCAAATCCTTTTGAATTCCACAAAATGACGTTTTTGTTAATTCATATAAACACACACTTATACATAATTTATGTAGTTGTGTTTGTGGAATTTGTTCATTGTCTTACAAACAGAGGCGATTTATGATTTTGTATTGGTAGAGAGCGTGTAACACTTATATTTATTGGCACGTCCTGATAAAATATCCCTTTTTACGGATTATACAAGTAAAAAAAGAACTCATTAACATTATTTTCGAAATGCTAATAAGTATATATCTGGTTCTTTTATATATATAAATTATATTTGTTAAGTGCTATGAGCTTAAGCACATGGATGAATAAAGCTGAACTTTATAATATTTTACATGTGTAAATTCACTGGTTAAGCGATGAAAGTGTTTAATAATTTTAATGATAATGCAATGGGTTTCAGATTTTAAAAAAAGTTTTTTTTTTTATAATTCACACCAGAATTACCATTTTTATTTAAAAGAGATTATAATAAATGTTACCTCTGCACGTGATTTTTGAAATAACTTCTGGGTTGAATGAGCGATAATACCACATTTAATCTTTGATGATAATCGTTTGCATTTCAATGTCAAGAAGGGTAATTAAAAGGTTTTCCAATAAGAGCGCGTCCATGTTGAAATCGAATAATACAAGCTGTGTGTAAGGTGCATAACTATTTATTTTATTTAAAAAAATATTTTGTACAAGAATTCCTGCCGAATGTGCGCTGCAACAGGATTATCTTGACTTTTAGGACATTAGCCGATTTCGGTTTATAGACCTGCCATATCAGAGAACCACAACCAAAAAAAATTAAACTTTGGCGTATCGAACCGAGATCCGGTGCTAAATCCACGTGGCTTCTTAGTGAGAAAACCTTGCCGTCGAAAGTGGCACTTGATGTGTGGTGTGGCTGTGGCACATAGCGCCGTCGTACTATGGGCCGAAATGGCATTCGTCTCAAAAATGTTTTTTTCAAAATGCTTGTTTCTTTTTGTAAATAAACAAACGAAATTTTTTTCACTACAATCAACTACAAACGATTGTCTTCAAAAATCAATCACTTAATGTGAGTAAGTCCCGTAATTTTTTTTGGAGTTACTACAAACGAATTTTTTTTTACTACAATTCACTACAAACGAATATCTATAAGAATCAATAAAAAAAAATCGATTTTCCAAAGTCGGGTGCCAAGTTCACAGAGCCTGCCAATCGCAATTCAACTAATAATTCACATCGTTTTTATTTACTGACTGATGATTTCTACACCACAATCTTCTTACAAATGCAGCGTTGTCCAGTCAGCGCATAAACGGAGTTGTTTTTATGGTCATTTCGTTAACTTTAAGTTCTTGGATCAGTTGGGTTTTGTGCGGATGCGGCAAAAAATTTGTCCAGTTGAAGTCTGTGAAAGGCTGAGTTTTTCCACACGGCAAGGAATCGACTGCCTGGAGCAGCGATGTCCTTGGCTGATCTAACGTTATTTAAATATTTAGAAGAATATAAATACAATGTGAGTTTGGGGCTTCCTTTATGCCAACATTTTTTTCTATGCATAAAAACCGGGCTTTTAGAACAAAATAAAAAAAACATTTTTGACCTACCCCAGTATTTTGTTTAAATGAACATTTTAAAAATTCTCAAAGTTGTGCTAGGTTTGTACAAGGTTCTGTTGCAGTGTTTCTAAAAATGTGGGTTTTAGAGCCAAAAAATAGTGAAATTAGGCCTTTTTTTTTTACTTTATCAGAATGCGAATTCCAAAAACTTCGCATCTTTTGTATTTTTGAAGATAGTTCAAAAATTTCAAAGTAAGACAAAGATGGTCCGCTTTTAGTTGAATATCATAATAGTATGTCTCTTTTTTCCAAATTTTGATTTGAAATTTAATTTTCAAAAACTTGACAAAAAAAAAGGAACAAACTTTATAAATAGATTTCTGGTATAAAATTAAAGCACTTCTGTAAATCAAAGCTCGATTTCAAAATGTCTGTACTATGGATATTCAATGTAAATTCTCAGTTGTCAGTTCCGTTGATGAAAGTGAGTGTCTGGTAGTCAGGCAGGCAGGTGCCTTTGTCAGAATTTAAAATATTAGAATAAATCAGACTTATAGATTTACAAAAAAGCGCTAGATATATGTACAGAATTAACGAATAATTTAACATTACGCTCATACGCATAATTCTCTTTTTTTTAAAGCTACTTAATTATGATCAAACGAAATTTCCGAATTTAGAACAACAACTCTTCCAAATCAACTACATATATCCTGATATTTTTTGGTGTTGGTAATTGTGTGCTATTTTTACAACGTGATAAAAAATAAAAAATTAAAATTGAATGAGTATTCAGTTGCATTATAGAATCCAAATTTTGTCTCCTTGTCGGCGTCCGCATTTTACAGTGATAAGAAAGTAAAAAAAAATACTTTCTTATCACTGTAAAATGCTGACGCCGACGGAGACAAAATTTGGATTCTATATGGCAACTGAATACTCATTTAATTTTGGTTATGGCTTTGGTTATGGTCATGACCAATGAGTATCAAAACACAAATGGCGGGATGTTGCCCAAAATAACTAAAGAATAGCTCATCGGATGAAAAAAATCTAAAAACGTTTTAGATATTCTTTCTTTAATATGAATACATTTTGTTTTTAATTTTAAAAATTTGAAAAAAAAAACTTATACCCATATCTTTTTAAGTGTTAAATCTACAAAAAAAAATGTTGACAAATAAGAAAGAATATCATATTTTATAACGATTTAAATATTGTTTTTGTCCTATAAGCCCTTCTCACGCTTTTCTCTCAAAATGGCTTCTAGCAAACCTGAAAGACTTGCGAACCATATTCAATCATAAGATTGGATGCGTTATTCTGTTGAAAAAAAAAGACTACCGACTGCGCCGGCCTAACTAAGTTGTATTTTCTACCGAATCTCATACGAAACACCCTACCCTGTTTTTAAATATAGTCGTTAATATTTGGTTAAAACAACCATAGCCTCGTCATTTTATTAAAAAAAGTTAATCGGATTCAAATTTTCTGCAAAATTTATATTATTAAGTTCCTAATAAATAAATTTTATGTTTTTCCCATCAACCAAGTCGACGTAATGATTAAATTATTTCCAAAATTTGGTTATATAAAACTTTAATATTTAAACCTACAATCATTTCCCAGAAATTCTAGCAAACAGCTCTAAAGATCAGTAATCACTTGCATGCAAAATTTTCCACTTAACAAAACTTTTTAACCGTGCGTTCTCCTCTTAAAAACTCGAGTGAAAACTCTTCATCTCTTCAAATCGCATCTGCTATTTAACATATTTTTATTCCAATGAGTTTTTAAAAATAAACTATAAAAAAAAGAACAAAGAAAAAGAATAGAATTTAAAGCCTTTCAGAATATCCAAGTTTTCAAAAAAAAAAAACTTATCCAAACGAATCCAACTACAAATCAACAACGAACCTCACCATTCACTTAATTCAATCGAAATTTTTCCTCATAATTGCTATTTTAGAGGGTGGCAGTTAAAACAAAAAATCCAAGAAAAACTTGTTGCCACTATTATCATCATCCGCAAAGTGTGCTGTGCGATAAAAAGGAAATGATTCTGTTGCCGCGTCGACATTGTGTGTGCGGTAAAACTCCAAAGAAGAAACCATTGGAAAAACCTCAAAACTTGTGCGCAAAAAAAAAAAAATAAAAAAAGAAACTTCCACTATCCTGCTCGGCGAACGCAACAGCAGTAGTGGCATTAACCAGCACACAAGTGGCGCGCCTTTAAGTGCAAACTTTTCAAATCTATTTTATAAAACCAAAATCCATAGAGGAATATCATCTGCATGGGAGTTTTATAAAGTGTCCTTTCATCCTTTTCTCTACATTCACTCAAATTATACGATATACAACCACTTCGCTTCGTCCTTCCTTCACTCCTCGTATAACACTCTTTTTAAGTTTTTTGACGAACAATTTCACTTTGCATCTTTCATCGAAAGATTCTTCTTTTCTACTTTCAATTTTCTTCATCTCTCGTGCTTGCATCATCAACGGTTTGTTTTTTCAAGTTTTCATTTTCATTTTTGTGTTTGCTTTGTTTTTTTTTTTTTTTAAGTTTCAACAGCCACAGACATTTTCACTTCAATTTTTCATCATCACCAGTCGTCGTTGTTCTGACAAACATCATCATCATAGCAACCAAGAGTGGATGTCATACTATTATCGTGCATCGTCCTTCGATGAACGGGAGTCCTTTTGTGTTGTTTTAAATGGGTGAATGTGACGGTTTTTGATTTTGTTCGCTCAGTTGGTATAAATCAGATTTTTTTATTTAATTTTTAATTAGTGGATTGTATGAAGAATTTCAATTGTAGTTGTGGGTTTTATTCTGAATAAACTTGTAGAATATGAATACCAATTTTTCTTAAAAATTATGTTCATTTGATCTCTAAGTTCTTGGATACCCAGGAAGATGATACCTGGATATTTGTTTGATCAGGTTATATCTGAATTAGAACTTGATCCTTGGCATATATAATCACAGATCAAGTGCCAATCAGAACACCCTTTTTAAGTTTGATGTGGACGCTCTAGTTCAACCCTCTTTAGATTCCACATTTAGACTGATCATCTGACAGTCATCGACGGAAATCAATTTTTCACAGTGTAAATAGTATCAGACACTAATTTCGCAGTATCATCTGCAAATGAGGCCATAATAGTATTGTTTTTTATCCTAACAAAAACAGGGTTGATCCTAAGGCACTTCCTTGTGGTACACCAGTTGTGATTTTTATAAATTCCGTACCGTAGTCTAAAAATTCATTCGGTCATATAGGAATTGAATATTTTGTTGAACTGTCTGAGAATGTCTCTATGGATTTTGTACTCAATTCCAAAATGTCAAACCATGTCAAAGACTTAAGCAACATCTAGAAATGGAGCGGAACATTGTACTTATTTTTCTTCAAGCGCATTTTCAACAATTTCCATAGTTCGATGTACTTGCTCTATAGTGGAATGTTTGTTTCTAAATCCAAACTAATGATTTATAGTATTAGCTTTTGTTCTTCTTTTATTTACCTTAATTAAGCAGCAGTTTTTCGAAAAATTTTGACATAATTGGTATAAGCGACATTCGTCTGTAAGGTGTTACTTCTGTTGGTGGTTTACATGCTTGATTTGGTAACAATGACGAATGACATCTGCAGTTTTCCAAGGATATGAAACATAATGGAGTTAAAGCCATGTACTAATTATGGATTGGAGTTTTTTGAAGGCATTGCTTTCAAAACCTGAGCAGAAATAAGATATCATACCCGAGTGATTTTTAGTTTGGTAACTTGTGTTGGCTGCCGCATTCCATTTTTACTCCCTGTTTAAGTCCTAATTTCTATTAACAAAGTGTAAGTTATTATTTCGCTTTCTGGGAATAGCTTAACCTTAAATACATATTCGAGAGATATATTCTGCGCAGTCGTGACCTTTCTATATCCGATTTGGGATGTTTTTTTCCGTCTTGTGATTTGATAGGCGGATTTTCTTTTTGCGGTTTATTAAGACGTTTGGTTGTTTTTCATAAAAATTATTCAGCAGATGCATCCTTCGTCAAAGTTGAATAATTTTTGAATTCATAGATTCCTTTGTTTTTTAACTCATTACTTAGTCGACTAAGTACTGTCTTACCGCCTGGAAATCTCGTAGTTTGCCGTTTTCTTTGAGCACTTTTTTTTTCAAAAATCAACTCCGTTGGGAACTTTATTTCTTTTTCTCTTCTGTTCGAAAAAGTCGAAGTACTTTCTTTTGCCGTCTGTTGTTCGTCAGGAATAAATTATTCTGTTATTTCATGATCAATTGGTTGATATGTTTCCATTTATGGATTTTAAGTCTATAAAACTTTTCGTTTTACTTTAAATTCCTCCAAATTTGTTCTTTTATTCACTAGCTATGCATTAAAACTTAATCGACGGAAGTTTTTAAATGTGTACGTTGCCGTTGTTAGTAGGTACTACAGCAATGGATATAGGACCTATAACTTACAGCCAAGTACCACATTTTTTCTATTGGCGACCGCATTGTTGCTACTGGCCACCTGAGTATTTCTACTGGCAACCATAGTATAATGACAACCACAGTATTTCTACAGGTAACCTGAATATTTCTGCTGGCAACCGTAGTATTTCTACTGGGAAACCTCAGTATCAAGTACTGCAATCGCAGAATTCTTACTGGCGACCGCAGTGTTTCTACTGGCAACCTTAGTTTTCTACTGGCAACCGTAGTATTTATACTTCGACTATTGTTTTTTTTTTTTAATGACAGCCACAATATTTCTACGGGTAACCTAAATATTTCTGCTGGCAACCACAGTATTTCTACTGGGAAACCTCAGTGTGCAGTACTGCAATTGCAGTAATTTTACTGGCAACCGTAGTATTTCTTTCCTCACAACCATCACAGTGTTTCTACTAGGAAACACAGTATTTCTACTGGCAACCGCTTCAGTAGGTATTTCTCCTGGCAACAGCTGTATTTCTATTGGCAGCCATAGTATTTTTACTGCCAACCACAGTGTTTCTACTTGCAAGCCCAGTATTGTTAATGGCAACCGCAGAATTTCAACTGACAACCACAATACAGTATTTTTACAGGCAACCGATGTTGTATTTTTTCTGACAGCCATAGCGTTTCTTCTAGCTAACGCAGTTTTTCTAATAGCAAACAGCAAACATTGAATTGAGTCAAAATGGTTCTGTGCACCGTTATTTTAAATTAGAATAATTTTATTAAATCTTGTACAGGAACACCCTGTATTATATTAACCTATTTCATCATCTATTAAATCACAAGCACAAAATTAAAACTTGTATCTATACCTAATATATTGCATTCCTGCGAACTATCTTTTATGAACTTGGATATGCAAGTGCAGAACTTTACTGGAGCATGCACTTTTTTTACAAATGTTAAACTATTACAGCATAATCAAAGACGAATGAATTCATATTACCAAAAATCCAAACTATCGAATTCGAATCCATGTTGTTGCATTAGTAAATTAACATGCCCAACCAAGTGCTCAATCATTGAAAATAAACCATAAGAAACAACAAAGAGAAAGAAACTTCTTTGTTTATTGTAGTCATTCTGAGAAATTTCATTTTCAAATTAATCGCCACACTTGTACAAATATCTTCCAGAGAAATAATTTCCAAACTAATTAAGATCGAAAAAGCAATTATCCTTTCTTTATGCATCCACCATCTAAATCTTCAACAACAACTTCACCTATACCTATTTTGAATTTTATTGTTTTTGATGGTTATCCAAAGAAATATTACACATTGTACGATGTGGTGGTTTTCTGCTTCAGAAATAGACTTCGTCAATCGTCGTGCACACGCAATCAACTAAAGGCAAATAACATCAAACGAATGCTTCATGTTTCACCCACTATATCATACACTATAGAACATCATGGGAATTTTGTTTCTCGACTCCCGAGATCAACAAACATGACACACAAAAAAAATATTCAAACCACAACAACACAAATCCATCTTTGCTCCATCATCTTCTGTGTATCCCAGTCCAGAAGATACACTTTGACAATAACAAAAAAAAAAATATTCTGATTGACATGAGCGCATAAAATGTTTGACGTTTTTATTATGACAAAGAGAACCGAAGGCCAAAAATTAAGGAAACGAGAAGAAACGAAAAAAAAAAAATATAAATAAATTTATTTATGTAGAATCATCCGTTTAATCATCAGGAGCATCCATGATGCAGATGATTCTAATGATGATGAAGATGAATATCTCTAACTAGATGCATGCCACCCATAGATGTTTTTTTTTTTTCTTCCTTCTTTTCGGGTTGCTAAATATAGCATGATTAAAATTGAACCCAGATGCGTTGGAATGACAGTTGTAATAGTCTACGATACAGGAAAAGGTACACATAAGCCAAAGCGTATACTAATCACATAAATATACTATATACTATCTGCAACGGTTTGTTCACATTTCTTCAAAATTAAATTTCAACTTTAAAGTTGAGTGGCATTTTAAATTAATTTGTATCGATCTTTTCCTTAGTTACAAATTGAAACTGCTAAAACGCGAAATTTTATTTTTCTGACACCTTTGGCACTTCTTTAATTTTTTGTTTTTTTTATTTATTATTTTCTCTTTTGTTATTCGTTTTAATTCTTGTTCTCATATTTCTTTCATTCTGCAGAATATTGTTCCTCTTTTCTTAGAAATAGACAATAATTATGTCATATTAGATTTCAGCAAATTCCTATAATTTGATGAATTGTCCTCTTTACAAATCTCAAATGAACATAATGACTATTTTGTTTAATATTGTTTTACCTTGTAAAGAGTTTAACCAATTTATAACTTTGTGACGGAATCGGAGGTACCATACAAGTTTGTGCTTTTCTTTGTTTGGCTTTCTATCTGGCTGATTTCCTAGATTCCAGTTTCCAGTTTTCTAAACCAAAAAAGACGTTTTCGTAAGAAAATTACCTCATTCAACTCAAATAGCTTGTTCAATTGAAGTTCAATTTACTGAAAATCATCCATTGGACTTTCCCTCAAAACAACTGGAAGAATTCTCATCAAATTATGACAGAGTCTGGTATCGTTTGTTTAAGTTTATAGTGGTGTCTAGGTGGAAAACATACTTTACTACCTTATATTAATCATTTGTTGGTGGTGGTAAAAATAGTGTCGGTGTTAAGTGTCCTTTCTTGATGACAGCATATACTAAATCATTCCTTCATTTATCGTTAAATCGATATACACTGCTGCTGTCTTAATACTCACAAAAATTAACATCACGACCGCAATAAACTAGAACTACCTACTACTGCAAATCAATGCAAACATTTGAAAAGGCCCAGCGAAGACTGCAAATCTTTAAATATTATATGGCTGTTAATGAAATCTCAATGTGGAAGAACACTTAAAAATAATAACAAAAAATAACTACAATACAAAAGTCTTAAGAACTTAAAGAAGGCAAATGAAATCTGAAAAAGACTACAAACAAATGCAAAACATTAAAAGTTAGAGCAAACATAAATGTAAAACATTAAAGATAATAGCAAAAAAACGATGCGAGGGTATTTATTTGATGGTTGTTATTATAGGCAACATAATACAAAAAGCTTAAACTTCAAATAAATTAAAAATAGTTTAATTATGATTAACAACAGCTTCAAATAAAAAAAAAAACAATAAATGTCTGCAAATGAAAGCAAAGTGTTGTAGAAGACAGCAATATAAAGACAACCAATGCAATTATGGATCCGTATGACTAAGGAATTTGAAAGGAGGTAAATATATTCAAAGCACTGACTTTATTTGAAACTAAAAATTAATGCAAAATATCCAAAATATTAAAAATTACAGCAAACAACCCTAAAAAACTATAAATCCCTACTAACAAATTAAAACTAACCGTACAAATTTAAATAAATACAACATTTAAAATGAACCAACAAATACTGCAAAATAAAAGACAGCAAATGCAAGCAAAGTGTCGAAGAAAACTACCTACATAATGACAGAAACTATAAATGAATACAAACGTTTGAAGAGCTTAAAGGAAATAAATCAACTCGTTGCACTGAAAATGCCTACAAACAAATTAAGTGCAAAACATTAAAAATAAGAGCAAACGAACTCAAAAGACTACAAACGAGTGTTAATGCAAAATTTAAAGGATTAACATAACAACTGCACATCCGAAAAAAAACTACAAGATTGGAAATGACAGCAAAATATTGGAGAACCTTGAAAGAAGACTTAAAAAAAAAAAAAAAAACTGCGAATTAGATGAACACAAAAAATGTTTTTGTATTTTATAATCACATTTCCTAGCAAAGGCAATCTTGTACAAATCTACACAGGCCTTCCGATTGATCTACAAAGTCTGAAGTCTGAAACTTATCTCACGGAGCATTAAGCGTTAAACTTGCCTAAATCAAATAATGCTAGACGATGCAGCACTCAGAATTCAAAACATCTCATGAGCAACTAGACTTTCTATTTTGCTTTTTTGTTTCATCCTAACCCCTGCTCCTGTTGAAATTAAAATTCAACAAACAAAAATACCTCAATGCTTGATAAAGCTTCAAAAAATTTTTTGTAACCTCTGCTGGCTCAAATATAATTATACCGAAAAGAAAATCTCTTATCCTCTCCCTTGTCAACCACACTGTCAATCCAATATGATGCTTCCATTTAGTTGTGTATACAAAATGTTTTATTTAGAAGCCAAACAGATCGCATCTAATTAACTTTCATGGATATCTTAGTTGTTGTTAATTAGTACACCCCATGTGCGCTTATGCTCCCAGCTCATGTGATAAGCTCTAGATGGTAAATTTTGGGGGGCGGAAAGTAGATTTCTGAACGCTCAGTTGTTTTCTCAAACCAAAAAAAAAAAAACAACAAACAACCCAAATGGTTTTGATGACGATGATGATGGGAAAATTCAAGTCTGTAGCGGACATGATATTATTTTATGTACACTGGAGTGTATTAAGTAAAATTGTGAATGCAATCATCAGTTAGAAATCAGGATCAAAAATATTTAAAATCGTTCCTCAAGGATACACATCAGCAATGACTGTGATGATAATGATGTTGACGATAGGGCAGTGGTATTTCTTCAAGAACTAGAATTGACTTTGTCCAGTATAATGAGGATGTTTCCAGAAAAAACAACAGAAAGGAAAAATTCCCATTTATAGATAGCACCAGAAGATGGGATACAGAAAAAGCAACAAACAAAAAATAAAAAAATAAAATAAAAACACTAAATTCATGTAAACGTCCTTGGGGCATTCGGTGATGGTTTCTTTTTTTTTACATCTGTGAATGATTGTAAATTGTTTTCTTCCTGTTTAGAAAGATCCTTCATTCGAATGGCAATGGGATGTATATGATGGGAGTTGGTCGGTCCCTTCATTGGATTCAAAACACTGTTGTTCGTCCTAAGGCGAATTTAATAAAAAAAAATGAAAAATCTAGAATGAGTGAGGCGGTATATGTTAAAGAATTGGAGATGGCTGCGGGGATGGCAATCCTTAGATACATTTGAAATGAAAAAGCACCATTTTATTTCATTTCATTCGCATAGCCCTTGTCAGAGACGAACGACGCGGATGTTTAGATAAACAAAAATGAAGTCCCTTTTCCTCTTACATCTCAAACATCCTGCGCGATTGAGCGATTCAAAGTCATGTTCCTTTCTTGTGTTTTGGTGTATGTCAGTGTCCATGGCAGATCTTTTGGGCAATTATTTTCCAATGGAGATATTAATCAAAAGAAAAATGCTTTACGACCACAAAATAAATGAATATAAAACAAAACAGGACAAAAATAATAAAATATAGAAAAAGATAAATTCGTGGGTGAAATAATTTCTTTTTTTTTTTTTGGGAAGACAGACGTTCGTTGTTGTGTTCTTGTTGCTGCTTAGTTACTTTTTACAGGTTTTTTTTTTTTTGTTCGTGTCTTTCCCTTGAAATGGTAATTTGTATCTATGGGCTAAATTGTTATACTATGAATGATGTTTTGTACTTGATATTGATCTTTGACCAAATTATTTGAGGTTTTTCCTTTGGTTATCGGTATCGGTTATCATATGTATATGTGTTTATTTTTATATCCAATAGAATGGCAAAGGTAGATAGATATACCTACTTGGAAATGAATTATTTGTTTGGGTGTGATTTATTGATATGGGTGGTAATATTTTTCCTAGGTTAACTTATTCAATAGGCCTGAAAGAATTCATGTGAACAGTTTCATGGCAAATTATGTAAATAGCTTTTTTTTTTATGGAGAGTTATTTATATTGAGGACAAAAGAAAATAAGTAGAAATACCTACCTAAATAAATAAAAAAATACTTTTTCATGATAGTGCAGGTTTAATATTATATGTGACCTTTTGTGTGGTTTATAGGAAGTTATACAAATAAACTTTAGAGGTATTTTTATTCCATGTAATTATTTTAATGGTAATAATTAGAGACAAGTTATAATAACGTTTGAGAGTTATTTGTGTTAGTGATTATAATACATCTATGTGTATAAATGGATTTAATTTTAATTCTAACATTGATGTAAAATATCTATATAGTGCAGAAAAATAAGTATACATAGAACAAAAACTTCATCGTTGGGTGCGAAATTGTTTTACTTTTAAAGGGGAAATTATGTCTCACTTTTGCTTACTAACAACTGACACCTGCACTATGTAATGAGCCAGTGGAACACATTCTGTGTTGGAAAATCTTCTTTCATAAGCCGATGCTAGCTCTAAGCACCTTATGAAAAAGATCTGATAGAGAAGAAAAGCTCCATTAAAAAATTAGGGTTCATAATTGCCTACACTAATATTGCAAATAATATGTACCAGACGAATCTTATAGCCACTTTAATTTCAAATGAAAATAAACTTGAAAAAAATTATTTAAAACTGATTTTAGTGCATTTTTAACAATCCTTAATAAATATTTGATAAATTCAGTTTCAAATGTTGACAATTTCAATTTATCGTAAAAGTTCTGTTCATCGAGACGCCCTGAGGTCGGAACCAAAACTTGAAAAAACAATCAGCCCTATTAGGGAATCCGACGAATGAGTTGCGGAGGGAGTCTTACTCACTTTCGGTAGATTTACTATAAGCGAATCCGTAAGCCATACGCGGGAATAAATGTCGGTAACGTTGTTATTACTGAATTGATATTACTGAAAACGAAAGGCATCCGCACCACATCCGCACTCCATACAAATGTTGGAAAAGCAAATCCGCAGTAAAATTGGTGCGGATTAGGATGATTTTTATGCGAAAAATTGAAGAAAAAGCAGAAATAAAAAATTTTGGATCGCCGAAATGCATAAAGTTTTTTTTTTTGCAGTATTTCTAATAATTTATTGACCATATGGCCGCTTTCGAGAACGTCATCTGCGATTTTTTTAAGGAAATGCAACTTTGTTGTCGTTTTTTAGCCTAACCGTGAACATCTGTCCAGAAATATAGTCCACACGACCTAGTTTTACATTTCCTTTATCAAAATCGGTCCAGTGATTGCTGAAACACAGACGGATTAAGATTGGTTGTTAAAATCATTAAAAAAGGCTTATTTTGCGGTAAAAAAATTATTTTACTCAAAATAATTATTTAATGCCCTATTATTTCGAGTTCCGGAAGTACAATTATGGTGTCATTTTTTGGCCAAACCGTAGAAATCTGTACAGAAATATAGTCCTTATCACTAAGTTTGACATTTCCTCTATCCAACAGCATATTTACCTTTTAAATCGGTCCAGTGATTGCAGAAACACAGACGGATTAGGATTGGTCGTTAAAATCATTAAAAAATGTATTATTTTCGTTATTAGATATTTTACGATACTAAAGTATCTTAGATTGCTTTTCTCGTGTGCACTTGAACGTGCCCAATGTCAACTTTTGACATCCATGATAATACAGTTTCAAAAATGGAAAAGTAGTTCGCTGATCGATAATGCAGCTCATTCATCAGATTCATTAATAGAATTTTATGCGAGTGCGAATCAACTACGGATCCAACCGACTCCCGGGGAGGGAAATTTTGCGAATTTAGTAATAGGCATGAATATTTCTTACACTTTTACCTATTTGAACGCTTTGGGCATACTGAAACCGAATCAGTAAACCGGCAAACTGACAGAAAATCCAAACAAATTTGGTTGATCAGAAATTAAAGGACATCATCGGGCGATGCCGGTTAAAGCGGTGTAGTGTATAGGTTTGTGCTTCAATCAATCGGTCGAATTCGGGCGAAGGTCCCGAGCGTATTTCGGCCGATGACAGGTTGCGGTACGCAAGTTATAACTGTTCTGATTTAAAGGCAAGCCAAATTTTTTTCTCAAAACGGTTGAGAACTGTTCTGATAAGCGACTATGAAGCAGCTTTCAGAATAATTCAGCACAGCCATTTTCTCATTTTGCACTGATAACATGTTCTATTCTTTTCGTTATCGATTCGCAGCAGTCGCATTGAACACAGATAAATTAATTTCTATTGACAGTCCTCTTTCATTTCTCATTCTTCACAATTGATTGAGTGCTGAATGTTTCCCTAATTATGTTTGATTTGTTCATTTCTCAGTTTCAACTGGTTTTTGATAGGTTTTTGCAAAAACGAGTGGTTTTTGTAAACTTGTTACTTACCAAAAACGTATGGGAAAACGTGTGTTTTTGATGCAGGTTTTTGATTTTTTTACAAAAACCGGGTTTTTGATTCGGTGTGAAAAACTATTAGTATTTTCGTTTAATTTAATCACTCGACAATTTTCAAATGCTTATCTGTCATTTGCAGTTTTTTTTTATTTTATTTTATTTTTTAAGGCTAACATTTTAAATTTTTTCTCGCATCTTTCTTTTCCCTTAGTTTTTCGATTGATTTTTTTGGTTAATTAATTAATTGTTTACTGTAGGCTTAAAAAATAAAGATCATGACTGGGTCGCACAAACCTACCATAGTGGTAACGACTGGGAAGTTCATTTGACATTTTTTTTTTGAAACAATATTTTTCCCATTATATTTTTCCATGTTTCATATTTTTTTTAGAAAACAAAAAAAAATTTTTCACACAAATCATATAGTTTTATTTAAGCCGATCACCATAAAAAAATCGATATTATAATAAATCGTTTAGCCGGGAGGAGCAATTTTCTAAAAATTGACTTAAAACAGAACAAAAAATATTAAAAAAATAACGGTAATACTAACAATGCTTTGTTATACCTTTTTCAGAAGCCTGAAATCTCCTCTGATTTTATTTTGAAATAAGGTTTTTTAGCAAAAAGTTTTTGAAAAATTAGTTTTCAAACTCAAAATTTTGAAAAAAAAAAGGTTTTATCTATTTTATTTTTCAAAATTTTACATTATTTAGTAATATTTTTGTTTTAAATATTCAAAACTTTGTGTTCCTCAGAACTTCAATTTGTTAAGTAAAAGTTGAAATTGAAAAGTGTAATTTGATAAGTCTTTTCAATTTGTACATTCTCTTTGCAGTTTGCAGTTTCCACGTACGTGCTCTTGCGAAAAGTGAAAAGTTAATATTGAAAAGTGTAATTTGCAAAAACTTTGCAAAAAATTATCCTCTTTTTTCCAGAAAAACTGTAAATTCTATTTTTGCAAAGCAAATTTTAATAAGTTTAAGTTAAAAGTTAGAAGGTAAACAATCGTTTTACAAATTCATATTATTATAACTTTAGTGAAGCTTTCAGAATGTTAAGTGCATTTTTGTTCGGCAATAGTGAAGATGCGGTTATAAAAAGAAATTATAGACACCCAATAAATTTGTTGGGACAACAAAACTTTAATTTTAAAGAGTGTTTTCGTTAAAAGTAAAAATCAAGTTGATTTCCTTTTTAAATAATTATAGAGCACATTACATAGTGAAGTCATGGTTTGTCAGCTGACAAATCAACTGCTACTGTGTGTGTTTACAATTTAAATCAAAGTCATTTAAATGAAGAAATAAAATAATGATGATTCCCACACAGCAATGCAAAGTGAAAAGTGATAAGACAGAAATGCAAAAATGATTTAATGCGCTTTGTGGAACACTTTGCACACTCACTTTGCAGAAGAGCGCAAAAACTGCATAGAGTGAAAAGTCCCTTCAAGAATGCAAAGTCTTTTTTAAAATTATAGCTTTTCGCTAAGTGAAATTTGCAAAGAATTTTGTTTAACAGAAACACTTAACACTTTGCCAAAAAATATAATTTGTCAAGTGCAAAGTGAAAAGTTGAAAAGTTGTTTTTTGGAATAGGGCCCTGATAAAACTGCTGTTGATATAGATACAGAAGTAATTTGCACTCAGATTTAAAATTGTGACCAAAGAACTAAATCCAATTATAATCCAGGATTTTTAGGTTTAATTCGGAAATAAGCAAAAATGACATTGCAATAAGATTTTAAGGTCCGAAACAGAAATGGTTTTATCTGAAATCCATTTCCCAACACAAAATACCATTTGATGGTATAGTAAAAGCACAATAATAATTTGCACTTTTGCCCAAGAGTATATGCAGGCGCCCACATTCTTCCTCTTTTTTTTATCCGTTTCCGTAAAACCCAGCTTTGCAATTTGTGCCAACAAGAGTATAGTGTATATAGATACACCTAAAGATAACATATCGTCCTTTATCTTTAACGCAGATACACAAAATCTCTCCTGCAAATAAAACTAAAATTATCTTCTTCGCAAAATGCACTCAAATGTGGTTTTCTTGGCATTTTACATTCAACAGAGGAACACAACAACTTCTCTATATCTGCATCCCTTGGCAAGCACAACCAGAATGCCTAGAGTTCATGCTTTTTTAGAAACAGTAGGCAGAGTGATCCAAGCTATAAACCTTCCATTAGCCAAGCATTCAAAACCTCCCCCATTATATGAACAAAACGATGAATACATCTGGCGAATGAATAGTCTGGTGAGCATTACACTTTAGGGCACAGATGAAACAAGGATAGACAGGGATTTAACTGGTAAACAAATTTTTGAAAAACATACCTTATCCCAGTTCCTATATAGGTACTCTATAGTCCGAACGGTATCTGTACACATTTATAAGAACCGTAATAACAATAATATCCTGGAACACAGGTGTGGACGACGACAACGATGGCGACGACTATGGCTTTGTTCGGTAGCCAACTTTTTAGGGTGGGGTTTTTGGCACCTATAACTCTTAAGGGGGCAGGGGTCACCTTTATAGACAAGCAAAGTTCAAGCTCATGTTAGTCTTTCTCAAACACGAAATAATTAGTTTTATAAATTTTTAATAGTAAAAAGTAAAATATCAAAGAAATCACTTAATTGAACGGGGTTAGTTAAGTTAACCTAAAATGGGGGTTGTTTTTCCTGAAGATTGTCCTTTTTGCGGTTGCCATCATTTTGTTCGAAAATCATTTAACCGCAATGAAAAATGAATTCCTGTTCAAACTTTCGACAAAGTGCACACTGATGCTTGAAAATGGGGGAGTTTTAACAGTGCTGAGCAGCCCACTCTTAGTAACTGTCTCTTAACGTAACCGCAAAGCAGTTGTATGGCTACAGCTTGCGGTTGTCTGACAATAAACATACCTATCTACCTAACTTATTCTGTTTGATTTAGGTTTTGTGGATTGATGCAGCAGTCGGCTGGTCTGATGGTCATCCTTATCCTGTATATATATATAGAAATACAAATACATGTGTAAAATCCACCTGCATATTCTTGGAAATACTACATATTTGAGTTTTTGAATAGATTGCCTACTTGAATACCTTTGATGTTCAGTTTATGTATCATTTTGTAATTCAAAGTTTAAAGGTTCTGTATAAGCTATGCATCATAACCCAACATGACAAGAACGACAGTTTGTGTATTAACGGGCTTAGGAATATAGTTATAGAATAGTAATTAAATTGGTATGGAAGCGGTCAGAAAGCATGCTTCTGAGGTAACTGGATATGTTGGCTTACCATTTTGAAAATTTGATATGCTATATGGATTTGGCAGCGGCCGATAACTCTGTATAGCTTGTCTAAACAAATCCAGTCGAAAGGTTGGTTCATCTAATATATTAACGATTTGATTGACATGAAGCAAAATGTTTGTGGCACAGGCAACTATGGCGGTTATACATATAGAATAAAAAGGTTAACCAAGTACAAATTGTATTCGGTTTAACAGAAAGACAACATAATTAAATAATGTTGTCTTTCTGAACTAAAAATCCACTAAAGACATTGATATACAGGGTGAGTCATGAGCAATGCGACAAAATGCTAGGGCGTGTAGGTTGCGTTGAGACAAGAAAAAAATCGTATGGGAGGGGGGGTCTATTCCCCTCCGTTTAGCCGGAAGGGGCAATTTTCGAAAAAACTGACTTAAAATGGTAAAAAAATTATTTAAAATCAACGGCTTCATTCACAATGCTGTTCGATACGTTTTTGAAAAGCCAATAACTTTTTCTTTCATTCTGTGTTTAAATAAATCTATTCTAAGAAAACGCTTTTGAAATATTAATTTTCAAAGTCAAAATTTTGAAAAAAAAAAATTGAAAAAAAAATTTCAAATGAATTTTTTTCAAAATTTTACGTAATTAAGTGCTAATTTTAATTTCAAAATTCAATGCTGTTATTAATTTTAAGTCTAAATAAGAAAACCGGATGCAAAAATTTTATGTCTTTCTCAAGAAATTAAAAAAAAACCAAAACCACCTTTTTCTAAGAAAAACATTTATTTTTATTGTAACGAAGCAATTTAAGAAGCATTAATCTTAGTTTTTTTAGTTTTTTTTATTCCTTTTATTTTTACTATGTTTTTTATTGGAAGTACTTATAAAAAATTCTCGATATGATCTCCTTTGTTTAGAAGGCATAGATTATATCTCCTTGTAATGGCTTCACATAAGTTTATGCTTGACAAATTTTCCTGCAATTTGACTCCAGCGACTTCAATTCGTTCCTTCAGTTGTTCCAATGATACTATTTCCACTTCGTAAACATAATTCTTCATAAATCCCCATGCATAGAAATCTAGGGGAGTTAAATCTGGTGACCTAGGCGGCCATTCCGTGGGGCCCCTTCTTCCGATCCAACGGTCACTAAAATGATCATCCAGCCAGTTTCTCACCTGTAAGCTGTAGTGTGCTGGAGCACCATCTTGTTGGTAGATTAAAGTATCTGCTATAACCAATGGAACGCTGTCTAATAAATCGGGTAAAAGGTCTCGTAGGAATTGCAGGTATGATTCTCCATTAATAATGGAATTCAAAAACCGGGGCCCGATCACAGTGTGTCCAACAATACCAAGCCAAACATTACAACTAAAGCGGTGTTGTGATTTGTTTTGTTTTTTTTTTGTGTGGATTGGCGCTACTCCAATAATGTAAATTGTGGAAGTTAGTAACCCCATCCCTAGTAAACTGTGCTTCATCCGTCCAGAATATTCTTCTAAAATATTTTTGTTCGGTTCTCAATAACTTGTCGTTTGAGGTGAGTTCCTGAACAGGCGTAAAGTGGTACGGGTGTAAATTTTCCGCCCGAAGTACTCGACATGCTCTAGATTGGGACACTCCAAGCATAGTGGATATCCTTCTTATACTGACGGAGGGATTATTTCGGACTAAATCCAGAATTCTTTCATCTAAGATTCTTGACTCATCAGAAACTGGCCTTTCGCTTCTTCGATGCTCTAGCACTCCATGATCTCTTAGACGTCGGTGGATTCTTGGAAACGTGCTATGATGGGGACACCTCCTATCGGGATATCTTTCAGCGTACAGTCTTTCGGCTTCACGACTTCGACCATTAGATAAACCGTAGCAGAAATGCATGTCCGTTAATTCTTCTCGGGTGTATGAGCTTGACATCGTTACGTGTTAATGAGTTAATATTCAAATTTGAAATAATTACTAAGCAAAACTGCAATGCCTTTTATTTATCTTGCGTTGCAATTTTCTTTTTTTTTCATTAAAAAAAAAGCGGTTTTATTGTCCCTATTGTCCCCATAACAGGTAGAACCCATGGGCTGCGGGCAGGCCAAGGCAAAAATATTGACAGGTCAGTTTTCAGAAGTTATCAATGAAAATAATATTAATCCAGGGTTATTCCAATACTATTTAATTTTATTACCTTCTCATAAAACTCCAATTAAAAAAAAAGTAAAAAAACTAAGATTAATGCTAAATAAATAAATAAATTTCTTCGTTACAATAAAAATAAATGTTTTTCTTAGAAAAAGGTGGTTTTGGTTTTTTTTAATTTCTTGAGAACGACATAAAATGTTTGCATCCGGTTTTCTTATTTAGACTTAATATTAATAACAGCATTGAATTTTGAAATTAAAATTAGCACTTAATTACGTAAAATTTTGAAAAAAATGAATTTGAAATTTTTTTTTCAATTTTTTTTTCAAAATTTTGACTTTGAAAATTAATATTTCAAAAACGTTTTCTTAGAATAGATTTATTTAAACACAGAATGAAAGAAAAAGTTATTGGCTTTTCAAAAACGTATCGCACAGCATTGTGAATGAAGCCGTTGATTTTAAATAATTTTTTTCCCATTTTAAGTCAGTTTTTTCGAAAATTGCCCCTCCCGGCTAAACGGAGGGGAATAGACCCCCCCTCCCATACGATTTTTTTCTTGTCTCAACGCAACCTACACGCCCTAGCATTTTGTCGCATTGCTCATGACTCACCCTGTATATGTACACAATATACGAAAATGACAAAAAACATCAAAAATTTTGACAATATTTCCAATTTTACAGATTTTTGAGGGATCTTCGGTGCTAACGCAACTATTTTTAAAAAATGTCTTCCAAAAACCTTTTTTGTTTTGCAATATTTCAATTTTATAAAAATTTGAGATCATACGAATTAAACCTTTCGAAATTTCCTACGAAACTTACGATAAATAGTCTCGGATGGAAACAGATTCTTGGCATTATCTTTGGTCATACTAAGTTGAGGTAAAAAACAGTTGAGGCATGAATGGAACCTTAGACAATTTCCTACATTTTCTGTCCTAATTTTTTTTGTACGCTATTGTTTGCCAAAAATCTATTGTTAACAATAACATTTATCAATCAAACAAAATTTCGGCATTATGATTGTTTGTCAAACGGTAGTTTAACGTTACCAAAACTATACAAATGGATTTTTTTTTTCGAATTCTATGGTGTTTTGTGTCGCTGAATCCGAGTCTGAAGAAATCCAACAAAATTTCCTGGTGCGTTTTGAGATATCTGCGACATTTAACGGTTTTCGAGATACTTAGGTTTAAACTCTTTTCAAAATGGTGTCTATTAGTACACGGATCTGGATTCTGAAACAAAATGTTGTCTACTCAGGGGGCGCCTCTTTACAACATATTAAAAAAAATCCTACTGAGAGCACAAAATGCACAGTTAATATCCCGATTTCCTGTACACTTATTATGTTCTACTTTTCTTTAAGTTTATTCGGTCAGTAGCAGAACTTTGTTATATATTCTAAAAATGTCATAGGTTTAAATTATTTCCAGCCATCAGTAGATCGAAACCGTGTCACTGTTTACTTCACCAGTTTCCTCAAGTTGATGTTTAAGGCTGAACAGAAATTCGGCAATTAACAAATTATAATATCCATGTTTTTTTGGAAAAACTATCCGTTGTGAAGTTGGATCTTCCATATAAAAGTTTCACTGCAGATCACTACCGATAAAAGGAGAAGTCAATTCTCGCTGCCGATAAATTTTCGACTTTCATTCGAGTATCGATAAAAATTTTGGTTATTGTTGGTACGAATGATAAATTCATGCATCTTGATAGGGGTATGTTTTTTAAAGTTGTAAGGGCTTTCAAAGTGTGATCTTGTTTTATGATCGAATGCCAAACAAAAATATCGAAATCTCGAAACAAAATAACAAATTTTTTAAGGAAAATCAAAGGTTTTTGAAAAATGTATACATAGGAGGACATTACATCTGCCATTTCCATCCAAAAATGTGCTCTTATCGCACTTTTCATATTTCCTCGAATAAAAAAATGTAATAGTAAACAGTATCTTTTCAAACCTGAAATTTAAATTCTTTTTTGTTAAAAGGTTTTGCACAGTTTTGAGCTTTGTCACTATGTGTTTGGTCAGATTCTCATTTGCTGAATATTGAGTGCAAACAAGCTGTCATCAGCAAGCAATAAATGTTTGACACTAAATCTTTAAACAGATTTTTAGGGCCATATATGCAAATGTTATAACTTAAGGCTTAACCACAATTGTTCAACAGGCCTTTAACAAATCCAATTTGGACATTTGTAGAGTATTTAGTGCTAACTGTCATCAAAGGCAATATATTTGACATTTTGTAGTTTGTAAGATCTGAAATCTTGACATTTGCAAATTACCTATTTAGTGCAAACCGTCATCGCAAAGTTATCGTTAATACGTTTTAGTTTTAAGTATATGCTTAATTTTTGGTTCCACTAAATATGGAACAGACAGTAAATAACTGTGTTCCAAACACACCAATAGAATTTAAAAAGAGTGTACCCTCGAGTGAATTCATAACATATTATGTGCAAAACATATCTATTCTACGAACAAACCCCATTTGATCTTGTGTTCAATTTTGCTGCCGCAAAATAACAAAATTGCAATTACGTCTCTAAGAATGCCAATTTTTCATGTATTATGTATTTCATTTGTTATTACCATATTTTCTTCAACATTTTCTGTTTTAGTTTTATTTGTGTTTTTGTCTTTGAAAATATTTCATTTCATTTCATTTCATTTCATTTATTCATTTAATGCATGCACAGTAAGAAACAAATCTTATAAATTAGTGCTAAGCTATAGTTGCAACAAGTGAAAAGCTACATCATCAATAAAGTGTATATAAATCTATATAAATTTAATCGAATAGATACTTTTACGTTAGAATACATTTTTCTTTGAATAAGATAGGTATCTGAATACAGTTTAAATTCTTTATTTTTCAAAATAAATTAACAAAATTTTTAACATTTAATACATACATCTCATTAATTAAATTAATTTTGTGAACCAACTGAAAGACAAAATAAAAAAAAAAGAAAAGAAAACCTAAGCATTTTGAAAATATCTTCGAAGCTCTCTACGAAACTGTGCTTCGCCATTTGGACTTCTTAGATTTCTTGGAAGGAGATTCCACAGACGTGTAGCATTGACGAAGAATTGTTGCTCTGAAGTTCGACAGGAAAACCGAGGGTACACTAATACTTGGGATCTGTTGGAGGAACCGAACTTTATCCTATTAAATAAAGTACAGGGTTGTTGAGTTTGAATAATGTTGTAAAGTAAAAGAAGAGTTCTATACCGGAGAAGATGATCAAGGGACATATTATAGATTCGAAACGAGTAACTTGATATGCGATCAAAACGACGTAATCCAAATATGTAGCGTGCTATATTGTTGGAAGCAAAATTTAATTTTCTCCTACTGTCAGCATCACAGTTACAGTAGACTTCGCAACCATACGTCAAATTTAGAACTAATACAGTTTTGGCTAGCATCATACGAGTATTCAATGGTGTGTAATGTTGTGATGACCACAACATTCTTAGTACTCCATAGACTTTACCCACGGCTGCATTTATATGTTTGTTCCAAGTTAGCGTCCTGTTAAACAGAAAACCAAGATTTCTTGCACTAGATGTGTATTCAATCGGCATACCATTTAACACGATACTTGGGAAGTAAGATAAATCAAGCACTTTCTTACTAATCACAATACATTTAGATTTCAGTGGATTAATGAAAAGTCCATTATCCTGTGACCAACCGAAAATTTCCGCCAAATCGCTGTTAACTGTATGTGCACAATCATCAATAAATCCGAGAGGACAGCTTTTAAACAACTGGACGTCGTCAGCATACATTTGAATAGAACAGCCCGAAATTTTCGCTGGAAGTTCGTTAATATATAACGAGAAGAGCAAGGGTCCCAAAATGGAACCTTGAGGAACTCCTTCTTCTTTTAAATTTTTTTTTTTTTTAATTTCATTCTGTAGTACCATATTTCAAATGCAAAAACGCCGCTGCCGCTGCGGTTGAGTTTTTTTGGGAATTTCCCACTTCCACTATGTAAAGGGTGTTTTTTTTAGAGGTATAGAACTTTAAATTGCAATAAAACAACGATCGAATATTCTATTGACATGATTTTTTGTTTATTCGAAAGATAATCTTGTGGCATTACATTTAAAATATGATTTCTGGCATATGACTGCCACGGCTGGCTCGGATGTAGTCCAATCTGGACGTCCAATTTTCGATGACTTTTTCCAACATTTGTGGCCGCATATCGGAAATAACACAGCGAATGTTGTCTTTCAAATGGTCAAGCGTTTGTGGCTTATCCGCATAGACCAATGACTTTACCTAACCCCACAGAAAATAGTCTAGCGGTGTTAAATCACAAGATCTTGGAGGCCAATTCACAGGTCCAAAACGTGAAATTAGGCGGTCACCAAACGTGTCTTTCAATACATCGATTGTGACACGAGCTGTGTGACATGTTGCGCTGTCTTGTTGAAACCACAGCTCCTGGACATCATGATTGTTCAATTCAGGAATGAAAAAGTAAGTAATCATGGCTCTTTACCGATCACCATTGACTGTAACGTTGTGGCCATCATCGTTTTTGAAGAAGTACGGACCAATGATTCCACCAGCCCATAAAGCGCACCAAACAGTTTTTCTGGATGTAAAGGTTTTTCGACATACACTTGAGGATTAGCTTCACTCCAAATGCGGCAGTTTTGTTTGTTGACGCAGCCATTCCACCAGAAGTGCCCTTCATCGCTAAATAAAATTCGCTTATGAAAACCGGGAACAACGGCCATCTCGTTTTGGGCCCATCCGACACAATTTGCAAGCGTTGTTCAGGCGTGAGTCTATTCATGATGAATTGCCAAACCAAACTGAGAATAAATCACTTGACAGCTGTTAAATCGGTCGCCGTCTTGAATAGTAATGCCAACTTAAAGTTCTATACCTCGAAAAAAAAACACCCTTTATAATTTGCCGAAAAACACGGGTAATGATTGACGACTTCAATGGCGTTTCAAACTTCTTGTAATTAGGCAGTCTGTTTTCCATATCACTTACATTGCCGAGTCTCGATCTCCTGGATGAACTGCATTGTTTATGTATTTTGCTGAATTTTCTTTCATAAGTTGATGTTTGCTTTAAGTTTTGAAAAAAAAAAAAAAAATATTATTGGTATTCAAAAGAGAAAATGAGCTTTATTTCTCTTTATTCGAACATTAGAAAAATAGAGTACTTATGAAAGAAATCAACAAAAAAGTAAATGCAATCTTCTACATTTCTATAAGTCCGGGTCTGTGAACTAGAAAAGTTAAAACTTGAACTCCCTCCACTATTCACTTCTTCCTTTTTATTTGTTTTAGAACGATTTTCGATTTAACATAAATAATTGTTTGATTTACGAATATACCTTCTAGACTTTTCTCTGTTTATACCAAACACGTAAACTAACTGCTACTTTGCATATCCTGATGTGTCCCCTCCCATCCATTCCCATAGACTTTTTTCAAATTCAATAAATCAAAAAATGTAATAAAAAATAAAAAGTCAAAACCAAACAGGATGTAACCAATCCTATGTCAATATTAGAACTATCATCACACGCACGAGCCCATTTAAATTTAACAACACCAACGGCACCTTGACTTTTATGCTCCCATCCCAAAGTCCCTGCAACAACAACAACGACAAAATAAACATCTCAACTTTATTTGAGGTTGAAATTTTAAAGGGGAGAGAAGGTTGAAAAGAATTGAACTGTTTAAACAGCAAAACCTTGATATAATGTGCATGTGCAGCCCAGTGTATGGTCGCCCTCTTTTTTATCAGTTCCCATCAGACACATAAAATCTGGTGGTAATTAACCAGCAGAACAAGTACGGAGATTTCAAACACTATGGCGTCGTCGTCGTCCTAGCTATCGTGAATGTCGAAATATACAAAGCGCGGTTGGTGGCACTTGCACTGGTACTGTCACAGTTGGAACACCCGTTCCTCCCGCATGTTATTTGAGTGTCGTATCACGGCACAGGAAAAGGATTTATTTATCGAGTGAGATAATCACACTCAGATACAACGACGACGACGACGACGACGAACGAGACGAGTACGAGTTGAATTGACTTCACCCTAACGACAGCGACAACAAAACGAGTGTCATTGCCGTGTTGGTCGTGCAACAATGCTTAGACGCCACGTCATTCATAAACTAGTAGTCAATGTCGGTTGTTTAACTGGGAGCTTGGTCTTGGTGCCCCTTCGACATTGTACTGCAATGTTGCCCCAGATTGTTCGTTCTTTTATTTATGCGACTTTAATTAGGGACAACCCTCATTTCTCGAAAACCGTGTTTTGCTGTCTGAAGCGAGAGTTAAATTTATTGAAATGGTTTCTGCATGGTCGACAACCCAACTAAGTGCAATTGACTCCAGATGACTTGAATGTGCTACTTAAGGCTTCGACGAAAAGCAGAAAAGAGCAAAACATTTTTTGTATTAAATAAATTTCAACTTGTTGGCAAAATTAGAAGCACATCTTTTTGAATTTTCGCATTGAATTGATTAGTTTAAAATATTTCATCTCATGAATGTTAATTGAAAACTTCTTAGAGAAGAGTCCTGTCGATTTTGGTGTGTTTATTTTAGTGGTAAAATTTTTTAAGGTATGGTTATTTATGCTTAATTAATTAAAGTTTTAAATTCTGTCAAAATTCAAATTCAATTATAAAACTTTGAATTTACGCCTTAAGATATTTTGTTTGGGGTAAGAGGTTTAAGAGAGGGCGAACACTTGCTCGTCAGTTTTTCCCATCAGGCAATTTCTGTTCTACGAATTTTATAATAAATTATGGGGTTATTGAAATTCGGGGGCAGGTAAACTTGGGTCAAAAAAAGCAAAAAGAAAATGCATAGTGGAGCAATTAATTTTAACTTAGTAGTTTGCTTATGAAAAACTTAAACAATAACATTGACGAAGAATCAGTTCAAAGAAACAGCTGTTCAACTTAATTTAAAAAATATGCACAACTGTGTCGTATAAACTATTGCTTTTGTAACAGTATGAATATTTGAAATTAAGTAAAATACGCTAGAAGGTGCAAAATGTAAAAAAGGCCAAAAGACAAATTACCAACAATTTTGAAAGTGAGATTTCATAACACGACCGATTTTTTTTTAAGATTCAGACGATCGATGCTATGATCTCGAGTGCAATCACACCCTTGCCATACTTCTCCACTTCACCTACTGATCTGCTTGTGGGGTTCGTCCGGTTGTCCTCAGAAAATGAAAACTGGCAAGCTTCCCAGTTATGGATTGTTCTATGTCTGAGGATAGCAACTGATGGTGTCGCTGTATTTGTTTTTTTTTTCCAAGAATTCTTGGGTCTATCTTTCTTTTGCGATCGTACCGAAAAGTTGCATGGAAGCGCCCTCTGGACGGGGTTTTTAACATCTTTTCTAAGTAACTGATAGTAACAGCTAAGTTTGTCGTGCTGTACTTTATTAACGATGGTATTTTTGACGTGAAGGCTTCTTAGGATCTTTTTACTTCTGATTCGATCTAGCTTTGGGCGTTTTTATTATTTAGCTCTGAGCAAAGCACGGAGTAGAGCCTGAGCTAGTCGAGTAAGCTCTGAGCAAAGTACGCTTCGAGCACTCTGATTAAGTTATCAAATACACTTGAGCCCTTCACTGTCATGTGTGTAGAAATCAATTCACCATCTGTCAAATAAGATGAAAACTACATGAAGTTGGCCGCGCTCTAAATCGTGCTCTATCTACTCCATCATTTTATCCCAAGCTCATAGAGCGCGCTCTGATTGAAAAAAAGAAAAACAAGTTGAACGCTCTCAGCGCTCGGAGCTTAAAAAGAAACACATGTATATTTTTGACAGCTCTGTGCACTACTCCGAGCTTTTGCTACTCTTGCTGTCATGCGAAGCGTCTTCATTTGCTCTGATACTTTTTGAATGTTTCTTGTTTTTTTTTTTTTTGATTTATTGTTTTATCATGTTAATACATTTTACAAAAAAATTGATTAGCATGGCCGTTTGTCTATATTGAATACGCTGGACAAAAACTACAGTTACGGGCATTGTTTTCAGTTATGGGGAACAACAGATGGAAAAATTCTTCCGCACATACACTTAAGTGATTGCTGTTGCCCTCGTGCTTTCAAGGTTTTTAAATATTTCTCAATTTGAAAGCACTTTTTCGTTCAAATTTGGATCAGGAAATCAGATCAGATATCTATTTCCCCTTCAAAATTAGCGTTTTAAGGGGCTTCTCTTATGACGTCACCATATTCACTCAATTTTAAAGATATAGTTAAGGTCAAGGACTGTAATAAAGAAGAAATGACAAACCGCTCAACGATGGGTTAAACGATTGGAAACTTTAGCTGTTTCGTTTAAACGATTAAAAGCGTTTGGAAACTATCGCAGATTCGCTTGATTCACTTATAAAATATTAGTTCACCATTGATAGTTTATAGCTATCTTATCCCGATGTCCCTCATTTTCTTTCCAGAGCCCCTTTTTTAATTTTTTTTATTTGATTTTGCTTCATTTGTAGCTTAAGTTATTAGCGAAAAAGAAAGAAATATCTTGCTAAATAAATGATTTATACCGATACGTTCTTTTTGTGCCTCACGTTGGGCGCCATCTTTAACATAATAGTTCAAGTAGTGATAATCAGAACGTCATCTTTTTACATTTTTCTTTTACCGACAAGACTGTAAATGCTGTTGGAGATTTTTACGAGTATTGCATCTTCCTTGATATTTAAACAACCAAGAAATTCATCTGATAATGTACATAGATACAACCAAAATTAAATTTCTCTTAGAATTTTTTGGTGAAGTTAATTCCCACAAAAGGTGAAAACAAAATTCATCTGAAGATTGTGTGAAGTTAGTTCCCACTTACAATTTTATATTTCAGGAAGTATAATATGGGGCGAATTTAGTTCCCCATGCCACAACAATTGTGATTGGTAAGGGGGGGGGGGCATGCTGCCTCCCAGCAACCCCCTTCCCCTTTCCTTGCTCAATATAGGTTTAGGGATGGGTTGGAAAATGGGTGAGGGCGAGTTCGGGTATGCAATATGTGCATTTTGTATGAAAAGTGTAACGTCACCCAAAAGATTGAAATAATTTCCCACCATATAGTTAAGTTATTTCCCACTCAAAGTGGGAACTTACTTCACCAAAAAAAAAAGTAAAATTAGTTTCCACTAGTAGTGCAGTTAGTTCACATGTGAAGTTAGTTCCCGTGAAGTTAGTTCCCTCCACCTCTTCGATGTACACATTAATCTCTAAACGACAAGGTAAGTTGCGTATCTTCAAGACGGAAGATACTCTTTCATTTTCTCGCTGGAAGCAGCACATCTGAAGCAAAGTTTGAGCACAAATTTATACTATGTGAATTGTTGACAGTTCATATTTTTTTTGGTAAAAAAATTTGACAGTCGTCAATTATGGTTTGTTTAGACAAAAAAAAATCCCAGAAACATTGTTGAACAAAAGTGTCTAAAATATTTCCCAAAATGTTTCTAAGACTATTTACCGTTTTAAATGATTTTCTATTTAACTTTTAAATTATTACCACAACAACTTTTTCCCAATCCAGTCTTTCAAAAAAAGAAAATTGCTTACAGGAATTGAAAAAAATATATATATAAAAGGATTTTTCCTTGACAGCAACAAATTATCTGCAGATTGGCAACAAGAATAGAACACAAAAGTCTGACCTTTATTTAAGTCGACTTGGGCAAACAAATAAAATCCAATAAATATTATTTTATCAGATTCCACCAATGGGAGAAGTACAAAGTAACCTTTAATGGTGTTGTCGCCGTTCAACGTTCCTTTGTGGGTGGGTGGTGGTGGTGGTGGTGACGTGTACACCTACCTACTTTGTGATTTTAAAATACAGGTACGATACCGTTGCTGTTTTGTTACAAAATGGGCAACAAGGATCTGCGAAATTTGCGTGACAACTTTGTAAATATGTAACAATTTGTCTGTCACGTTTTTTTTTTTTTTTGTTCTGGGAACTTTCAACTTAACTTAGTCCACACTCACAAATCCCTTTTGAAAGATTCTTTTAATGAATTTTTAGCCTTTGTGCTGCCGGGAGGCTAAAATGTATCAGGATGGCGAAGTCCGTCGCAGATTTCGATTACAGTTGATATTTTTTTTTTACATCAAAGATGGCGCCAAAAAATGTTTGTTCTGTATTTTGTAATCACTGCACGATTTGGATTTTAATTTTTTTTTTTTTTTTTCTTTAAATGGTTTTTCGTTTTTGACCAAATTTTTTTTTCTTTTTTTTTTGACTTGTTTGCTTTTGATTTTTGTGTTTGATGAAGGTTCGTTCGTTTTCTCAATTTTCGTGGGCAATTTACATGGTAATTCTTTGGAAAAAAGGACGAAGATTTATTTGCGTGATGTTTAAAATGAGACGATTTAATTTTGTTCAATTTGTAAAGACTGTGATGGTAGAGAGGTGGCGTGGTGGGTGCGGGCGGGAGGCAAAATGAGTGGGCAGGTGTGGTGTGTCGTTCGTTGATCAGCATTTTGTAAGTAATTTTACTTCATCCTTTGTGATTTAATTCGAAAGTTGGATGAGTGCATGCAATAAAAGGGATTGTAGAGTAATTTTCTGAATAGGAAGAACGAACGAAGTCTTAATTTATTTTTGTTTCAATACGAGGATTTTAGGATTTATTTCTAAATTGGTGAAATTGAGCATAGTGACTTAGAAAGATTTATAAAAAGCTTCACGTAGAGTAGAATTATTTTTAGATTATGTATCTACATACATCTACATACATGCAAAGAAGACGTTATAAACGATCACACCTTGATTGGTTCAATCGAATTAAAACCCACGGGTATGAATTCCTTCCCAAAATGTCAATTAAATCTGCGGGTGTTGTTTCCCAACTGTTGAGATTGGTGAGGGGGGCATCCTGGACCCCTGCAACCCCCTACCTGGCCAACTATAGGATTTGGGGTGGTTGCGAGTTTTTGGTGGGTGCAAGTACCGTGGATCTTAATGCTTTTTTTGTGGCGGGTGTTATTGTCACTTTGAAAAGGAATGATTCCCGCGGGTGTTGTTTCCTTTTTAGTGGGAATTAAGACCCGCGAGTCTTTATTTCTCGGGCCTTATTTCACTGCACCGCTGTGGATGCTAACATAGTAATTTATAAAATAAGAGTTATCATCCCACTAGACATCAGAGCTCTTGAAACCCGAATACCCGGAAAACCGCCCGGTTATCCGAACAACCGGGTTGTACCTGGGTACTCTAGTACCCGAAAATACCCGTGCACCCGAGTACCGGAATTACCCGTTTATCCGGGTACCCAACATTCTTACAAAAAGAAGTATTTATGTGTGTTTATAAATTTTTCATTTTTAAAATTTACGTTATAATTATTGAAAGCTAAAATTACTTTGTTAACTATTGCATTCGATTGGACCCGATCACTCTAGTAATACCCGGCTATGTTCTGCGCCCGGGTACCCCGATGGTCTTACAACCGGGTACTACCCGGGTATAATCAAGAGTCTACTAGATATCATATCAGAAAAGTTTAAAAAAATATCTATGACAAGTTGTTATGACTTTGGTTAACCTTGCCTAGGAAACAGACCGACAGATTACCTTCATACATTGTAGAAGAGAAAAATTAAAAAAACCATGGTCATGCCAGTTTAAACACTCAAACTGAAGAAGCAATCTGAGCCTCCGATTAGAAAAATATACCGAAATACTATTCAATACTCTAACAATGATTAATTCTGAAAATTAGTGGAGCATATGAAACCAGAACGCGATTTATTTATAAACACAAATGAAAAAATAATTGGTAGGTACAAGACCGCAAATGCCTGAGAAAATAAACACCAAGCAAAACATCTGCTCATCAGGATGAAAGAGAAGTATTTGCCAAATATGTTGACGAACCCAAAGACGTGATGAAACTTCTCTAGTATTAGGTGAATTAATTTATGTTCCCCAAATCGATGTCAGCAATCATCGCTGCCTGGAGAGTGAAAGAGCACGTCAACCTGCTATGGAAACACTCAAAGTTCAGGTATTAAAGTGATCTCAATCAAACCAGTGTTGGCTTGTTTCAGAGCTCTATTTGACGCCGAAATACTCCTTTACCCACTACATTCCAGCTGCAACATCCTTGTTAGCCTACCCGACAGATCCAAATTGAACACGTCAAATGTCAAGTACTTGTGAACCAACTTTGAAGAAAAAAAATACCAGCACTTGAAAGCTGTAGAAAAGTCAATCCCAATTCTGAGTCCCAGCATAACTTACTGACTTCACTGTATGGTTTATCACATCGATGACCAGCACAGCAGGAATGAGCTAAGAAGAGTGTTTGAAAGGAAAATTTTACATATATAAGGGTATCTTCGACGGCAGGAAAATATTAATAAAATTCTAAGAGGCATCAAAAATCATTCTTCGGGACAAGTTTATTGCTGAATCCCTGAATAATTCTCGATTTACCACAATGGCTAGTTGCCACGAGAACACAACTCTACTATATCTAATTAAGACTTAAAAAAAAGAAGTTTTATTGGGATAACCTTGCCTTGAGTTTCACTTCTTATGCGATTCATCGTAGAAGACATTTATTGTAATTTAATATCGACTGCATCCTGTAAGGATATAATAATTCTTACAATGCATCTTGCAACGAGTTCAATAAGCAATCGATGAAGTCTGTCAAGACGTAACTCTCTTGCTCCTTTCTATCTTATCTATATAAAGACAAAACTGATGCACGTCTTTAAAGACAATCATCATCACACACCCACCTCGATATAAGGCATCCACAAAATGATTGGTTTATGTGGTCGGAGATCAATCCCAGTTGGGGTTTCATCATCTGGTTTATTTGCCACTGCTGCTTTTGAACGTTCTTTTACAATTACTTTAGCAATTATCATTAAGGACTGCTAATAGGTGCACTTGAGACACAATCTCTCACTCTGCTTGCCTCTGTGTCTATAATTTTAAATTGAAAATTGAAGTTGTGAAGTGAAAACAGAGGTGCTGCCAGAAGAGGCACTAGGTATACATCTTGGTTTGTCCTTTTTGTACGCCTCCATACATACATACTATCTTTATGTAATTACAATGTAACTAACTGCCACAACAAAGTTACGTTCACAAATCGGCCCTTAGATTCGAAGATGTTCATTAAAGATTTAGAAAATTAAAGTAAATAACAATTACTTTGAATTAGTTTTTTTTTTTTTTTTTGGAAATAATGAAGAGTATGGATATTGAGAGTGAAAATAAGATGTTTGTTTGTCTGATTTGGATGTGGATGATAAGGATACGTTTGTTGAACGGACTCGTTCAATTTAAATTAAATTATCCTATTATATATCTGATGGTGTTGGGAGAAAATTTGTCAAGAATGTTTGAAGATTATAATCGAAGAGACATGGTGATGGATTTTTTGGTTCTTCGTCTTTCTTTTTTATTGGTTATTTGGCCATTAAGATTAATAGAGAACTGCATTTTGATAGAGCCTGACTTTATGTAAGAAAATATTTGCCACTCAAAGTGGGAATTTGCTTCACCAAAAAAAGTGAAATTAGTTTCCACATTAAGTATGGCATACCTCTCTTGTGGCCAAGTGCAACATCATCAGCAGCGGTCTCTTGATATGGTGAGTCGGCTTTTTTTGTATGGTAATAATTAGAACTAACCATGTACTCGAGTACCCGAAAATACCCAACTATCCCTGCACCTAAATACCCGAAATTATTTATTTGTGTTTATAAGATTTACAATTTTAGAATTTATGTAATAATTATTGAAGGCTAAAATTACTTCTGTTAACTATAACAGTAGAATTATTATCACTTTTGTGAATTCGGGTACCCGAGTACTCGATTACTTGGGTAATACCCGTGTATTTTTACATGCGGGTATACGGCTAGTTTTAGAACCGGGTAGTTACCGGGTCAAATCAAGAGCTTTAGTAATAATCCTGTCTAGACCTTATCTTTGATTTAGCTGATGTTGGAATTATGTTTCGGGGACTGCATTCCCCCATTCCGACGAGTTCAGCCTTCATATTATAGAGGAATATGTTTTTGAAGTGTTGAGTTCCATGATGATTGCAATTACTTTATTTAACCTGCACGTACCACCAGACTAGATCCTCTAAAACTGCTTATTCTTGAATGCTAATGTATATATGATATGAATGTCATCGGCACTTGAATTAATTTTCGAAAAATGTTACCTCCGAGATCCGACTTCCAAACAATTTCTTCCATAATGATGTTAAAGAGGTCACATCACAGAGGATCCCCTTCCTTAAATCATTCGTTTATTTTTGTCACTCAACCAAAATCAAACATATCGCGATTGCGGATATTTCTGGTGACTTCTTGGGATTGCAGTTTATCGATTTAAACTTCCTAGCACCACTTCCCTGCTTAAGAAGATGTTAGGAATCCTCTTTCGTATCTTCGCTGATACAAAATAGTGGTAAGAGTCAATTATTGCTGGACTTCTCGAATTTTATTCGAGTCTTTCTCATTGATCACAAGGTAGTCAATCTGATTAATGGTCATTATTGATCTCATGAATATCCCTTATAAATTCTGAAATTGAAAAAAGTGGGCCAACCAAAAGTACCGTCGAAGTTTCTTAGGAACATTTTTACGTCTAGTAAAATGATGTTTTTTTGGTTTTCTCTTTCTGGTAAAGGATTCCTCGGAATTTGCTGATACTCCTGGGTTTCGTTGGTGACAAGCTCCTCGTAAATTGAGACAATCGAGTTCAGTCGATACAAACAAGCATTGACGGCACGTAATTAAAATCTATCTATCGTTTTTATTTACGGCAGTCGATATCAAATTACGTGTTTCCAATGCTCGATTATATTGACTAAAATCGATTGTATCAAATTACATGCTGTCAATTCTTAGACGAAGAAAACTATAAGCGAAACATTCTGAAATGGCCCGTCATCCAGACACCGTCATTTATTCATTTTTAATGACAAGAAAGCATTCGATAGTGACTTGATGGTTATTGAAAGGTGCTGTTTGCGTCAATTTGATATCCAGTATTTTCCCTAGCTAATGAAAATACCTATTGTTCACACAGTTGTTTAACAAGAAATCCAAGATGCGGCTGTTTCTTCAGCTGGATTTTGTATCTGGTCCGGTTGATTTCTTAGGACGTTCGCTCTAAAGTAGTTTTGACAACTTTCTCGGCATTAGTCAGACCCTGAACTAGCATCTATGGCAAAACTTCTGATCTCTTATTCACAAGGGCTTCACATGGTTCTTTGTACTTCCTGCTGGTAGTGTACTAGTTGAAAGAGTGATAGGAATAGTTCTTGTAGTCCCTTGCGATGTTGGTTTCGCGACATCAATTATTTTTATGCAGCATCTACTCGACGTTGTGGCAACACGGATATCCGCATATGTACTCGAGATAATTCCAAGTAGTGGTCCAACTCTATGTTTTCTTCCCAAAACGATCTGACTTCCAAAATAGATCCAAAATGATCAATTTGATTGATGCTTTTGTAATCACTATACCAAATCCCTTTGTGTGTATCAAGCTGCGAAAAATTATTTCTCAATAAAATGACATTTTGACTCATTGTGAATATACACTCCTGTATCCGTTACAAGAAATACAGTCGTGCAGGCTGTGAAACCTCCGAGAATTGAACCGAGGGTGTCCTCCTTTTTTAAATCTGGCATTTAACAATTTTGACATCGGGCACATATTATGTGTTTTTCATTAGTTTTATGTAGTTGAACCATCTTTAAGTTCGGTATCAGCGTGATGTTCTCAAATCTGCTTTTGATGGGAATTGTAGTAACCAGGCTCTCGCATTTACTATGACAGTCTAATACTTCTTGTATTAGCTTTTCGTTTATCACAAAATCGAACTAAAACGACTCAGAGGCATAAATCCTCCCATATTGGTCCCGGAGAGTTATGTCCCTAAGACCACTAAAACAGCAAACGGGGTTTTGGGTTTTCAGGAGTTGTGGTTTTCGGATTTTGGGTTTTCGAGATTTTGGACTTCGGAATAGAAGTTACTTCGACACTCAACTTCCATTCTGGAACACCAGACTCTTAGATAGCTCCAATACTAGAGTGTCTGGAGAGCCGCTCCTTAAAGACCTAAGTTCACTTAAAGTATAATTCAACCTGACAGTCTCGTCTAGGCAATTCTTCCCCTGCCGCTTTGATGAACAAAAAATGTCTAGGGGGAACATTTATCCCCTTCCAATATATTTTACTGCCCCTAACAAACTTCCGAAGCGGTTGGATGCCCAATCTCAAATTGAACAAGGTACTCGATATTCTCCACGGGGAAGTGAGAGTAG
Organism: Baccha elongata; assembly: GCA_951217065.1. NCBI lineage: Eukaryota > Metazoa > Arthropoda > Insecta > Diptera > Syrphidae > Baccha > Baccha elongata. The sequence continues at coordinate 164,418,988 of OX578272.1, forward strand.
GAGTTGGGGTTGCTTGGGTTTTCTTTCCTGGTTTTCGATTTCCTAGTTTTTGATATTCTGATTTGCATCTGGTTAAGTCATTTCTAGTGTTTCAGATAAATATTTGTATCCTATATTTTATAAACAACCATAAAATATAATTCCATTCCAATAGCATATTTTACATTTTACTCGAATTCACACATCAAAATTAATGCAAATAAGCAACATATTTTATGATTAATATTCCTCTTTGAATATTTATATTGGTACCACGAATAGTCTAAAATGCAACTAAATATTGCTAAAAATGTCTACCACATTAACATCCACACTCATCTAATCTCTATACACCACCCTCAGCTTTTACTTCCACTAAAATTCCTTCGGGCTTAAACTTCGACTGTCATTCGGACAAAATTTACCCCAAAAAAACACTATCCCAGCGAATATCTGGTTTGCATGAAAAGTTCCACAGACATAACGCCGCGCCGTTTCAGGTAAGATAAGAGGCAAACTATTTTACCCGAGTAATACATATTCATGTGCAGCAGGTAAAATGTTTCCTATAAAATAGCAGCATTTTAGTGGCATAGATATTGCTGCTACAAAACTGTTGTACAACAGAGTTTTTGCCATGCTTCGCTAACCAAGTCCAATCAGATAGTTTGGCAACATACCGAAACACTAAATTCCATGCTCAACTAAACTAAATATTTCAGTTAAGGTGGTGTACGGTGTATTTTTTTTTTTTTGTGAGAAGGTGATGGATGGGACACTATATTGTATTGTTATAAAATAAAATATACTTGAAACTTTTCAACATTCATTTCGACTTTCGCGTTAAAGTCCTGCGAAGAACGCAGTGTATTGTTTTGTCTGTTTCATTTAATTGTTGTTTTTTTGAAGTATAAATACAGAACTCAGTTGCAACACCTGCGAAAACTTTGCCCCTATAGCAAGGATGACTTACCTTTATTTTCTGATGTTGAAAGAGGTGAAATTTTCCAACAGAACAAAAATAAACTTTCGATATCTGAAGCATCTCATCTCAATGCCCCATTTAAAGCTAAAGTGTAAAGGTACCTACTTTTTGAAGTTGATTTAAAATACTGAAAGTAGGCCAACTGAAAGAGCAAACGAATATGTGTGGGTGCATGTTCATGTGCATTCGAAAATATTGCAAAAAATTAAGGATTTTTGAGTTCAACTTTTTTCTTTGCTGAGTTGTAAACTAAAGGTTTGCATGTATTTGTTCACATTTAGGCCTTTCTCTATTGACCGCAGTCAATTAGTTTTTCGGTTTATAAGCCCGATTTAGTAAATTCAATAGTTCTTTTGCGATTGGCAATGACCTGTTTCAAAATGTTTAATAGGCCAGTAGGATTTGAAGCTTGGATGGTTCAATAAATATAGTCTTTTCAGAAAATTCGTTAACCGAAATTATTCTTCAAATAGGAAATCGGAATTATGAAGTGGAGTTTAAATAGCATGTTATTTGCCAAAGAGTATCCTGTTGGTGCAGTATTGGATTTTTTTTTATGTCTGAGGACAACTTAATTCTAGTGTTGTTGCATTTTTTTTTTAATTTTCTAGTTTCAACCGTATCTAGGCAAACTAGAGTTTAGAGCCTTCTTGACATTATTTGATCACGGAAGATAGTTGATGAAGTCCAATTTGCACTTAGGTGATAGACGATATTAGCTGTCGTTCACCAATAACCATAGTTCCAAGGCATTGAAAATAAATGCCGTTTCAGTGAGTCATTAAAAAAGATAGTCAAGGACTTTAATAAAAAGTAAAGGACTCAAGATACTACATTGAAGTACTCCAACTTTGATTAAGAGGTCTTCAGTGACTGCTGCGAGGTATTTGACGGTTGTTTTTATTTCCATGATCCATTTCAGCGAAGGGAATTAGCTATAAGAGATTTTTCGTAACTATGGAGTAGAGCAAAATTTAAAGTACTTAAACCAAAACTAGCTCTATAAGCTTAAGAGTCAAGGTTTATTTCCCTCCAGAAGACTCGGTTTCTAGTCTGCCGTCTCCAGTCAAGTTTACCAATTTAGTCGCTGGTATTTATTTTATTTAATAATTTAGCAACCTTTTATTTGAATAACTCCGGGAAGAATTAAAACATGTATATCGTTTAAAGGTCCGACACAGACTTCTTTATTCTTTTCGTCTTTTCTTATACGCTAAGGGGAAATTATTCACAGTTGTGAATTTGGTTAAGGGAAATATTCACAAGTATTTACAATATGTAAGTGTTGCCATAAGACTTAATCAAAGTATTTACAATATGTTAGTGTTGCCATAAGTCTTAAATTACTACACCAAGTAGTTGGACACCTCTTTTTACCTGATCACTTTGCCTTCCATTCTATAGATGGCTCAAACAATTTAATCGTTGTTTGTTGATTAGACTTAAATCTCCGTTAAGTACGTACAATTCATTGTTATATCTTCTCCGCCATATTAATCAACATTTGATAAATGCTCTGATGTTGTTTGTCGGTTTTACAGTAAAGCTCCGCGGTGCCCACTTTAACAAATAAACAAAATATATTGAATCTATACCCTGTCAATTGTCAGGATCTTATCAAGTCTGTGATTGAATTCAAAAGAGCTGATCCTTTTTGAAAACCAGACTCATTATTTTCCATTAAATTCCTCTATCTTGCATCGACCGGTTGACGACGATGCGACGTGATCATATCCAAGATATTGCGTTTGTATGTGTAGCCACGCTCCAGGTTTCTGATTTGGCTTTGTTTGCCTGATCAGCATACTTATACAATTTTTTTTATGTATCTGAATCATTTATATCCAAGAAATTGCTGCAAATAATTGCTGCAAATTAACTGCAAATATTTGCGAATGGATTAATTTTTTATTGCATATTTAGTTTTGTAATAATGATTTCTCAATAATTAGCGGACGAATTTAATTTTTTTTTAATCAAAATGATTTTTTGCTGCAAATTTACTGCAAATAAACTGCAGATAATTAATTTTGTAGCGATTTTAATTTTGATATTTTTCGATAAAATAAGACATAAGCTATCGGACGAATCTTTAAATTTGTGAAAAATTAGAATGATTTATATCCGAAAAACTGCTGTAAATTTTCTGCAAAAAAACTGCGGAATAATTAATTTTTTTTTTTTTTTTTAATTTTTATTTTGTAATTGTGAATTTTTTGATAAAATATTACTGCAGTTAGCAGTCAAATCTTAAAATTACAAAAAAATTTGACAGATTTATACCCATGAAATTTTTGCAAATTCACTGCAAATATACTGCGGAATAATTAATTATTTTTTGGAATTTTAATTTTGTAATTGTGATTGTTTTGATAAAATATTACTGCAATTAGCAGACGTCTTAAAATTAATAAAAACATCTGATGGATTTATATCCATGAAATTACTGCAAATTTACTGCAAATAAACTACGGAAAGATAGTTTTTTAGAATTTTTAATTATGGCTTTTTCGACACAATAATATTATATGTATTTTTTAAAAATCTAAATCGACACCTTAATATTTTGTATATTTTTTTAAAATCTAAATCTTAATTGCTGCAAATTTATTGTGCAAATATTATTTGAAGCATTTTAAATACTAGAAATTGCTGAAAATTAATAATACCGCAGTTAATTCGCAGTACCTAAAATTGCGGCAAATTCAGAGTAATATTTCAATTCTTCTAACCTAAGTCCACTAAGAAAATAACATGTGGTTTTAGCTTATCAGATAAATGTTTGAAAATGTTTTTAATATTTCGTTAAATTCTTTAAGATATGAAAACCCGGAATTCCATTCCAAATCGAGAAACAAAACCAAATTCCGCAAATATTATTTTGAAATGTTTGTGGTTTTAAGTTTCTATAAATGTTGATAAATCTTGAAGCAGTTCTTAAGCAGGTTGTCTAAATGCAAACTTTAATAAAAAAAAAAAACAAATCATTCTCATAATTATCTCGTTTAATAATTTCGACAAATTGTGAAGCTTTTTTTTTTCCTTTCATGCAAACCACTTTCTCCGTAGAAATGGATTAAGACTCAAATATAAGATCGAATTGCTTTTAAGCTCGTCAAATTATCTTAATTTTACATCTTAGAAATCCTAAATTTTTATCATTGAAATAAAAATATTAAAGATCAAAGTCTCAAGTCCTTCCAAACAAAGACGATTATATACTACATGTTCAGTATAGTATCAACAAGAGGTCATCTTAGGTCATCTTGTACATTCGGGGACAGCATACCACAGACAGGACCCCAATTTGCTTTACTTGACACCAATCAACATTCAATGTCTATTGTCAAAGTGCCAAAAAATTCGGTATAGGTAAAAACGAGCTTGAAAACAAAAAATCAAATTCGAAAAAACATCTTTTGAATTAAATCATTTTCAGTCAAAAATAATCCGCGCACCCCCTCTTACGAAGTTATACTCTGTTTGTGTTTGCTTTAGTTTGACAAGGTTTCTTCGTGACCCTCATCGTCTTCAGTCGTCCTTTTTGTTTGTTTGTATTCCTGTTTCCTGTTTCTTCATGACAAAGTCAGCCATATGATAGCGATTAGTAAACGACATGCTACCCATGAACAAAATAATGAGGACAACCGACCGACGCAAGTTGACAATGAAAAAATAAAAACCACCCTTGGCCTTGAGGTTTTGTATTTTTTTCTTTGCTCCCATCCAAATTGGGAAAGTGACTTATTATTGTCATTGAAGTAAATTTTGTTGGCATCCGACAATACAGAAAAAAAATATTTAATTCAATTTTGATAATGAGGACGAAAAAGACAGGCAGGATTCTATTTTTGGTAAGTGACAGGAAAATATGAAAAGAATTTCTTTGGGGGGGGGGGAAATAATAATAATAATAATATGTAATTATAAACACACTTTGGAATTTCCTCATTAACATAATTTTTTTTTTCCCAATTTCAGAAAATAAAAACTCAACTGGGGTACATTAAGGGTGAGTTTTTATTTTTTATTTCTTAAAAAAATATTTATAAATAAAAAATAAATTAAATAATTTTTTATCGCAAAGTGTTTAAATGAACCAATAACAATTTGTTTGAACGAACACTATTTTTCAGCAGGAATTATAATTATTTCAAGCCGATCATCAGGCTGCTTTAGTGATGCTTGTCTACAGTATTTTTTTGAAATCAAATTCACGATTTTGCAAATCAAATTTACATTTTTAGCAAATTAAATTCACGCTTTAAGAAAATTAGTAAACCTACCTAATCAGCATAAGAAAACGGGAAATTATTCGTGCATTTTGTGCTCTCAGTGGAATGTTTATTTATATATTGTGTAGTGGGGTGCCTTGTGAGTATAATTTTATTTTTTCGAAATCCAGGGGCCTATAACAGAGGATGTGGATTCGTAGTTAGAGGCAGGCTTAGGCAAGAAGTCTTGAGTTTCTACAATGTGAACGAGCGCCTCACGACAATTCGCATCAATGCTAAATTCACTAATATCAGCTTATAATGCGCACATGCCCCAACAGAGGGGAAAGATGAAGACATCAAAGACGAGTTCTACGAGCTCTTGGACAACACATACGAGCAATGCCCTATTTATGACATTAAAATTGTCCTATTTATATTTTTTAATGCAAAACTAGGAAGAGAAGACGTCTTTGGTGAAATAATTGGTAAAACAGCCTGCACAACACCACACATGGACTCAGGCTAATCGACTAGTAGTACACTGTTCCCCCAACTCGATATTCACAAGGGGACTTGGTGACATCCTGATCAATCGACCATCAACCAGATTGACCTCGTTACGGTTGACGCGAAGCATTCTTCCAGTATCACAGATGTCCGAACGTTCCGAGAAGCCAACGTTGACTCGGACCACTACCTCGTTGTAGCTAAGGTAGTTACGAATATCCAGAACAAAGCCAAAACGTCGAAATAGTGTGAGGAAATTCAATGTCGACCGGCTACAATCGCAAGAGATCACTAAGTCCTTTTTTGATCGAGTCACTCAGAAACTCTTAACTAGTCCTATGCCGCCCCCTTTAAGCATCGAAAACCAGTTGATGTGCTCGGATTAACACAACCACCACAACGAAGGACTAAAGCAACGGAAGAGCTCGACGTGAAGAAGAGAAAAGAGGAACACCGACTTCTCAGAAGAAAAAAGAAGGAGCATGAGAAGCTCGCGATTGAGGAAATAGAGGGATGCCATAGCAGAAATGAAGTTCGGAAGCTTTACCAAAGGGTAAAAATAACAGCACAAGGCTACAAAGCCCGAACTAAAGCCTGCAAAGACCACCATGGGAACATCATAGTAGAATCACAGTCGGTGCTGAAAATATGGAAAGATCATTCCTGCAAATTATACAACGGCGATAATGAACTGAATTCCGCCCCTATGCAGATTGCACAATTCCACCTGCACGACGCAGTCCAACCATTCTGCCCACCCGACCTAGATGAAGTGAAGATAGCTATATCTAAACTTAAGAACAATAAAGCTGCTGGAGCTGATGGCCTTGCGGCCGAGCTGTTCAAAGCAGCTGGCGATGAACTGGTTAGGAGTATGCACCAGCTAATCTGCAAAATATGGTCGGAGGAAAGCATGCCCGATGAATAGAACCTTACCATCGTTTGCCCGATCCTGAAGAAAGGCGATCCTCTGACTTTGTGCGCAGAATTTTTCTTTCCAATTGCTGTTTCTTTGGGCTAAGCAGGCAACTAAAAAGCAAAGTCCTCTCTCGAGCAACTAAAGTTTCCCTTTATAAGACACTCATAATCCCTGCCCTTATTTATGGTGCAGAAGCATGGACATTACTAAAGGTAGATGAAAACGCCTTTGGCTGCTTTGAAAGAAAAATTCTCCGTGTGATTTATGGTTCTATCTGCGTAAATGGAGAATGGTGAAGAAGATATAGCAACAAACTGTACGGGCTGTACAGCGACACTGACCTTGTCACAAAAGTGAAAAGCCATAAACTAAGGTGGCTCGGTCACATAGAGCGAATGGATACCAATGCTTCGGCCCGGATGGCCTTTGAACCCAACTCCGTGGGGCTTCGCAGTATAGAAGGAGAGCATAGCATGTGGAGCACACAAGCGGAAGAGGACCTCAACAAACTTGGCGTCCGAACCGGTTAAAAGTTAAAGAAAACTAAGAGAGCTTTTATGCGATTGGAAAATGGTCAATACTTCTCCACCATATATAGTTGGAGTCCTTGCTTTGGACTCTACTTTAAACTACTTACTTAGTTAAGCGTGAATTTACTTTTGATTTATGCGCAGATATTATTTGTTAAGTTAACAGTGGAAAAATTCACTGACTACCCCAAAACTTGATACTTACCTGATATTTGCAATTTCTGTCCAAGTCCAGTGTGGCCTTATACACGTTAACTATACAAGCAACACCCATCCTAGTTAGGTTTCAACTCGAAGTTTAAGAGGGCACCATGTAAGATCTAGCTTGTTTTTTTCTTTAACGTCGATGGCATGCGCTTATTCTCGGATTAAATGGGTTCAATTTGAACATGTGTTAGTGCCTTGAAATGTTTACAAAAATGTTAGATTAGATTGTATAAAATTTCTTTAAAAATGTTATGCCTTCCTTGTTGTTACAAAGTGGGCGATCTCTTTTTTTTTTTGTATTTCGGAAAGATGGCAATCGTCGGGCATACTTCTCTCCGACTTACTTAATTTCATTTTGATCTGGTTCTTGGTACTTGGTTATCATCTGTGTAGTAGATTGGACAGTTAACTTGGGGTTAGTTTAACCCTGGAATAATCTCGCACGGAAAAACTGGGCCTTAAACGTCTTAACAAAACGATTAAAATTATGTATGAAGTAATAGGTGACGTCAAATAACGCCAAATTGGTCTTATTGCGTTTTCAAAAACGAAATAAGACCAAATTTGGAGTTTGGCTTTATTTCAATTTAGAAATGAAAATTTGGCGTTTTTTCGTTTCCAATGATCAAGAACAAGACATTTTAAATTATGGCCCCCTGCAACCCCCCTGCCTGGCCTAGTATAGGATTTGGGGTGGGTGCGAGTTTGGGTGTATGCAGAGTTTATTATTCAAAAACTTTTAATATACCCAAACTCGCACCCACTGCGATTCTTATAGTAGCCCCAGGCAGAGAAGTTGCGTTATTTCACCTCATCATCTATATATCAAAAATTTGGCTTTATTTCCATTTTGAAAACGAAATACCGCCAAATTTTGTATTTAAACAAATTTGGCGTTATTTCCATTACTTTTTTGGCATTATAAAGCGAAATTGGTATTTTTTCACAATCAGTCATTTGACATCAATCTATAATATAGTGTTTTTAAAAATATGTCTGTATGCGTGCATTTGTTTTACGAAAAATCTAAACTCTTATGATTTTGCCTGATGACTGATTATATATATAGATGACTGACGTCCTCTGACTGATCGTGTAAAGGTCGCTTTATACTTAAAATATCAAAACTTGACTGTTTCTTTTAAAAGCTGAAGACATAAAATTACTATCTTCATCGTTCAATTTTGTTGACAACCTTAATTTTTTGAAATAAAATCATTGATAAGGCATACAAATAAATATGTTGCTTGATATCTTTTTCATTGACACTTTCTGTTGGCATTTCTTTAACTCAGTGCAAAATTTATAAAAATTATGACATACTTAGTTAGCCTAAAAAGATAACGATTTCCGATCTTAGCGATAAATTGAATGAACTCGTAAGAATGACAATGTTTGCTTAAATTATTGACACTTATAAAAAAGTATTTAAGTCAAATAAAGTTTTGGAATTACTGTAAACAAAACTAGTCAGTAGTTTCAGTAAAGTTATAGAACAATGATCAAATCTATTGTCAAATCTTTTATTCAAATCCAATATAATTGCATCTCTTTAATATACATTATGGTATAGTAAATTGTTTTTTTTATTTAAAAGTTGTATAGACTGCTTGCGCGCGAAAAGTTAATTTAATTTTAATTATGGTGAAATCACAAAAAAATGGCGGAAACGAAATCAGGCCAGTTGCAGCATCTTTACGGAAATTCAAGCTTGTATAGATCGTTCTGGATCGCCCAGTTAGACATCATGTTCATCGTCTTTTACGTCCACTTTTTTCTCTATTTCAGGCAATCGTTGAATCAATCCCTGTGGATGACCATTAAAGATTGACAAAAATCGCTGTGCCTTTAAGTTTCGCAAATCTTTTATTGTTCGATCAAGCGCCTCCAACTCTGGTGTATTCGTTTCAGAAGATAGTTTTGCAATGTCTGATTAAATAAAGATTGGTAATGATCAAATCAGAAATCATCACATCGCTTTCAAAATGCAGCTTGGAACACTTTTACCAAAAAATTGCGATCGTGTACGAGATCATCAAATATCTACAACAAAGAGAAAATGGATATGTAAGAGCATGTCTAAACAAAGGTTAAATGCAATGCAGAAGTTACCGAAAATTGCACAATCAAAGTTGGTCTATATCAAAGTAGCTTCTTGAGTCCTTTGCTCTTTACTACAGTCCTTGACTATCTACTTGTAAATAAGATGTGATACCCGAAAGTGACTCAGTTGTTCTTTGAAAATGATACATCAAATTGCATCGAGCACTTCCTGTTTGGGTGGAAGCTTTAGATTCAAATCAGAATATCAATCTATTTGAACGGAACAGTGCTCTTCCAGTGCGAAAAATTTTAATATCTTGGATCTACAATAGAGCCTCCTGTTATGACGAAATCAACCATCGCATAAGCATAGGGCGTGAGAACTCAACCATCTTCTGTGTTAAAAAAAATGCCCCTTAACTTTAAATAGTAGTAGTTTGCCCATGTGCTTGAATACAATTCACAATGTTGGTTAATGTACAAGCAATATCAGGACAAACTGACGGTAACTGAGATGAAGATGCTTCGTATGACAGCGGGAGAAACAAAGCTAAATTGAATCAGAAGTAAAAAGATCTGAAAAAGAATTCACGTCAAAAATACCATTGCTAGTAATGTCATGTACCTACTTAAGAGAACCCGTTAAACGATCCCGTACAATCGCAGAAGAAAATTTGGACCAAGAATACATGTAAAAAACAAATGCAACGACACCAGCATTTAGTTCGCATCATGCAGACATGTAACAATCCATAACCGGGAAGCTTGTCGACATTTTTTTAGGGAGATCAGTGGCGAAGTGGAGAAGTGAAAAAGATGTTATACCATTCGAGATCATAACATCGGAAAAAGCGAAGAAAAAGAAGAAGAAGAAGCTGAAAAATAAAACATTAAAACGATTCCTTAATTAATGAAAAAAATTAAACTCCATTTATCTGAGCATTATTTCTGTCTTTTGCTATTAATTCTTAGACCACTCGATTCTCCATTTACTTGTCTACTGATGTTATTTGCCATGAGACATTATGTCATCGGCATAGGCTAAATGACTGAGCCTATCAAACGGTTCCCATTGAATGCAATGTCGCTCTTCTGTACCAACACTGGCCGTCAATACGTCGGGGTGTTAATATGGTCGACACAAGATCGGCCACTGCGGAAGCCAGCTTGATGCCTCTTGAGTGTAGACTGATTCTATATCCTATATCCACTCTTACTTATTGCCAATAGGAAAACGGACAAAATGGTGATATCACGCTAATTGTTGCAATTCTTAAGGTCATCTTTCTTTGACAGCTTAACATCACAACATCCTTCTAGTTCTTGGGATAGCTTTTGTTTTCCCAAATAGTTTGTATGTACGGATGTAGAAAAATAGTGGTTGTTACGGGATTGCCTTTGAGGAATTTAGCTGATATTCCATCAAGTCCAGTTGCTTTGTTGTTTTTGAGGAGATTGAAGGGGGTTCGTTGTCAATGCCTTTTGTATCTTGTCAAGGTGAGACACTTCAGCACTCTGCTTAACGGGACCCTCACTTAGCAGGGCGAAAAAAATGATCTTTCGACCTGCGTAGCTGATTCTCAATCCTTAATTGCTATCAAAAGTGTGCCACCCACATGTCTGATCCGACTTGAGCATCGAGGTCTTCCATGACGACTATAATATCGGCTCTCGGAACACTTCGGTAGACCGAGTTAAGATGAGTGTAGAACGCGGTTTTGACTTCTTCGGTCACTTTATTTGTGAATTTTTGCACGAAACATTGATGTCATTAATCATGCGGAAATGGGCGCCCAGGAAAGAAGCCTCCGCCACGCTTCTTCATTCAACATAATTCCGACAAGATCCAGTCTTTGGCCATCCTTTTTTCATCCTCTCAAGAAAACAGCATTCTCGTTTGTCCAGTGTCAGATATGTATTCAGCTCTTTCTCTCCAATTAGTCTCGCTCATGCCCAGGCGAAACATTTCACGCTCAACCTGCTCGTATCGACCTTCGCTGTATAAGGATCAAAAGACGCTTCTTGAAAGACTTCTTCTATTTGTTGACAATTAATATATAGTTATGGCTTCTTAATTGTTGCCGTTGGCCTTCCAAGGGTTAGGTTTCTTCACCATCACCAGACATTCATGCCGTTAACCGCCACCTGCAGTTCTTCTGCCTTCTGGGGGCTTTTAACCATTCCAAGGACAAGTCTGTGCCCTGACCATTGTTGGTCTGTCTGCTTATCGCGGCATCCATTCGGTCCCCATGCACGTTAGCGTTATCCACTCTCTACCACTGGGACGTATGCATAGGTATTTTCCTTTCATTGAGGCTAGAGCCCAAGTGGCACTCTCTAGCACTTTTAGAGAGTATGTCGTGTATCGTTGTTTTTAAATCGTTTTTATTACAAATTTCGAATTCATGTACTAGTGTTTCTTGTAGCTAGGCCCTGGTCCACCCCGGACTGTAGCGCCACCTTAAGTAAGTAAGTTTCTTGTGGCTTCATCCGCTTCATCATTTCCACTTATAATGACTTGGTCAGGTGTCCAAATCAGCTTTATATTCTTTGGCATCATTCTAATCTTGTTCCTTATAGAAGCATTAAGTTCTGAAGGCCTGCTTTTGCTTCGACGTGCGTTCTATAAAAAAATTAGGTTGGCAACGAAATTTAACAATTTTTAATTAAATTTTTATATAATATTTTAATTTTTGTATTGCTGAACTTGGATGTTATTTATTAATATATTCTTGTTTTGCTTCCTGAAGTTCAATAAAAATGCTATTTTTAATTATTAATTTTTTCTAATATCTAATATATTTCGAGGATTATCCTCATCTTCAGAGACTTTTATAAATATAAAATAACATTTTATTAAATTATAATAATAATATGTAAAGAAGAAATCACCCATAGATATTATTTTTTTTAAACAGAATTGATAATTACAAATGCATAGCTACAAATGATGAACTTCTTTCGACATGTTTATCCTGTTCCTGTTCCTTATCCTTTATCCTGTTCCTGACGATAATAAACACCAACACCCCCAATAAGATCAATAAAAAAATAAAAAGCGAGCCCCACAACCACAAATTTAGTTTATCTTCAGCTTTCGGATTCGGCTTTGATATGTTTATATTTGAATGGTTAGCCCTTGTTTCATTAATAAATGATAGGAATTCTGCAACTCGAGTAAACACCGAGGGTAATCCGTCGGTGCATCCATTTTCCGCAGTGAAGGAATTAATTCCTATTATAATAGGTCCTTCAAATGAATTATAGATCAATCCACCACCTGAATCTAAACTACAGATGCTACTATTGCTATTATTTGCACCTTTGGCACACAAATTTAATTGAGTTACCGTATCGTTTCCATAATTTTTAACACATATTTGGTTGTTCATAACTTGAACATATGCTTTAAGAAGATCTGTAGAGGGTTCAAGGATCGTGTCATTGGTGTAACCATTACCTGCAATGGTGGCATAAGTTCCAATGTATTCTTCATTCTTTTTGGCAGGAAGAAGAATCGGCTTTATATATTCCGAGAAGTTGATTTGACTAGGCAACCGGATGATTCCAATATCATAGCTATAATTTGTTTTGCTATATTGATACTGCGGATGGGGATAAAATTCTTTTGACAGCATCCATGTGCCATTTTCATTTAAGTCCTTCGTTCCAAAATGCAAATTAATGTTTTTCAAAATATTACCATCAGAATCAAAAAGACAGTGTGCTGCTGTTAAAACCTGGTTCTCACCGATAAGTGATCCCCCACAAATAATTTTGTTATCTTTTAAAATGACATGCCACGGAAACTGATTTTTTTCTACTTTAACGCCTCCATGAATCTATAAGTAAAAAAACATAAAATACCATGAAAAACTAAATATTTGATTCATGTAATTATGTATATAAAACATTACACTTAAAACTTCAGATGGTCTCAGAAATACAAAAAGAATAACATAACAGACAAATAATTTACACATTTTTTTTTTGTAATTAAATTTGAGAGAAAAAAATTCCTCTTCTTTCTTCTAGAAATTAGAAATTAGAATTAGAAATTAGAAGAATGAAAGAACTACATATATCAAAACGTGCTTTTTGGCGCCAATTGGGTTTCTTCGGAACAGTTGTTCTGCGAAACCGCCATTTTACCTATACCCTTAAATTCAACATCTTAAATGAAAGTGTCAATTAAAAGGGTTTTAACATTGACCTATAGACCGTGGGCGTGTTCCAACAAACTAAGGACGCCAGTGCCATCATATTTTGGCGGTGAATTTGCGTAGCAGTGTTATGATTTTTTTAATTAATTATTTAATTTTGATAAATTTTGGTGGAAATTGTTATTAAACTACGTTTATTTTACAAAAAAAAAACCACTCCAAATGTTATTTACTTACTAATATATGAATATGTCATTGTTTCATTTAAATTTTTATGTTGAAATTAGCCGATTTTTAGAGCCAAATTTGCAAATATTAAAATTAAGATTTAACAACGATTGTTCAACAGGCATTTATTTTTTTACTTTAAAAGATTTGAAATCTTAACATTTGCAAATTACCTATTTAGTGCAAACCGTCATCGCAAAGCTATAATCATTAATATGTTTTGGTTTAAAGTATATGCTTAATTTTTGGTTCCACACTAAATATGGAACAGACAGTAAAAAACTGTGTTCCAGAAACTCTTATAGAATTGAGTGAATTCATAACATATGTGCAAAACATATTTTCATGAATTTTCAACATGAAATATGTGCAAAACATATCAAACATAAATTATGTTATAAAATTCAATTATTTCGCTTTGTTATTATCACATTTTTTTCAACATTTTACTTTTATATGTGTTTTTCTCTTCGAAAATACATTTTTTATTAAATGTTTTTTTTTTATTTCATTCTGTCCTACGAACTGTAAGTACCACATATCAAATACAAAAACGCGACTGCCGATGCGGAAATTTTGAAAATTTCTAATTTTCATTATATATAATTTGCCAATAAGAACACGGCTATTTTGCTGTCCGAAAATATATAAGTTAATACCTAAAAAAATTACATGAGACAATTCCCACAATAGACGTGCTGATGATGCAGCGCATGGCATTCCAAAGCATCATATCTCGGCTGCCAACGGATGTGCGATGAAATATGATGACCAATGTGGGAACACGATGGTATGTCGCGACGACGACATACCTTAGGTATAAACATTTTGTTAAGTTAGTTTTTAGTATCTATTTTGTATCCGAATAATAAAGTTAAAGTGAGGCTTCTCCTCAGATAAAAAATAATTTTTTTATGATTTAAAAACTTAATAAAGTTTAATTGGCGCCCAACGTGTCCGGCCCAGCGCGGAGTGACATTGTGTTAAAAAAGTTTAATTAACAAAATAACTTTGATTCATATCACTAGAATAATATTTGTGAATGTTGCGTAACTAAACAAGTTTAATTAAAAAAATAACTTCGATTTATGTCCGTGATCTGGGTCCGCGAACCAAAACCGTTTGATAAAAAAATAATAACGGTAAAAAATAATTCCGTTTAAATAAAACAAAACGGAAAGACTGACATTGCTAGAAGGTCCTAAGAACGCCTCTAGCTAACCACGTGTGAAAAGTGTGCTGTGGGATCCTAAGTAATCCCAAAAAGGACAAAAAGGATAAATCCCAGGAACCGGCGCGGGATGATCAGACTCCTAGTCTTGTAAGATAAATTTTAAGAAGTGAATTTTATATAAAAAAGAAAATTAACAATTTTTATTTTCACATTTAAAAAAAAGGGAATAGTTTCCTTTATTATAAAACAATACATACAATTTTTATTTTTTCACATTTAAAAAAAGGGAATAGTTTCCTTTATTATAAAACAATACATACAATTTTTATTTTCACATTTAAAAAAAAAGGGAATAGTTTCTTTTACCTATAGGTATTATAAAACGATTCATTCCTATTAACCATTCCTTTTACTTTCTAAAAGCGCTAAAATAAAAAAATGGTATTAACCAGAAACCAACAAGGCCTAGCGGCCGAAAACGAAAATCTAAGCGAACGAAATAATAATGTGGGAGCTAATGCAGCTCATCAACCTGAACCAGATTTAAATGGTTCTTTTCAATCCACTAGTGGATCTATTTCAAATGAAGTAACTTCAGCACCTCAAGCTACCCCTGAATTAGAGGCGCTTATTGTCGCCATAGTTACGCGAGTCGTTGAGGCTCAGACCCAGAAAATTGTGCAAACGCTTGCATCACAAAATTTTGTGAATCCTCGAGCTAACCCTGTTCCTGAAAACGGGATGACACCAATACTAGATTTTCGAACCAGAACTTCAGATTTAGACAATATACCGGGAATAGTTAGAAGCATAAGGGACTTCTCTGGAACCCCGGGGGAATTCGGCTCTTGGAAGAAGAGCGTAGACAGAGTTCTTGAAATTTATGAACATTTAAAAGAAACCCCCAAGTATTATGGAATACTTAACGTAATAAGGAACAAGGTAATAGGCAATGCCGACATTGCCTTGGAATCCTTTAATATTCCATTGGACTGGGATAGTATATCACAATGCTTATCTATGCATTATGCCGATAAGCGCGACCTGGGAACATTAGAGTACCAGATGATGCGGTTGGTTCAAGGTGGAAAGTCAGTGCAGGAGTTTTACAATTCCGTGTACTCTCATCTTTCATTAATCCTTAACAACATTGCTTCCATGAATATAGGCCCCGAGCCTTTGAAATTGCTAACGCAAACCTATAGAAATAAGGCCCTAGATACCTTCATCAGAGGTTTAAAAGGTGACCTCCCAAGACTTCTTGGTATTCGTGAGCCTACCGACCTTCCCCATGCCTTAAGCTTATGCATGAAGCTTGAAAATCAAAATTATCGTGCAAATCAAACTTATACCGTGCAAAATTCGTCAAAAAAACCTAGTCACGAGCTCCATCAGTCCGCATATAGGAAATCAAATTCCTTTCAACCTAATCACTCACGTTCCTACTTCCAACAGAATTCCATGCAACCTAATATTTCACGTTCCTATCCCAAACAAGATTCGAGAAACCAATACCACAACCACCCTTTTCCAAAAAATCCTAAGCCACCAAATAATAATTTTAATCCTGCTCCTAATAAAACACAAGTCAAAACTGAACCGATAACGCAGGGTCCTTCTGCGCAATTAAGGCGCATCCACCAACAAAATCACCAACAATATGGTAATTATCAAGCTCGTCAATTCAATTCGGCTCAATACCGGCCAAACGGTAATAATTATAGTAATCCTCAACAAAATTTCCATATATCAGAAATTCCAGAAATTTCGGATAACGTATCCGAAACCGAGTACGAACATGCTATATCAGATGCAGATAATACACATGAGCAAACATTGGAAGAATATGCTGAAGACTTTATCGAGTCAGCTGATAATTCGGATTTCAATGACTATACCGACATTCATTTTTTAGGCTAAGCGACTCCTCGCTTCCATACTTTGAAAGTCGAACGGAAAGCGGGGAAATTTTAAAATTTCTCATCGATACAGGTTCGAGTAAAAATTACATAAGACCTGACTTAGTTTCAAGCCCAATCAATAACCAACAAATATTCTATGCAAAATCAATAGCTGGTGACGTCAAAGTTTGCCAACATACACTTATAAAATTATTCGGTCTGAAAAACACCCCAATTAAATTCTTTTTGTTGCCATCTCTGAAAACATTTCACGGGATACTGGGAAATGATAGCCTGAAGCAGTTATCAGCAGTTATCCATACCAAAGACAGTTATATGTCAATTTTAAATCAGTTTAATATCAAAATAAAGCAGCTCAAATCACACTCTGTGAACTCACTGGGCATAGATTTTAATTCAGAAAAATTTGGCCACATGAAAAATTCGTACAAAAGTTTACTTAATCCTATCATGCAAAGGAATTTTAATTTATTTGCTGATCCAGATGAAAAATTAACTTATACTACTAGAATCGTTGCGGAAATTCGAACATCTACTGAGGAACCCGTCCACAGTAGACACTATCCATTTCCCATGTCCTTGAAAGAGGAAGTGGAAAAACAAGCACAGAAGTTGCTTGACGACGGTATTATAAGACCTTCACGGTCGCCATACAATTCGCCTGTATGGATAGTACCAAAAAAACCTGACTGCACCGGTGCCAAACAATACCGTATGGTGATTGATTACAGGAAACTCAATACTGTAACAATTGCAGACAGATATCCAATACCGGATATTAACGAAGTAATCGCACAGTTAGGAAAAAATACTCTATTCACTGTGCTCGACTTAAAAAGTGGATTCCATCAGATTCCATTAAAGGAATCCGATGTAGAGAAAACTTCTTTCTCGATCAATAATGGGAAGTATGAGTTCGTAAGATTGCCCTTCGGGTTGAAAAATGCCCCAGCAATATTCCAGCGAACGCTAGATGACATACTTCATGAGCACATTGGCAAGTTCTGCCAGGTGTACATCGATGACATCATTATTTTTAGTAAAAATGAAGTCGAACATGCTGAACACATTGAAACAATTTTCAGTACCTTACGGAGAGCGAATATGAAAGTCCAATTGGACAAATGTAAATTCTTCCAAACTGAGGTTGAATTTTTGGGATTTGTTATCTCAGCCAATGGCATAAAAACAAACCCGGAAAAGGTTAAAGCAATTCTTGACTTTCCAATCCCAGAAACTCTTAAACAATTACGTTCTTTCCTTGGTCTCTCAGGGTATTATAGGCGCTTTATCAATGATTATGCAAAGCTTGCCAAACCCCTGACAGCCCTTTTAAGGGGGGAGGAGGGACGAGTGTCAAAGACGAAATCGTCCAAATTTCCTGTGCAACTAGATCGGGATGCCCTCGAAGCCTTCCAGAAATTAAAAAATTCTCTCGTTTCTCACGATATTATTCTGGCATACCCCGATTACTCAAAACCCTTCGATTTGACGACAGATGCGTCAAATTATGCACTTGGAGCTGTACTTGAACAAGGTGGAAAGCCTATTACTTTCATTTCCAGAACCTTGAATGCAACAGAGGAGAATTTCGCTACCAGCGAAAAGGAACTCCTAGCCATTATATGGGCGTTAAGTTCACTTAGAGCATACCTATATGGCACAGCGAGAGTACGTATTTTCACAGATCATCAGCCTCTCACCTTTGCTCTCAGCAATAAAAACAACAACACCAAAATGAAGAGGTGGAAAGCCAGACTGGAAGAATACAATTACGAAATCAAGTACAAACCTGGGAAGACAAATGTGGTTGCAGATGCATTGTCAAGAGCACCTGTGGACTCTAATGTTAATTCCTTAACGGTATCCCAGCACAGTGACGAAAGTTCTGGCCAAGAACTTATCAGAACAATCGATGCACCTATAAATGGATTTAAAAACCAAATTTTACTTTCCTTAGGCGATATTCCCTCATACGAATTTCAAATAGTCTTTCCTACATATCACCGCCACAATATAGTTGAAGTAAATTACACTCCAGATAAATTAATTAGCATCCTTAAGAAATACCTAAATCCGTCTGTCACAAACGTTATTAAAACAGAGGAGGGAATACTTGGAGTAATACAAGAAATATACCCCACTCACTTTCGACAATACAAAACGCGGTTTTCTAGGAGTATAGTTATGGATATAATAGACAAAAAAGGGCAAGAGGAAATAATAATTAAAGAGCATAATCGAGCCCATAGGAATGCTCGCGAGAATAGAATTCAAATATCTCAGAAGTTTTTCTTTCCCAGTATGAGAGCTAAAATAGACAAAATTACTAAATCCTGCAGGGTATGTAAGGAAAACAAGTATGACAGGCACCCGAACAAACCGGAGTTGCAAACAACACCAGTCCCGGAATACCCAGGACAAATCATACATATAGACATTTACTTTACAGATAAAAAGATAATTCTGACCGCGATTGACAAATTTTCAAAGTATGCTCTCACTAAGATACTTAAGTCAAAATCCGCAGAAGATATTAAGGAACCCCTTAGAGAATTGATACTTGCATTCGGAGTGCCACAATCCGTTGTCATGGACAATGAAAAATCTCTTGGCTCAAACTCCATTACATTCATGTTAGAAAATATGTTTGGTATAACTGTTTTTAAGGCACCCCCTTATACAAGTTGCGTAAACGGACAAGTTGAGCGATTCCATTCGACACTGTCTGAATTAATTCGCTGTCTCAAAACAGATAATATTCACTCTACGTTCTCGGAACTTTTAGACAGGAGTATTTTTGAATACAATAGATCCCTACACTCAACAACAAATAAAAAACCTGTCGATATATTTTTTGGTAGGAGACTTTTAAACAACCCAGAAGAACTCGAGGTTGCAAGACGAGAAAACATAAAAAAATTACAAGATAAACAACAAACCGATTTAGAATATCATAACAAGAAGAAAAAGCCTTTAAAAACTTATAGCGTAGGAGAAATTATTTTTGTCAAAACAAACAAGCGAGTAGGAAATAAGTTGGATCCTAGATATAAAAAAGAAATAGTGGCAGTAAATCATAACTCAACAATAAAAACACAATCAGGTAGAATAGTCCACAAAAGTCTCATAAAAAATTAACTTTTTTCCACCAGGGTGCTACTTCCTATGTACAATGCCGAAGTCCAAATATTGGACTATTCTGGGGCAAAGTCGGTAGCCATCGACACAGGAATAGCGAAAGTACAAACGGGAAATTTTAAAATCGTACATTCAATCGACATCCAGCAATATAAGGATTCCCTACAAGAATTGGAAATGTTGCTCGAAGACCATGCTAACCAGAACAATCCTATCCTTCCTTTCCTAGAAACCGAAATATCCCAGATCAAAACTAACCTTGACCGTCTAATGCCTAAAGGTAAAGGTAAACGTTCCTTAGATTTCTTGGGCAGTGCCTGGAAATTTATTGCAGGCAGTCCTGACGGACAAGACTTCCAAATTATACAAGAAAAAATAAATAATGTCCTTAGTAACAATAATAATCAAATTATAATAAATAAAATGTTAATGCAAAAAATAAATGAAATAGTTTATGTTACCAACAATATCAGTAAAAATAATATCGAATTAAATGACGAACTAGTATTAAATATAGAACTTAAGCTAGGACTAATAAAAGAAGAGATTACAAATATAGAGTATGCAATACACTGGGCCAAGGCCAATATTGTAAATTCATATATCCTTTCTAACATTGAAGTAAAAACAATTCAAGAAATTTTAAACAGAAGGGAAATACCCTATATAAATGTACTAGAAGCATTGGAATTTGCTGAAATAAAGATAGCATCCAATAATTCTATTATTCTTTACATAATAAGTTTGCCAACAACCTCTGTAGAAACATGTAAAAAAACACTTATTAAAGCCATAAAAAATGGTAAATCAATTGACAAAATTTTATATGAAAATATTTTGATATGTAAAAATAAAACCTATGGAATAACATCTTCTTGTCCTAACTTTTATGAATTAAGTATATGTGCTAAGAACAGAATAAAAGATATCACCAACTCCACGTGTATCCCACACCTACTCAACAGCCAACCATCAAACTGCACTGAGATAAACAACCAGCATATCCCGCCATTCGAAGAAATCACACCAGGTATCCTGTTCGTGAATCAGTACACCGGTCCAATAATGGTTGATGGAAAACCTATACAATTAAACGGGACTTACATCATTCATTTCCACAACACGTCCATTGTGATTCAAGGTCAACTTTACGAGTCAACGGAAATGTCCTCTTATAAACCACTTCCAGCCATTCTGCAACCTGCCTCAATAAGAAAAAATACAGAAGAGCTTTTATCGCTACAAATGATAAAAGAGCTGCATGTTAAAAATTCGCAGTATATCGATCTTTTGGAAACCCGAAACAAACACAACACCATAGCCATAATTTGCATCGCAACTTTCCTGATTGCATTAGTTATATTTTTTGCATTTAAACAAAGAAATACAAACAGAACAAAAAAAGCAGAAGGAACAGATTCAACAGTGGTCAACTTACCTTTGCAAGAGGAACAAATCCCGAAACCAATAATCATAGGGATAGCGGACCTTCCTCAACATACAAAATCAGTTAGATCGAACGAGGGCGTTCGATTCTAAAGGGCGGAGGAGTTAATACCTAAAAAAATTACATGAGACAATTCCCACAATAGACGTGCTGATGATGCAGCGCATGGCATTCCAAAGCATCATATCTCGGCTGCCAACGGATGTGCGATGAAATATGATGACCAATGTGGGAACACGATGGTATGTCGCGACGACGACATACCTTAGGTATAAACATTTTGTTAAGTTAGTTTTTAGTATCTATTTTGTATCCGAATAATAAAGTTAAAGTGAGGCTTCTCCTCAGATAAAAAATAATTTTTTTATGATTTAAAAACTTAATAAAGTTTAATTTATATATATGTATACATATATATAATAAAAAAGATGAAAATTTTTTTTTCTACAAATTTGTGATCGGCAAGTTTTTTGTCAGTCTAACCGTTTTTGAGATAATTATAGGTCAAAACTCTTTTCAAAATGGCGGTCCCTAGTAGGTTAGCGGATCTGGATTCCGAAAAAAAAATGTTTATACTCAGGCAGGAGGCACCCTTCTACCGCATATACAAAATTCCCACTGACAGCACAAAATGCTCAGTTTGAGTTTTTTTTCTGACGTTTTTGTGGACTAAAAGTAACCTTTACCTATATAATCAAGGCTTCAAAAACATTAAATAATATTATTTTTTTAATTTTTTGTTTGCTTGTTAAGCTTGTACATCAGCTTTTTCTAGTTGATTAATTTTCTTCCTGAAAAAAAAAAACGTTTTCTATTTCAGTATTGTAAGGTCCTTAATTAACAGAAAAGTTCAGGGTTATTATCTTGTTTTAATTAAGAAATAAAAAAAAAGCTATTTTAATACTTGCATACAAAAATGACACTGTGATCCCAAAATCTAAAAGCCGTGGCAAAAATCTTACATTGGAACACTTTAAAAAGTTCGCAAACTATTTTTAAAACTCTACTTAAATTCCTTTTTTCTGTTAATAATTGTTTTTTTGTTTTCATTCAATCTAGTACAGTGTATATCATTTTTCTATGTGTGTCAAGTTAGTTTACAACTTTCAAATTTCAAAAGTTTAACTTTTAGATTGGCTGTCGTAAATTTGTCGTGCAACTACAAAAATTGTCGCGCTACTATTTTAGAAAATAACCCCTGATAATAGTAACTTGACAGTCAAGTTAGCACTATCACCCCAAAAACAGGGTTAAATTTATCGGAAATTAAAAAGGATAATGAAAATAATTGTCGCTTTTTTGTCGTAAATAAATTATGCAACTAAAAAAATTGTCGCGCAATTTTTTTTTAACTAACTCCAAAAAACTAATATTTCGGCCAAGAAAGGCTTACCAACCTAGAAAAATGATCAAATCTAATCGAACATAAAAAAGGATAACGCAAATATTTTCAGTTTTTTTGTCGTGAATTTATCGCACAATTAAACAATTTGTCGCGATATTTTTTTTTAAATAACCCCCGGTAATGCTAACTTGACAGTCAAGTTAGCACCACCCCGGAGAAGATATTAAATGTAATGGAAAATTAAAAAGGATAATGGAAATAATTGTCGATTTTTGTCGTAAATACATTATGCAACTAAAAAATTTGTCCCGCAATTTTTTTTTTAAATAACTCCAAAAAACTAATTTTTCGGTCAAGAAAGACTTACCACAAAAAAAAAAAAAAAAGAATCAAATCTAATCGAATTTAAAGAAGGATAAATCAAATAATTTCTGTTTTTTTTGTCGTGAATTTGTCGTGCAACTACAAAAGTTGTTGCGCTACTATTTTAGAAAATAACCCCTGGTAATGGTAACTTGACAGTCATGTTAGCAGTACCACCCCAGCAAAAGGATTAAATGTAATCGAAAATTAAAAAGGATAATGGAAGTAACTGTCGCTTTTTTGTCATAAATAAATTATGCAACTAAAAAATTTGTCGCTCAATTTTTTTTTTAAATAACTCCAAAAAAAATTTTTCTTGCATAATTTATTTACGACAAAAATCAACAATTATTTTCATTATCATTTTAAATTTTCCATTACATTTAATACCTTTTCCGGGGTGGTGCTAACTTGAATGTCAAGTTAAGCAACGAAAAAATGTCATTTGCAATGACAGTACACCGTACATTTAGAGACCAGCTAACCATTTTATTAGGTTTTCCACAATTTCGAAAATTTTAGTTTTTTTAGTCCACTCTAGGGGCAAATTATTTGTTTTTGTCGAAAATATTGAGAATTTAAATTTTTTTCTTAACATCTGTTAGGGTAGAACAGATTTTCGTTGTAAATCCATATTCGAGAAAAGTATAGCAAATTCGAAATTCAAATCCAGCACGGTAAAATTTATATAAAGAACGAGTGATCTTAAATCTTCTCCAATTTGACTTTACGTAACGTGTGCAATTATTTGACTTGACGTAACGTGTGCAATTTACAAACAGGTGCTTTTCACCACTGGCCAATAGGACAACGCACTACTTTTTGAAGTCTATATTCACCTCACGTCATAAATCAGCCATTTGAAAAAAAAAAATCACAGATTTGCTATAGTAGAATTAGAATAAGGTACTAGAGAGGGTACATAATAGTAACGATTATTAGGCTTTCTGGCAAGAGTGTTTTTTTTTTCTGATTATTTGCCTTTAGCATGTATAAAAATACTGAAAAGAATTTCTATAGATATTAATTTTTTGAAATAGGTATGTTCTAACATAATATAATACAAGGTAAATAAATACAAAAATCTTTATAGTTGCGGGGTTTTGATAGACGTCGAGATAACAACTGCTTATCGTAAGATAGCCATTTCCAATCAATAAAATGTTTGTATTTGCGTGATATTCCTACCTACCTTTTTTCTTTTATTTACTTTTTGACAAATAAACATTATAAAGCTTATCATACTTTAAATGAAAAATATGCAACTTAAATATGAAATTCAAACGACAATCTATTCTTTTGTATTTTAGATATTCCATTTTATAACATTAGCTACTCAAAATTATGTCAACCACAGACACATAGACTTAAAATTTCAAGGACCAATTTCAAAGCAATTAAATTTACTGACTAAGTTCCAAAATTTATTCTGCAAGATTTTGTGTATAGATATACCTATAGTTGTAATGGGTTCAAACAATATAATAATATTAAGGTCCTTCATTATAAGCTCCTTTCAAAGTCATGTCTCCTAGTAGTATTTCAATTTAAAAAAATCCTTCAACAAAAAAGAAAATCATCCCTTTTTAATGAAATCACTTAAGTAGGTATTTTTTTTTTGTGTAAAGATACTTTCGTCTTATGACAAAAAAAGTTTCTCTTTCACTTTATTCTATTTATGAATATTTTTGAAAAAAAAAACTTTAATGCTTAAATAAATAATTTCAATCAAAACATCACAAAATATCTCAGAGTCGTTGGTTAAAATAATAAATTTTCATTGCAATAGACACTAAAACCACCCACTGCGCGAGAATTGTCCTTGGCTTCTGAGTTAAACCACCATGATTGTTAAATGAAAGTCCTTGCAGTGCGAAGTATTTTTTTTTTTTTTTTTTTGATTTTGTTTCAAACCCTCAATTGCAACAAAAGAAATGGACAGACGTTTGAATTTAATTAAATCCCACTTGAGATTCAAATGAACGTATATCTTCATCTAATTAAAGCGTAGAATGGTTTTGAAGGTATCCACTTCAGTTCCAGAGAACCGAATCCTCTCAAACCGAAAGCATTTTTGTTAAGGGATTATAATAGATAGATAGATATACGGGCCAGAGAAAAAAAGGAAGAAAATTTTGCCTTAAAATTGGAAGGGTGTGTCGTTCTATCTCTTCGAGCGACTATAACACCGCGTATTGCAAGGATAAAGGTCCAATATGAAATACCATGGAAACGAATTGAAAATACAGAGGTAGGTATTCTGAGATAATTCATAGGGCGTGGAGAGAGTTATCCCAGGGCTTTTGTTCTGTCTTTGTCGTCATGCTTGCATGGACTTTTATAGGAAGCACTGATGATAGCATGTGTGATATCATTTTCATGTGCGTTGGGTTCTTTTGAAGTAAACTGTCTTGAATGGGATGAGCCTTTCCAAAATAGGATAACACTGAATGTGGTTTTGCTTTTGTTCTCGCATATCAATGACATACATCCGACACGACACTATATTATAACAAGGCGAGAAAGCAACTCGATGACAACTAATCACATGGTTGTCCTCATCGTGTCCTTTATGATGGATATACATTATATGCATGTCAAAACCATGTGACAATTTTCCAGACAAATTCTATTACAATTAAATGAATTTTCTAATAGCGAAACATTTCCCATTTATACAAAAGCTTCTTATTTTACTTCGGATATAATGAAAGTGATTCAAAACAATGTACGATTGTCTCGTCTGGAGGAAAATACATATGTTTCAAATTGAATTTGGTTGACTGAAATCAGGATTAAGGTTTATAAAAGGGAAAAAAGTCCAGATTAATTCTTTCTGTTCAATGATTTAACTGTTATGGTAAACTATTGGAGATTGTATCTAAGATATACTTTTGTGTGTTAAGAACGTATTGGTTGGTATAGTAACGTTGGACATTCTTGTGAGTCTCAAGGTATGCCAAACCATACCAATTCATTGATTGTTTTTTTTTTTATTAAATTATTTAAAAGAAATAGGTTTCAATTCAATTTGCTTTAAGTGATTTAAAATTCCCAGGCCCAGTATTTTACTTACCTACTCAAGTAACAATTAATTTTTTTTTTAAATGTTATAGAAATCTGTTTGGCATTCTTTAGTGAGGATAATGGTCGGTTGAAGTGATCAGGAATATGCATTTAAATCAGGAAAACAGCATGTCCACTGACATATTTTTCATGATCGCTATAAACGCACATCAGGAAAAAAACTATTTTCATTTGTTCCAATTTTTCCTGATCGCTATAATCGGACTCTTAATTAAATAAATAAATTTTTTAAGCGAAATTAAAATCTGGTGCCGGGTGGGTTAAGTCACAAAGTTCTATTTTTGTGTTATCGATTTTGTAAAAATAAGTTCTTTATTCCCTTTCATTTGGTATCAAAAATATTGATCAAGGGCAATTCCTTCTTTTAAAAATAACCGGTTCAGTACTCAAAAACTGATATAATTTGCATGCATCACTGAAGCTTCAATCTCATTTTGCGGAATACTTCGAATTCTGACTTAACTCCTTTCTTCGCTTAAAAAATTGAATATGAAGGCAATAGCTTCTTATCAAACAAAACAATACTTTGCAATACTATAGGAATTAAGTTCAACCAGCGAAGCAATAGTTTTTCACAGGGGGTTATGTTAAAGACAGAATATTTTAAGTATTTTATTATTTTCATTATTTATGTAAGAAATAGATAAGCTTTACGTGGGTAACTGAGCAATTAAGCCTTAATCCCACGATGGGCGAACCCACTGAACGTAAACCAGCGTCCTGAAGCATAATTACCTAAGTATAGATTCTACCGTAGTAACAATTTTGTGAACATGTGGGTATGTCCACACCCCTTGTTAAGGAGCGAGACTGACCTACATTTCTTGCACCGAAGTGCCATATGTTTCCGCTTTGGATAACCACAACCAGCACGAAGCTCCCACAAGGGCCCAGCCCCAGGGTAAGGTAGAGAATGATCATGATTAAATTCCATATAGGACATTCCTCTCGAACAAAATCTAGGGCTCCTAACACCCATGCTAAGCCTAAAACGTCGTTTAGTTGAGGAAATATTCACAACTGTAAAACTTTGACATTCTGACTTTACCCACAAAGCCACAGGGATTGCCTACCCTGGAGATATAGCTCAAGTATGTTTTGACCTGGAACCAAACTCAAGTTCCACATCTCAACTTCCGTCAATTCCACTTCACTTGCTCAATATTTGACGGAAGTAATGCTCGTTACCCAGTTTATGTTCTGGAATAGAGTAGTTATCTACCGCCTTTTCGAGTGGCCTCCTTGAGCCACCCTGCTTATTTGCTACTAACACATGACACTAGCCCAGTGAAAAACCAGCAAAACACTCATGTTATGAAAGCTTACTTTCAAACGTTAAATGAGTAATCGTCGAGGACACTTTCGTGATTCCCCTGTCCTAACTCATTTTGTCTGATGTGGGGCCATTACCCAGAGTCACTCCTGGGATAGGTTACCAATAGAACACGGACATTACACTGAAGATGTTTATAAATAAACATGCTCTGGTTCTTCACCAAACTTAAAGGTGGACGTCCTAGGATGAGGCGTTCTCCCAGATTACACTTAGTTCACTGATCAAGACATCATTGATGCCGTGGAATAATGAACAGTTTAAGCCATACCACCACGACAAGGTCGTAATCCATCGGTAGAGGCTCTATTAAAGCAATCAAAGTTTTTTGCTATACGAAAGTATTTAAGCTTCGCTAAAAAGTCTCTGAAAAAAGCTTTAACAAGTTAAGGAATAGTTTTTTTTTAAAGAGTTG
Source organism: Baccha elongata (assembly GCA_951217065.1). NCBI lineage: Eukaryota > Metazoa > Arthropoda > Insecta > Diptera > Syrphidae > Baccha > Baccha elongata. The sequence goes on from OX578272.1 coordinate 164,446,993, forward strand.
TGCTAATGTTTTAAAGAAATCGTTACAGATTCGAAATTAATTTAATAAATAAATTAATGAAATTTAATTTTCTATCTTGTGAAACAATTTTAAGTCGCAATAACAATTGTTATTTTATGGTAAAATAAATCATCAGTCATGTTTGCTGATGATGGAACTAATGTTGTTCGAAAAGGCATTTTAACATAAAAAAAAGGAAGTTTTTTTTTGTCGACAACGTATCCCTTGAGCTTGCGACTGTTGATATGAGTCTGGAAGGCTAATGCTGCGTCAGAGGTATTGGGCTTCTCACAGCCTTTCCCTTTTCCCTAGGAACCCCTGGTTTGACTGCGAATGTGCTCAGAAGAACAAAGCTAAAATTCAGGAGAAAGAAAAAAGATCACCAGCAACGTCAAGTCGAGGAGATGCGGTTTTTTTTTTTGCAGGAAAAAAGTTCAAAACTTCTACAGAAAAGTGAAACAACATCAAGTTTCAAAAGTCGCCCTAGGCCATGCAAAGATGAGGATGGGAACACCATATAGTGGAAACACAGGTGATGTTAGTCATCTGGAGAGATTATTGTAACCAGTTGTTAAATGGCGATGTCAGCCAAGATCCCGTCCAAAATCAACTTGTTCCAGTAAAAATGTAGGTGACGACCATGAAATGCATCACCCTGACCACAATTAAATCAACGTAGCTATCACCAGAATACAATTGAACAGAGCAGCTGGATCCGATGGTCTAAGCGAAACTATTTAATCATGCTGGAGATGACCTGGTCAGGATAATACACCAACTCAAATGCAAAATATGGTCGGAGGAAAGTATACCCGATGAGTTGAAACTCGGTACCATCTGCCCGATCCACAAAAAAGGAGACCGTATACGCTTCGCCAACTAAAGAGGCAGAAGCCTTTTAAAGATCGCTTTTATAAGAAATTATCCAGCGTTTTGAAAGTCTGAAGCCTTTTGCTGATAATCTAAGAGGTCCTTATATGATATGTCTCATCAGGATGACGTTGGAAAATGCTCGCTGTCAGTCATTGAATTTTTCCACCTGGGCACTGCTGGGTAACACAAGCAACAACTCCAGCGTTAAAACCAAAGCAGACTAACTATGGCAAATTGGTGTTTTAAGGCTAATTAAGAAATAAAGCCATATCGAATAGAAAACTCATCATCCCGGTCCTACTTTATGGTGCAGAAGCATGGACCCCCTCCCGATCGGAATAAAAGTCACTTGAAATTTTCGAGGGAAAAGTGCGTAAATAGAGAAAACAACATTTGACGAAGAAGATACAACGACGAACTATATCGGATGTACAGCGACATAAGCTAAAAAAATTCGAACCCTACGACTAAGATGGCTGGGCCATGTAGATCGAATAGACATAAACGCCCCTGCTCGTAAAGACTCCAACTCCAAACCAGAGGGAGTCAGAATCCAAGGTAGAGCTCATATCTTCAATGGAATGACCAGGTGAATTGAGACGGCAGGCTAGAGATAGAGCCGGCTGGATTGGCATATAAAGCAAAGCCTAGGAGCATTACGCTCTAGTTGAGCCAATCTACTTGGTGTTGAGCAGTTTGAAGTTTCCATTAGGCAGTTATCAATGGTTTGATTGCATTTTTATTTTATTTACAAGTTTCATTTAAAGCAAGTATCGCAGCTTGAAATAACATTATAGCAATAGGCAATATGCATGCATTCGAAAGAATTGATTAATTTTCTTCTTCAGTACTTTGGAGAATCATTGAGAATGCCTTCCTTCTTTCTCTAACACCATACACAGGAATTAAGCCTATATGACATTGGACGCTTCAAGAACCATCTTCTGAGTAGAGGAACGAGGTCGTCCCTCTTGATATCACCCAAAGTTTAGTCACTATCTTGTGTAGATATTATGAGGAAGCTCGTCCAAATCAAATTTGATCAATTAGTTTTCTTTGTTCCAACATTTACCATTTTGTAAACCAATTAAGTTATATAGCAACAATTAAAAATACATAATTTAAAGAAATCACAATTAATTGCCCTTTTTTCCCGGAAACCAATCCATATTAATAGAAGTGTATTGCATTTCTGGTGTACTTGACAGAATAATTACAAACATGTTTTCTGCGTAAAAGCCATTACCAACTTTGAATTTGCCAAAAGGTGTGGCATGCATCCACTTAAAAGGTAAGGCGAATTCGTAAGCCAACGTGGTACAAATTTAAATGTGCACTTCCTTAATGAATCTACAACTTACGCATTTTATATCACGAAACATACTCATTTGCCTGTCTTCCCAAAGTGCTCCATCTTTTTGGCTGACTGATGAATTAGTTCATAAACTGCAATTTGACATTAATTGCAGAATGATTTGCCTGTCCCAAATGTCATTCATTAGAAATATATAGAACATTCAGTTTCAAGTATATTTGCCTATAAATTGCAAGCAAATTTTTTTTCTTTTCCATATATAAATTGCTGTTTAAATCGAATAGGGATACGATTTTTTAGTGCTCCCTTTTGGCATGTGTGAATGATTCCCACACACACAATCTGTGCTCGTAAATAATGTATCGACCAAAAGGATTCAGAGTACATATATAGTAAAAGGAGGGCGGCAGGCATTGAGAAAATCAATAATACTTAGCCATTCATAAGGAGCATACGGTTAAAGCTTGTTTTGCTTCGCATGCTTTACTGATTTTTGTGCAGAACTGAAAAGGAAAAATGACATTTTTTTAAGTTCTTTGGAAAAACCTTTTTTTTTTTTATTTAAAGAATGAAAAGAATTTATATAAATGGGGGTTCTTGTGCCCTAATTCGATTATTAAGTTGATGATGGCGGGAGATAGACTACGACCCACATTATGATATTCTATGAGGTCTTTTACATTGTATGGACAGTGATGTTATACGGTGGGAAGAGCATATTCTTAAGAAAATGTGTAAAAACATTTATTTTGGATATAGAATACTAAGGTTGATTAAAAAAATGAAGAAATCAATTGTTTATGAAAATATTTTGAAAAATATTAAGTTAACTGCCATTTTTGGTCAAATATGGAGTTTTCTCCAATTAAAAGAAACAGAAAAAGCTCCATTTCTTCCCACCGCAAACATATCATGCAGTCTGATAAAGAAACAGCTGCCCGAAGCCCGAGTTAAGATATTTAGTAACGCGCCGGGTGAAATGGGAGACAATTTTATGAGAGATAAAGATAAACAAACCCCTTAAATTGTTGCACTTTATTGTGCGGTTAATTAACTGGCTTATTAATATTTGTTTTGCTTTGCTTTATTCTTTTCTTTTTTAAAGCTAAAACTAGGAAATAACTTTGTATATCTACCGAATAATATTCAGTGCTTACATCGGTTTCCAGTACGAAGTAGTACCTCAAGATCTTCTCCATAATCTTTAGTTTAATCATCTTGTGATTCAAGGATTTCCTTTTGACTCACCATTTCATTGTCAAAAATAACGCAAACCTTTGTTTTTATAAAACTAACTTGATTGTTCATTTTTGTTGTCTTATATGCAAAAAGATATACACGAAAAGCCATATATGGCATTCTGAAAAATAATGAGTATTTCTGCGAATGCACAAAAAGCCATATATGCACGTTTCAAGAATCGCATTTTATCTCCACTCAAATGTATATTGTCGAAAGTTTTGCAATGGAATATTACTTATAGAATATTGGTAGACAAAAATGTTTTCGCCTTTGTAATTACATAGTCGGAACAGCAAAAAAAAAAATTATTTTCATGGTCTTATCTGCATGTTTTTAATACCTTAGTTAGTGTACTTGTTAGTGCTTTTTCGCTGGTTTCTTAATTTTAAGGGTTGTTTAGACCTGGATCTTTAGCAGTTTTTGCTGCCGACACCGAAATATCGAAAGCCATATATATGGTAATATAAAACTGATTAAAAAATTTTGACAAATACTTAAAATTATTTTAAAAAATAAGCGTTATATGCCCTGATAGCAATTATGCTCTGTTGCAGGATGTTTTTCCGTGGGCTTTCTACTATTATTCCAGATAACTTTGCTATGTCTCTTTCAGGCAGAAACCCCATTTAACTATTAGGGAACATAACACTTATTTCTTAAATTAGTTTTAAGTACTTGTTAAAATTATTTTATATATCAGATATTGCCATATATGGCTTATGATTTTTCGTTTGGGTATTGGGTTATCATCAATGAGACACAAAAATTGCTGTGAATAGCAGTTATAAAAAAAAAGTTCCGTAATTCCGCACAATATCAGATATCGAGGCAGTCTATCGAATGTTACTTCAAAATCAACATGCATGTCTTCACTTAAAGAATCGCTATGTTTTTGGTTTTTGATTGTTATACTCTGAGTTGCATCTGTGGTTGATTTTCCTAAAAAAATTTTTTCATTAAACTGCCTCATTACAATAAGCAAATGGATATTCAGTAGTCGCTCAAGTATCTTCATGGAGCATCACGTAAGTACCTGATGGTGAAGACTGTCCTTCCAGCTCTGTCCTAGTAAAGGCACATTTCTTCTTTGGTTCTTTCTTCCAATGCCTCGAGAACACTTCGAGCTGTCACTTTCCATGTATATTATGTGAATGTTAACATGTACATATATATTGACTAAGCTTTAAAACCTATTTTTCTCCAGCTGTGGCTTTATCTATGTCACTCGACTACATGTTTCTTTTTCCTGTTCGTTGTGTTCCTTAGCAATAGTTTTAAGCAATGATTCCGCTTTCTGCAGAGAATAACACTTATATTATACTCCACCCACTTCATCACTTCCAAGACTGTTATATGAGATTTCTTATGTCAGAGGTAAATGCTTGTTTGCATTTAAAAGCGTCTTGTCATCGTCTCCACAACTAATTCTGTCATCCGGTTTCAGTAGTCAGTTTTTCTGAATGATCGTTTCTTACAAAAGCACCTCGTTTACATGCGACTTTATGAAGTTGGCTACCAAAATGTAGCCAATCACAGTTTTATTTTTATCTTGTGCTACTCCATATTAGGACATTTTACATGCTTATTTCGTCTCATTATCCGTAAAACTGACTTTGTTTGCACCATTTAGCTTCGTTGTTTCTTGAACGCACAAAAAGCCCCTGCTTTTCTAGCTCGTAGCTGTTTTTATACATCCAGCGTTCCAACTACGTACTGTTATGTTTAGGCTAATCTGTTGCATTACTTTTGGAGCCTCCGAAATCTATATAGATCTGCCCCGATCATTTCAGCTTGGTTCCAGATTAGTACTATGCATATAGAAGTGATATTGCCTCCCAAATCAGTGCCTCTTCTAAGAAAGTATAGCTACTTTAAAGCTTGAAATTTTTCAAAATTTCGCGGTACCATTTCGCACAGGTAATTTCTCAAAATCTTGTTGACTTCTTTCAGCATTTCGTTTGTGATATTGGATGTTAATTAAAAAAAAAAAAACATTAATCTTCAAAAATGTATATACCATCACTGGTGTTATGGTGTTCTTTTGTGGCAATGCCATCGCGCTTTCTGAATTGTGTCGTCCGAAACGCAAATGATCGTTTTTTTAAAAAAATTATAAATTGTTCTGTGCAGTAAATCGTCGAAGTCGTTTGTTTAAATTGTCGACATCGAAGAAGGCGCGCACTAGTTATGATGGTGCCATTCATGCTTCCTATAGTCGGAACCTCTTTATGGAACCGCTATGTTGTATTAGGAACCTAAGGATAGACAACATCATACATAATATTTCCAGCATGTGTATGTAGAGAAATGTTTTAATAAAACACATCTGCTTTGAAGGTTTATTATTATATATGGCCCCAAAGGGATTCACAGCTTCCTCCCTTAGCTATATCCTTGAACCCAAATGTATATCTACAGCAACGTACATGTTTCCAAGGGAAAGCAAATAAAAAAAAAAAAAAAAACAAAACCGGCACCTATCTCTATATAAATTGAGTTGGGCTTGGAAAGCACTGGGCCATAGGGACATAAATCAAAGTATACCAGTATTTTGAAAATGTTTTCCAATATTTTTGAACGCAGCAAAAGCAGCTTGTAGGGCAAACATCTCAGCAGCATGTGGTAATAAAAAATGCGATTCTGGTTAACGGTGTGATGGGCGTCAGAATTATTATAAGGAAGGGTTTTTTTTAGGGGCGATTTAGAGGATTGGCACGTGAGTGGCTTATAATTATTTGAAGGAAGAAACACAAAAAAAAAATAGAAGTTATTTTTGATGAAGGTTCGTTGAGGCTATAATATGTGTAGTGGGCCCACAAATTGGCAAGTTCTCAGGAGTTCAAAGATACTATACTTGGGAATTGCGTGTGTAAATCATGTGTTGAATTTTGTTTTATCCATTTCTATGATGTGAATATTGCGTTGGCAATAAATGGTGGAGTGAACATCAGATTATATTTTTGAGGGTTTCTGTCTTTGAAAAGCAGCAGTTTTGATGCAGGGAAATAAATTGAGTGACTTTTTATTTTTATATTATTTTATTAAAACAGTTTTGGCTTTGATAAGTTATTTAACAGTTTGATATTTCTAAAATAATCTACCAGTTTTCTATTAAAGCAATTCCAAAATCTTGAACAAGAGTATAGCAGAATAGGTTTGAAGTGACAAATAATTTGGCTGAAACTATTGTTGATAAATTTAGCATCAGCAAAACTGTAGATAAATTCTTCCAGATTGAAAAGATGGCTGATTGACAACAAATCCAAAACAAAATGTGGTCAAAATATTTTGAGCATACATGACCATGAGCGCTGAAATAAAATATTAAAGTAATAGTGTTTTCAGAGGTTTTTTACTAATCATAGTTAAAATTGCTTGAGAGATAGAAAGTTTATTTCGACGTGCATATTTTGAAATGTCATTTGTCGTCACTTTAAAATAAAATTTCAAAATTTTCAAATGCAATCCCTAATAAGCGAAATTCTTACATATAATTTTTTTATCTTGAAAACTGTCAAACAAAACATTTTTTGACGTTTAAAGAGAAAATAGATCGCACATTGCCCAGAATCGTTGAAATAAATGTTTTACCAAAAAAAAAAATTAAAGGCAAACTTTTCTGGATTTCTTAAATGTTTATCCTTTGATTTAAATTCATCCTTCAGTGGAGTTTTATATTTTGTTGATGTACATCCCAAGTCAGTGCATTCACATGTGCACTTTTTTGACAAAAACTTCGTAATGGTGACACATTTACATCAACACATCAATACCTGAAAAATCGACTTACGCAGGAGGCTCCATCAATAAGAATGTACTGAAATGCTGTTTACTAAATTCACCGTCGAGTAAACAAGTAGAGACTCTCAACAAATACATACATGATTTCCTATACAATACTCAAAGTAAGGTACGCGCCTTTAAAAAAAATGTTTAATTTTGTTACAGGTATATGTAACCTTATACAGATATAAATTTCGGTTTTATGCAAGACAAGAATAAAGCTTACAAGTGTAGGAAACCATATCGTTTACAAGAATTCCTAGATTATAAAGGGTGTTTTTTTTTAGAGGTATAGAACTTTAAATTGCAATAAAACAACGATGGAATATTCGATTGACATGATTTTTTATTTGTTCGAAAGATAATCTTGTGGCATTACATTTAAAATATGATTTCTGGGATATGACTGCCACGGCTGGCTTGGATGCAGACTAATCTGGAAGTCCAATTTTCGATGACTTTTTCCAACATTTGTGGCCTTATATCGGCAATAACACGCCGAATGTTGTCTTCCAAATGGTCATGCATTTGTGGCTTATCCGCATAGACCAATGACTTTACATAACCACACAGAAAGTAGTCTAGCGGTGTCAAATCACAAGATCTTGGAGGCCAATTCACAGGTCCAAAACGTGAAATTAGGCGGTCACCAAACGTGTCTTTCAATAAATCGATTGTGGCACGAGCTGTGTGACATGTTGCGCCGTCTTGTTGGAACCACAGCTCCTGGACATCATGATTGTTCAATTCAGGAATGAAAAAGTTAGTAATCATGGCTCTATACCGATCACCATCGACTGTAACGTTGTGGCCATCATCGTTTCTGAAGAAGTACGGACCAATGATTCCACCAGCCCATAAAGCGCACCAAGCAGTCAGTTTTTCTGGATGTAACGGTGTTTCGACATACACTTGAGGGTTAGCTTCACTCCAAATGCGGCAGTTTTGTTTGTTGACGTAGCCATTCAACCAGAAGTGCGCTTCATCGCTAAACAAAATTCGCTTATGAAAATCGGCAACAACGGCCACATCGTTTTGGGCCCATTCGACATAATTTGCATAAGCGTTGTTCAGGCGTGTGTCTATTCATGATCAATTGCCAAACCAAACTGAGAATAAATCACTTGACAGCTGTTAAATCGGTTGCCGTCTTGAAAAGTAATGACAACTTAAAATTCTATACCTCGAAAAAAAAACATCAGAAACTCCATCATGTGCAATCCTATTGTCTCAATTTATCTATAAATATTTATAGGAGTGGAGGAATTTGTACGCTAAATGTGCATTGAAAACACAATTTGCAGTTTGCCTTCAAATATCTATGACAATTTTTAAAAACTAATTTACTTCTTCGCCATTTCCAACTGATTCGAAAAACGCAGTATTTATTTTTTGATTGGCCAGATCTGATTAAACCAGCCTCATCATCGATTTCTACTATATAAGCTTCAGATCGACACCATCTTTCTTCTTGTATTTTAAAATTCGAAAGAAGTTAATTTTATATTACCAACAGCTATTTATATAACTGTTATATAAATTTTATAAAACCAAATGAATGAATATTTATCAGGTAAATGTAATAGCCCTTGCAAATTTAGTTAAAGATCTTTGATAGTCAAAATGTGTAGATAATTATTTCCGAAAAAAAGCATCTTTTCTTTCGTTCTTTTTCGCAATGCTCAAGTCGAATATTTATAAAAGCATACTTTCAAACGCGACTAACTTGGGGAAGTTAAATTATTAACTTCAATGTCGAGAAAAATTTGTTTGTGTTAGGTTCCTCAGACAACCTATTCAATTTTGTACACTCCAATAAATATCCGTATAACTAATTTTATATATAATTTTATTAAGAAAAAGTGTTCCGAAGATGCATTTCTCATCTTAACAATTTAACCGTAATACTTACTCCAATGAATTCTCATAATTTTTCCTTAGAGCGAAATTTTGACGTACTAATGTAAAGAATAGAGAATCCGCACAACACAGGTGTGGAATGCTTCAACCGGCTCAATTTAAAACCAATGCGCAGCGGTATCTCCTGTCATCTACTCTTCGATTTCTCTAACCGCTCCGCTCGCACTGTGTTTACAAATTTAAGGGTATTCTTTAGCCTGTCGTTTCCAGTAATATATACCAAGTCGTTGGAGATCTTCTTCCTCTTTATCACTTAACCTGATATGAGGTCTGTCCTTAAATACTTTACGTCAAGTTAGCACTACCACTTTGAAATTTCAAAGGTTAAACTATTGGATTAATTGTCGTGAATTTGCCTTAAATTTGTCGTGCAACTAACAAATTTGTCGCACATTTTTTTTTTTTAAATTACACATTGACACTCGAAAATTTAAAAGGATTAGTAAAATAATCGGCACATTTTTTTTTTGTAAATATGTTATGCAACTAAAAAATTCCTTGCAAATTTTTTAGTCTCTATTTGTTTCTATTCTTAAATTTTTTGCAATTCTTTTTAGTCACACGACAAATTAAAAACAAAAAACTGAAATTATTTGCGTTATCCTTTTTAATTTTTGATTAGCTTTGTTTTTCATTTTAAATTTGCCGTGCGACTAAAAAAAAATTGCAACAAATTTTTCAGCTCCGACTGTTATATAGGCGACACTTTCTCTCAGTGAACACCTTCTAATTAAAAAGCAAATGTATGTGTAGGTTTTATTAAACCTACATTATATTCAAAACTTTACTTGACTCCATTTCCTATATGATATGCATTTATGCAAATGTAAAGTATCTTGTCTTCCAACTTGTCAACAATACTGTAATTATATCATGTAAACAAATCCCATTTTGCATTAACACCCTCTGGCAGAAGGACACGTAAGAGTAAAATAAATACATATACTCGTATAATGATTTTAAAAAAAAAGAATACACATTGCAAAGAAAGCATGAGAGAATGGGATCGTAGTTGGGAATACAAAAGAGGAATTATTTTTTAATAAACAAACATAATCGCCCGGTCTGACACTAGTCAAATGAATCCATTAAAAAATAATCCTCCTGAATTTTCACCAGTCTTCCGCCAACTTTATCATCATTGAGTAGGGGTGTTGTTATTGTAATTCTGTAACGGTATTATAGGAGAAAGTGGGTAAAAGTAGCACTAAGGAATTTTTTTTGTGTAAAACACGGAAACACTTGTTTTAGCATTTCTGCTTTTAAATTTGAAATCAAAAGTGACTCTTAAGTCTAAAAAAGTGTGTCAGCTCCGTTTAAATTCTATTCAATGGAAAAATTATGACAAAAGAATGTACATATAGAGTTAAGGGGAGCAGCTACTTAATAATGCAATCTTGACGCACCAGATGAGTTTGTATCCTACCAAACAAGTTAATGGGACATATCGCCCTAAAACTAATCTCTGTTCAACAAAAACTGCCAGTAAACTTTTGTCTCTCAGACTGATTTAGCAATGTTTTGCGTGAATCTGTCCTTTGTTAAATCCGTCGCATTGGTTTACCAATAATGTATCACAAAAAATGCATAAAACTTATCGTAACTATCTCCCGATATAAAATAAAACAGCAAAAATACATATATAAAATAAATGCGGATGTACACCGACCATAAATCCTTGAGTATCATCATAAATTGAGTGGAATAATGCATTTCGCATATAAGTACAAGTGATTACGAAGGAGAATATTTATATAATTGACAGTAGATACGTCTGAAATTTAACTGTACTGATGCGCGACCATTGGGAACCGAGTAGCGGCAAAAGCAGAACGCGGCTCCCAAAAATTACTCCAGAATTTTTTTTTAAACGCCAGAAAATTCTTCAAACAATTATCGGTGGTTTTTCTTAGGAAAAAAAATTAAACTTTTCTGACAATCTTTCTGAAATTTCAGATTTTAAAAAAAAATCTTTCGTTTTCTCAATTACCCTTTATTAATTTTACTTCTATTTCTGTTTAATTTTAATTTTTTATTAATTTTTGTTTATTTATATTTTATTTTTATATTATTTCTGGTTTTTTTTTTATTAATTTTTTTTTTATTTTATTTATTTTACTTTAATTTATTTTTTGGTTAAATTAATTAAATTTAGATTTTTATGTTATTTTCATATTATTTTATTTTATTTTTTTATTTATTTTGTATTTTATTTTCATTTAACTTAAATTTTTTTTTATTTTAATTTTTTTTTTTTTATTTAATTTTTTATTTTTATAATATTTTCATTTATATTTTATTTCTATTTTATATTTATTTTTATTTATTTTATTCTTCTAATTTTTTCTCAACAAAATAAAATATTAAACATAAATGTATTCACATGAATTTGAACGGATTTATTTTAATAATTCTATGGTTAAATTAATTTGCACATTTCTACGGAAAAATGTGTACTTTGTATTATTTGTTCGTCTATACCAAGCAATTCTTTTGAGAAAACGAAATTCCCCGTACTTAATGAAAGGATTAAGATATTTTTTATAACACAATCTACATCTGAAAACATAATTCCGTTTTTAATAGAAAGTCATTTTAATCTTACGATTAAAAAAAGTTAAATATAATAATGTCCCAATCTTACCCAATATGCCGTAAGCTCTGAATACTGAATACATAGTGCACAAACACTTTTTGCTGCTTCACAATTTTTTGCAACTCAGTCTTCAAGTATGAGGACGAAAAATTGTAACTCCCACTTCAGCATGTAAGTGCAATATTTTTTTTTTTACCAAAATCCCATTGCCTCAGTAGTATGCGACCACTTCCACCGCGTACATTGGTTTATATGTTCAAATCAAAAACTGCAAAATAGTATAAAATCCCAGAAAACATCCTAAGGGTGTTTTAATTTTGTTGCATCCGGGTGCACCATGATGAAAGTAACTTTATTTTTTGTTTTCTTTAGGGAGTTAGCAGTAAATCGAAAATTTTTCAAAACCATTATTTTGTAACCTATGGAAGTATGGAAAAGAGCAACGCGATGGATTGTGCGATAAGACAAATGGAATACCAAACACACACAAAGTAATTTAATTCACTAATGGGACTTAGGAGCATTCACAGTGGCATATGGTATTATGGACAAAAATACCATAATCATTTTCAGCAGATTATGAAACACGAAAAAGGGATTTGCTCTGTTGAAGTCTGTTAATGTATTGGGATTGGATAGTCAAATCATAAAATACAGTTCTAGATTCAGTCATGAAGAATTACGAGTAAAAGTTGGATCATCAGGACAGATTCTTAGGGGGAAAGTGGTGTGTTGTGGTCTTTTTTGAGATTTTTAAAATCCTCGAAAAAGAAGAGAATATAAGAGCTGTGATTTCGTGATGATTTGATATTGTTTCCATTAGTCAAAAATTTTCTGGGATTTGGGGTTTTGGATTTTTTTGTTGAAGATTTTTATCTGAAAAAAAGCAAATGTTTAGCCCACATTTGCTTTTTTTTCAGATAAAAATCTTCAAACAAAAAAAGTTTAATAAGAATCGTTCTTTCGTTCGTTTTCTTTAAAAAAAAATTTAATGGTGATAAGCTTTTGCCCCAAAAAAAAATCTAACGAAAAACTTTAAATTTAACAAAAAGTAACTTACAGTGATTTCTGATTATAGACAATAGCATATTAGAAGTACCAATAACAACGACATCACTAATAGAAACACAGTGATAATTTGAGTCTGTGAGCGCAAAAGTGGCGTAACCCCAAAATGCAATGAGATAATCGTGTTTAAAGATTGCTCGCGTACATAGAAATGCTCCAGGACGGGAGCAACATTTTTTCATTTTCTGATTTATTTTTAAGCTAAAATGAGTTGCACTAATTTTGTATTGATTAATCGTTAACTTTTCGTTGCAATGAACGAAAAAAACTCAAAATTACAAAAAATTGCGTTACCCCACTTTGCACTCACAGCCTCATTTGTTCGTTGGATGTTTGATTCCACCGATTTGGAAATTCGGCTGGCGCTGTACAGAGTTCTACGATTTTAACACTGACGTTTATTTGTTTTTTAAATCAATATAATGATGAAACAAAAATAGATTTTTGGGTATTAGCCCAGTAAAATAAAAATTTTACTTAGAAAAAATTCGGACAAATCTGGATTTCGCTGGAGACCTTTGTTTTTATGTCTTGAGCAAATGCTCAAGTACCCATGATTTGGCCCGAAATTCAGTTATTTGCATATTTCTCGGAAACTATGAAGTGTTTGCAAAAAAATGTTATGGTAAAAATTGTAGCTAATATGATTTTCTACAAAAAAAAAATCGAAACACTTTTCGTCGTACCCAACCAATTTCGAGAAAAAAGTGTTAATTCTGTTTTTAAGACAACATTGCACTTTTTCACTAGAATTTGGCGCTTTTTGCTTTATATTTTTTTTAGTTTTTCCATTAAGTCTAATACACAGAAAAAAAAATGCATGACTGGGTCGCACGAACCAAAACAAACTATGGGACTACAAACATTTTGATCCATGAAATTATGTAGATATCATCATATTTATCGTTATATGTTGTTTAGCTAAAAATTTTAAATGCCATCTTATGCTGCATATTTAATTTAAATGAAATCGGTTCAGCCGTTTAGAAGTTCCGGCCAAATTTTTAAAGAGAGGTTTACACCAAATGTTTGTTATGAATGAGCATTTTCAACCAGAATCACTGAAATGCAACGTACACAAAGTTTCACCAAAATCGTATGAGCCGTTTTCGATGAAATTAGGAAAATCCAAAACATTTATATATAAGGTAAGTACCCACCAATGTATTTGTTTCTTGAAAATGCCTCATACGATTTTGATGAAACTTTGTTTGAATTTTCTAATTGAAGAAATTGAACCCACGCATGTTTGTACCATGAAGTGGCAGCGTTACCGATGTGGCACAATCTTGTTCTTCTGACACAGATATTTCCTGGTAGCACGGTGCCACGAAAAATTTTAATACGGCACGTTTTTAACTTGCGATTACATTAATTTCAAGATCGTAAAACAAAAGCTTAGAGATAAAAATCAAACATTACTAAGATAGAGAAGACGAAAAATGTAAGTCTGTCAATCTTGTCAGCCTGTTTGCCTGTCTGTCTGTCTGTCTGTTTGGATACATCGACACCTACAGCCTTAACGGTTGGGCCGATTTTTTTTTTAACTCAGTTCAAAATATTCTTGGAGTAATCCTTAAGGTCCTTAAATAAGGGAAGCTAGTAACTTCCAAAAATCAGCCGGTACCGATAGTTAACTTTTTCTCGCAAAAAAAAGTACGATCAATTTTGATAAAATTTTATATGACTGATTTGTTGCCAACGCCGACGTCTTTCACATTAAAAAATGTTTAAAGAAGAAGCTTATATAACGGTACCTGCCAAAGTGTCATAGCCAAAGAACTGTATTTCTTGATATACCGATCATCTTTTAAACGGCTGCACCGATTTTGATGAATTTTATAATTCTAAAACTGCTGCTAAGTTTGATTTATAGACAAACAATTTTTTCTAAAAAGAGTAGGTATTTTTTAAAAAGCTGTTTTGTTTAAATCCATTTTTCTAGAAAAAACACGATTCATTTTGATAAACTATTATGTGAGTGATTTTTGTCAACGGTTATAATATCTTTCTTCTAAAATTATTTTCCGAAGAAGCTTTTTACTGGTATCTGTCATAGAACCGTTTTTTTTTTTTTAACCGGCTCTCGTTTGAAAGGCTGCACCGGTTTTTAACGAAATTCAATTTCTTAAAAATCCTACTAAGTAGTTTATTACTACAAACAATGTTTCTTACATGAGTGATTTTTTTCCAACGGTGATGTTCTTCATCGATTTTTTTTTTTCATTAGAAAAAGATTATTAACGATATCTGACAGAGATTGCGTTTTCTTAAAGCGCATCGGCTGTTGTTTCAACGGCTGGACCGATTTTTACGAAGTTTTATATTTTAAGAGTTTTGCTAACCCTGATTAAAACTGCAAACAAAATATATAGATTTAATAACTGTAGTAATATTAACTTAGATATTTCCAAGTTATTAACAGAGGTAGTTTGCCACAAGAGCAACAAAGGGCAAGCGACCCAGTCTTGCCTTTTATTTTAGATGCATAATGACAAAAAAAAGTTACTTCCTTGCAACCCTCACTGTATTTCTTTGACAAGTCAAACAAAATAAAAATCACTCTATACCCAACTTATACATTTCATTTTTATTCGATTAAGGGTAAAATAAAAAAAATAACTAAAAAGGGGACAAAAAAATCTGTGTAAAACAGATTTTCTTTCACTAATAGCATAGGTGGGACCCTTGTTGCATAAGACGTTCGAAATCTAATTGCGCTAATTTAATATAATAGCAAGTTGAGCAAGTAAACGTCGACGGGCGTCATATACCCATAACTTCAACTTAAGGGTGAACGATGACGATTTACCTGGATATTAATGGAAAAAAGGGGCGCCAGGTACTCACCTATAATTACAATTCCATAAAAACGAAAAGAACACAAGAGACGTATGTTTTTTGTTGTTGTTGTTGGTTGTTATATTTCATTGGAACAGAGTATGCACACAGTCCCATTACATGCACTTAATAGCTTCCAGATAAAGAAATACGAATAACCGGGTGCTGTTGTTCTCGGTTTAGTTGGTGGTATATAGGAAGAAAAAAAAATTCTAATATGGGTAAATTCCTTATGCAAATTAGAACTCTCTTATTCAATTTCAATGGCCGCCATAGAGGTCACGTGGGAGAACTTAACAAAATAAAAAAAAAAAATAAAAGAAATGCTCTATGTTTAACATGACGTTAGTAAATTTTGCATGAAACATTCTGTCACGCCTTATTCGGTCGACACACAAAAAAAATTTCTATCATAACCTATAATTGTTAAAGTCTACATCTCGAGCGACGTCACTGTCGGCACAAAGGACTTTAGCGAGAATCCTTTCATGTCAGGAGCGATTTGAAAAGTCATAGGGCAATCAAAAAAAAAACAAAATTGCAAATCCAACTTTTCGCGCGAGCACCAGGGTTGTAGATGATGTTTCCGAATGAGTGGTGGCGTTTTAAAGTGGCGACAATGAATTTTTTTTTTCGTTGAGGAGGTATACCAACTCCTGTCTAGGAACGCGCCTCTGTATGGTGTAAATGACAACCTGTATTTTTTTTTTGTGGCAGCTAAAAATCTTCGTTACATATACTTTCTGACTTTTTAATTAATGGAAAGAACTTTGAGGGCCAAAAAAAGAATTCTGTTGGTTCATTTTGGAAAAGGACTTCCATTGGAACTATATAGGAATGGGATGATGACATTATTTCTGAAATTGAAAGTTCTACACATGTGGCAGGTGATAAATCTGGTTTGAACGGATTTTTGTAACAAAAATGTCTGTATATAGGCAAACGCATGGTGTTAACTTATTCTCTTTATTAAGGGAAAAGGCTTTGTTGTATAAAGCTAGCGAGTTTGATAATTTTTTTTTTTTTTTTTTTGATTTTCAAAACAACCCAATGGGATGCCAACTATATGAAACGCAGACTGTTGGATTTTTTTTTGTTCGTACTATAAAAAGTAAATTGAAAAAAATCAAGAATTTAAAAAAGTGTCTAAATTTTATTTATTGCTCAGTTATCTGGATCAATAGTAGGTATCTTAATAATAAAAAAAATTAGATATTGGATGATTCGGAAAAGGTTTTGTAGAACATCTTTATTCACGCGAAATATACGTTTGCGATTGCACCGCTCTCTATTAAAACCCATGTCTTCCAGTTCAAATTCATCAATTTTTAACAGTAAAAACTTTCGGGCAGACGACAAAGCCAAGCCTTAACGATTTTATATAATATTTTTTTGTAAAACAATCTGAATTAATGATAATAAATCGAATCTATCTATCTATCTATCAGTAAAAACTTGTTGATTATGGCTCAATTAAAGTTGTTTCCTGAAACTCTTTAAAATTCTTCTAGTTCCTGAAAATGTTTTTCTATGTATTCTTTTCTTCAGTGACAGAGGGGTCGTCTTAACTGAATTTCATTTTCAATGTGTGCCTGTTATGTTCGAAATACAGAATCAGAAGTCAATGATTTCTTGTTTAATTGCATAATCTTTCTGGGCGTTGGGCGTCAATAGCCTTTATTGACCCTTGATTGTCAATGAAATGCAAAAATATCAGCAACTGGCATTGCCATATTTGCAACGTGTTTACCTGCTTTTCTGACTGCTAGGACCTCAACTTATGACGCTGCAATCATCAGAGTCAACAACTGATTGATGTGACCAATATCTATTCTTGACACATCGCCATCGTTTATTTGTTTATTTAATCAAAACTGCAGGCATTCATGCTTAGAATTTTTAGTTGAATATAGTTTTGTTCTGATAAAAGTTGAAAAATTTTTTACCCTCCTTTTTTTGAGCTATGAAATACTAATAAGCCTTAAATCGTTTTTATAATGTTGGGGAGAATCAAAATAATATAGATGACGGAAAGCAAAAAAACATTTTTTCGTTTTTGAACGCTTTCATTTTAATTAATTCCTATTTCATAGCTAGGGCGCCCCATACACAAGTGTAGTGTTCAAAAAAAAAAAAAAAAGGCACGACTGGGTCGGACAAACTTGCTCTTGTATTAGATTACTAACCTTTGGCTAAGGATACTATGAACAAGAAAGTATAATAAATAATCGCAAGTAAAAATGGCAGGTACTGTTAATAAAGTGATTTTGAGAAAAAAAAATTATAAATAAAAGCTCCGTCAGTCAAACATAGTTTCATCAAAATCGATCGTATTTTTTTCGAGAAAAATTGGACTTTCTATAGCGTTTATATGGAAGGTACCGTTAATAAGATGATTTTGAAAAAAAATTTTAACATAAAACTTTATCTCGGGAAAAAATCAATCACACAAAATTTCATCAAAATCGATCGTATTTTTTCGAGAAAAATTGGATTTTCTGTAGCGTTTATATGGCAGGTACCGTTAATAAGATGATTTTGAAATAAAATTTCTAACGCAAAACTTTATCTCGGGAAAAAAATCAGTCACACAAAATTTTATCAAAAATTATTGTGAAAATCTTCGTAATGTGAATTTTTTTTGAGAACCTTATGATGAAACCAACTCCTTGCTCATTATAACATCAATATGACAATTGAAAGACCATTTTGTGTCAAAAAGTACTCCCAATCCCAAGTCATTCAAATTCTCCACTCTCGCAACAGCGCAGTTTCTTCAATAAATATATATGGTT
Source organism: Baccha elongata (assembly GCA_951217065.1). Lineage (NCBI taxonomy): Eukaryota > Metazoa > Arthropoda > Insecta > Diptera > Syrphidae > Baccha > Baccha elongata. The sequence goes on from OX578272.1 coordinate 164,465,426, forward strand.
GCATGTCGCGAGAATAAGTCATAACCCTATACTATTTGTTGTTCCGTAGCATGCCGTTTTAGTTGCTTTATCCAACAAATACGTCAACCCGATTGGACATTTATTCTTACAGCATGATTGTAAGAATAAATGTCCAATCGGGTTCATATAACCATACAAAAGTTTGAAGTCATCAGCAAACATAATAATAAAACATCCATGAAAATGTCGTTTATAAAAAGCATGAATAAAAGTAGACCAATGTAACTCCCTTGAGGAACACCAAATATTACTTTTTCTTTTTAGATGTGTTGCTTAAAATTTACAAATTGACTACGGTTTTTTTTAAGTAGGATCTAGTCCAAGCTAATATCCATTGTGGGAAACCATTAAGCACCATTTCTAAAGAGTGACATACCATATCAAATGCTTTGCTAAGATCAGTGTAAAATACATTAGTTTGAAGACCTATTTGCATATTTTTATTGACTTGGCTCTTATGTAATCTATACAAACATTGTTACTCGTATATTTCTATATAAGATATGCAGATGTTGGGAGCCCTTCAGTCGAGTTCTTTTAATTACTTACGTACTTGGTTTCTTGACCCCTTTTTTGGGTTGTTTTGTTTCTGATTATGTGTTTGAGCTCTATATCCACCTCCTTTTAGTTTCTATTAAATAAAGTTTCAAATGTTCTGCGAAAAGTTGTTCTTTAGCTTCTTAGGTCTTGAGTGTTTTGAAATAGTCTTCACCTCGCCATAGAGTGTGACCAATATCAACTACCTTTTCATTCGACAAATAACGATATCGATAGGTTTTTGGAACAATTTTCCGAATTAGTTTTTGTTTGTAGAGCGCATTTGACAAAGGATGTTTCCATGGCATCTTTTGACATCATGTCGATAGCAGCTTCTACTTTGCCAATTCGGCAGTAAACGTTTTCATCTGCACCATCCTCGCTTCCAAGCTACAGTTGTTGTTCGCTCTAACCTGCTCCTGCAATGTCTTTTAAAATTCAGTAGGGTTTTCAGAAGCGTTGAAGATCTTCGTTTCTCAGGTGTTGATACTCAATCTAACTTAATTTGTCGTTTCACTGTCTAGTCTATTTGATTCAGTATAATTCCTTCCACCTCGCTAAAGAAAATTGTCCAGAGTTCCGTTGCGATCATTTTTTATCAATTTTGAATTTTCTTTGTTTAGGTAGGTAAAAAAGGTCTGAGAACATTCGTAAGCGTTTGGTAACATTGAAAAGTTGTCATGTTTCTTTTAATATTTTGTGTATCAGTATAACAACCATTTTTTTTTGTCACGTTCCATCTCTGTTACAAATTAAACTGATCATAAATTATAGCTAATTTATGTAACAAAAAAAAAATGTCAACAACCCTTCACACAAAAAGATCATAAAAGTCCCAAGTGTAAAAAAAATAGGGTGCCAGTCTAAATCAGACAAACAAAACCCATTCACAATCAACAATAAGTTGAACAAAAAACAAAACATAAAAAGTCTTCGAAGCAATCATTCAGAACACATCAAGCAGCCTCTTATTTAAGGACTCTAATTTATCAGCGTTCGATTTGGTCGATCAAAATACCCTTCCACGTCATAAATTGAATAAAAAAAAAGGACATTTTTTTCGCATTCAATAGGAAGTGAAAATTTCAGCGACACATGTATATACACATCATCAATAAAAAAAAAATACAATGATGTCCTTAAAAAAAAAAATTAAATCAAATCTAGATCGACTTTTGCCAACACGAAGGGATGACTGTCGATTGTGCAATTTCTGGTATGGGGAAGTGAATTAGCCACGAGTACAGAACATTTGATCCTTGCCCTTTTACAATTTTTCAACGAACAGTTTCAGCAGCTATTTGGGATAAATGTCAAAGTGAAAAGGATTTGCCACCGTCGCGTACTCGTTCACTATATTATATTATATTGCTTTGCTCGTGGTACTCATTCGAAATGGTGGTTCCGGAGTTAGAGTATACTGTCGGATCAGGGATTATTATTGGTCCATGGGAACATTTTCTATATAAAATAATAATTCCATTCTATTTCTTATTGAATCACCATTGGGCGAGTGAAAATAGAGGGTCAAGTTAAGTCTGATAGCAGGGATTTGCTTTTTTTTTTGTTAAAAAAAAGAACTTTTATGTACCAACCTACAAAAGTATCTACTCTCTGAATCCCCAGCTGAGTAGCTGTCATAGTGTCCGGTTTCATTGGGTAATTACTCCAGAAGTTCCATAGAAGGTATATGTATGTGTTTTTTCATGCAGGAAACTGATGGGGGATAAATTCGAATCTGATAGAGCAAACTATGTTTGATATTCCACATGAATGTCCAGCTTAAATGGAAAAAAATGCGATGTCAATGCTTTCTATTAAGGAAGAGAAAGAAAGGTCACTAAGTAAGTAGTCGTCTTTGGGGAATATATATTGTATGTGCGATTACTTCCTCTAGACTTGCTGATACTCTGCCAACAACTGACAGCGAGTTATTTATTGAAGAATTAAGAGAACTTGAATTATGAATTAGGGTGTTGGAATTATTATCTGAGATTTTTTTTTCATCCATATTGAATGCAAGGTAGTTGAAGTAGAATATTAGAAGAACTTATGATGAAGAAAAGAAGATTTTGCTCATTACTGTAAAAATTATTGCAGTTTCAGTTTATTTGAACTTTTAATCAGCTTTCTTTTCTGTTTGAAGAATTGGAGTGGGAAACAATTATACTCATATTTAAAATTCTATACTTAATTATTTTCCCAGGCCATACTGATCCTACACCTACTAATTATGCAGTATATGTTAATTTCCAACATCCTTAACAAAATATTATTTCTTTCGACTATGGAAATGGAAAAGGATGATTAATTGATTAATATATAAGCACAGATAATAAATATACAGATGACATGACCATACAAAATTATGTCCCTAGTTTTTTCCCAAAATATTGCAGAATGAACACCCAATGGGAAACAAAACTAGGGACATAATTTTGTATGGACATGCAACATCTGAATATTTATTATCTGTGATAAAAGTAGCAGAAAACGGATTGGGTACGAAATCCAGAATCCCAAAATTCCGACTGCAAAATTCAGAATGATAAAATGCAAAAATACCTACCGAATCCCAAAATCCCGACTGCCAAAATCCGCACTGACAAAATCCCGACTGGTCTACTCCTTTTTTTGTACAGAAAATTAAAAATTTATTTTTTTAATAATAAATTTTATTTACAATTTCGAGGGGTAACAATGTGTTATTCTATAGATATCAAACTTAAATCTCAATATTTTTCTTCCTTGATCCGCTTGGGGTATGTCCAGTCGTCTGGCAGGCGCCTGTGTCAGTAGTTTCCTTATTCAACAGTACCTGGGTGCCAGCTTTGCGTTTTCAAGGGATTTTAATTCCTCTTTCTGTAGTCGTAGTCAGTCCCGCTCACGGAACTTCGTTTCTCCCCTTAGGGTATGTCCAGTTGTCTGGCAGGTGTCTGTTTTAGTAATTTTCTTAATAAGTAGATTTGTTCGTGCCCGAAAATGCAATGAAAACTAATTTTAATGAGTTGTTGCATCATTTTTAAAGTAACATTCTTCCTCAATTCCGTTCAGATACATTTCTACTACAATAGGAAAAAGGAGGTACGAGAACGTGCTTAAAGTCGATATTTTTAAGGTACCTTCTTAAAGTGCTGAAATGTTTGTCGCTGCCATCAGTCGGGATTTTGTCCCTGTCCCACAGAAAACAGTATAATTTTGGCATCCCACTTCTTTATTCATAATTAATTCACTCCTAAATAATTAGTATGCAAATAAACGGCTTATTCATTCTTTATTACTTCTTTAATAAGTATTTTTTTTTTCAAGAACTTAAATTGGTATATTCGTTCTTCTTAAAGTATTCTTAAAAAATGGTTCTAAAATTGGCATTTCGGTGTTATTTTGTTTCTTCAATACATACTTCGTTACACCTTCCTTAACATATTGTTATTAATACCGCCATCTAATGCGATACAAAAGTAGCACAAAATAGTATAATTTCGTTATCAATTTTCCTAATTCATACTTAATTCAATCTTAATTTTGTATGCCATTAAAATGGATTCCTTATTCATTCTTTATTTCTTCTTTACTAGGTGTTTTTTTTTTCTTCAAAAACATAAATTAGTATGTTCAGTATTCTTAAAGCATCCTTAAATGCTTTTTAAACTGGCACTTCTTAAATTGGTGTTATTTCTTTAAGCCTTCCTATAAATGGTGTTATAGTCATAGACCCTATAAGAATTTTTTTTTTTCAAAGAAATGTCATACTTAAAGAAGGAGTAAAGACGGAGTAAAGAAGTATTAAAGAAGAATGGTATTCTGATTAAAGAAGATTTGAAGAGTTAATTTAACTTCTTAATTCCTTCAATCGAACCACCCACTTGTGCGCCTATTATCTACTTACATATCAAGAACTCCTTCTCAAATAATTCTTAAATCCTTCTTAAAGTAATTTTATGCTACTTATGTATATTATTATTAACAATTATAAGAAACACATAAGCAATGTTATTTTTATTACTTACTCTATTTAATTTTTATTCATTCAATCATAAAACTACTTTTAAGTTAAATATTTACAGTAGGATTTAAGTATTCAATCAACAAGCAATTATACCTTCCGTCTGATATCATCCACATTCATTTCAAAAAGTGTTCGGACAATATATTAATTGTATTTTTAACATTTGACTGAAAATTTAAAAAAATTGAAGAGCTTATTTTTAATAAAAAATCCAGTTCAATATTCAAGACTTATCAATATGTCACTGGTTCATAATTTAAATGTGTGTGTGCATAATAATATTTAAAATCAAAATGACAACTTTTAAATCTCTCGCCATATTATATCTATACTATCCCGAGCCCTTGCAGCACAGGAAAAGCCACAAAATGTGTGTTTCCATAAATATCCACATTAACTTTGCCTGTCACATCCTGTTACATATTTTTTGTTGTTTCAATCTCTGTCCCTCTCTTTTACTCTTTATGCCCATAATATATATAAAATGTCCTGCCAAAAGTGTCGTAAACAGTATGTCTGGGACTGTGTTTGATTAAAATTAATCTTCTGCTTTGTTGAATTGGCTTAAATTGGTTTTGTGAATAGATTTACTGTTGTCATAAATATCCTGGAGTTCTATATAAATGTTATATTTGTATTAGGTATTTTATTTATGTGCGTTTGTGTGTAAATATTTTTTTTGTAGTTTGGTAATTTAGAGCAACAGCAATGGAATTAAGTGAGTTGCTACTGACAATTTTTTATTTGTTCATCCAGTTGAATTGGTTGGTAGAATTTGATTTAAGGATATTTTTTGTTGTGCAAGTGGGCAGTTTATGATTCTTTTTTTTTTCACTTATAGTACTTTCTATGGTTAAAGGAACTGAGAGGTCCAGTTGTATATTCGAACCTATACTTTACTTTATATAACTGACTGGTTTCAGTTTTAGATTTGTTTCTTTTTCTTAACTTTAATTTCATCGAGGTTTTCAATTGACAAACAAATTTCGTTGTATTTTAATGCAAACGCAATCTTAAACGTTTTTATGATCTGTCAAAGTCAGGAAGTCGGTTGAGATTTACATTTTTATCATGTAGTCCAGTCTATAAAGCCATTCAACTTCCCTTAACTTTGACGGAAAGCTGAATTTTGGTGAAAATCTTCCTCAGCTTTCTGGCAATTTTTTTTTGAAAGTAAAGAGGATATTTTTTAATTTATTGACTGGGTTTTTAATAAAGTTTACAAATGAACCTCAACAGGGGTGATGTGATTCTATCGTATTTTTTCATCGTTTAAAACGATCTCCTTCTCAATCTTGATCTACAAGTCGAATGGCATTGTGAACAGGTCAAACTTTCTGCTCTTAAAATTAACGGTGACAATATCAAGTATCTACTATCAAAACGGCTGCTATAAAACAACGGTCTTGTCAAGGCAAAGGCTTCTTTAGCTTTGGTCAGAGCAGCCGGGTTGTGTACGAAATCCCGAATGACGAATCATCAAATGACAAAATCTCGAATGACAAAACTTCCAATGACGAAATCTATATCGAATGCAAAACTACTGTTGTACTAAAAAAAGTAGTTTCAGTTTATGGCGTAGAAACAGTGAGGTATAGGTATAGGTATACAGAGGCATTATTCCGCATTCCCCAAAAAAAAAACTGCCTGGGTCTGTTATAAAATTTCGGGTGGTGCTAGTTTGGGAGTATGCAAAGTTTCCTTTAAATTAAGTATTTATTTAGTATTGAGAAAGTACGGAAATTCAAGATTTTCACTGTTTATTATTCGAGATTTTTGCTATTCGAGATCACGACCAAAAAAAAATTTCAAAAATATAATGGCATTCGAGATTTTCTAAATTTCCCCTTGGGCCTAGGCGTTTTACATTCGCATGTTTTGTCAATTAATTCATTGAAGTAATGCCACTGACATTACGTCGTGCTATTTCCCATCTAGAGACATGCAGGACATGTTGGCTTTAGTATTTACGTAATCAATATTGTCTTCACCAGCTTCGTTGGCGATATCATCATCTGCTTCTATGGCTTTCTTTTCGTCAGACTCTTTGACGATTTTGTCATTAGACCTTTTCATCACCTTTTTATCCCATTTATCGTTTAAGCTATCCAGCTGCTTTTATATATTCTCCCGACCACCTAAAGCCTATAAGCCAACCGACTGCGCCCACTAGCTGAACCTCTATCCGAAAAGTGCTTTACCAAGTGCTGTTTATAATTTGTAATGTGCCTTCACTTGTCTTCTGCTTGCCTTCTGAGAACTAATTATTTAACACAGCAATGGCCGCTTAAATTAAGATTGTTACGATCGACCCGTCTCCTACTGGAAACCGCTTTATTTAAATAAACGCTACTTGTAAATGTACTTTATAGTACTTTTATATACTCAATTATCTGTTTGACCAACTTGAAATAATATTCCTCTCACTAGTCCTTAAAGGACCAAGAAAATATATTCAATTTACAACCAGTTAACATTGCATACCTAAGTATCCACTTGGCTTTAATCATTTAAGCCTTTTAACACACAAAAAAAAAATATAAATAAAACATAGTAAAACTTATACTTTACTCTAGTATATCGTTTAAGTGTTCTCAATATAATAATTGCACATCCTTTCACAACGAATTCAATATAACGACGGAGAAAGTTTTCATTCCCAACGTTTATGTATTTAGTGAAGAAAAAAAAAAAAAAAAAACTTTCTTTAGCAAATCATCTTAAGGACATTCATGCAGATTTCTCAAATGTGCATGCATTTATTTTCCATATAAAAGTATATCCTCTGTATACACACATACATACATACTTATACGAAATGTTTTAAGAAAAACTTTCAATATTCTGCTTTTCATTCTGTGATGTTGGGTTCAAAATTTCTGAATTAAGTTTTGCTTATAATACCTTTACTTTTAACAAGAGAAGAGTACCTTTTACAGAGGAAAGGACGACCATCATGATGCAGACATTTTAGATTTACAGTGAAAGAGCTTAGGTACGTGGAACTTATAACTTTTTTGGGAAAAGATGACAAACTTAGGGCGAAGGACTAAGATGAAAAGGAGGAAGAAGTAAGTGCAGTTCGATTAAACTTTGAAATTAAGAAAATTTACTTATAGTTTTGGAAAATCCTGTTGGGATAACAACCTGATAAACATTCCTTGCAGGCAAGTAGTTTTTTTTTAACTAACTTTTAAGGAAAATGGTGAGATATTTATTTAAGATACAATTTTTAAAGGGTTTTTTTTTTTGGTAAACTGAATATGTACACTTTTGTATATAAAAACTGTCTAGTCACTTTATTACTCAATTTTTTCTCGGTACAACTTGTTGTACATTAAATCTATAAAAATAATGTATTTGTGTCTGTCAGACAAGCATTTGTATATTTTTTTTTATTTCTCCGTCAATCCAAATTTTATTCTATAACATCAAAAGTACCCAATTTCTGACCACAGCAGACCTAGACGAAAATTCAACTATATATGTAATGTAAATACATGAAAACACAAAACACACTCGACATAATAGAATGAAAGCAAAATGTAAGGATTTCGCATAAAGCCATCACCATGGTGTGTGCACTTTTGTTAGATAGGAGAAGAGGTCCTGTCAGTTGATACAACATGCCTTCCATGTTAACTGTTTGGTTGTGTTGCTGCACAAAGTCCTAAACAACTTTCTATACAAATGAATGGCTTTCAAATTGAATGGACAGTTATATTTAGTGCCACACTCCAGGACACTTTTTAAGTCATTTTTGAATACTGTTTAAATAAATATACTACTTCAATTTTTTATTCACATCGTGTGATATTTTTTTAAGTAAGTGATCATTTCTGTAGTGTTGGCATAAGGCTTATTTATAGAGATTAAGCATTTTTTTAAAGAAATAAATAACTTCTTTAAAGCATTTGGGGGAAAAAATTACCAGCCTTACGGAGGGCTGATATAATCTGTTTTAACAAGACCTGTCAAAGTAAGTTAGATAGATAAAAATAGCTTTCATATTCAAATTTAATGCAAACATTTTCTATAAAGCTTGTCAACCGAGGCATTTCAAACAGTCAAAATAATTTGTCAAGAAAGCGTTTGATACTGCAATCCTATCACTATTATTTTATGAAAAACGATTACATACTTAATCTATTTCGATAACGTTTTATTATAATATTCAACGCTTAGATATACATCTCAATCTAATCTAATTAACCATGATTTTTATAGGTTTCTTCTTCTTTACGGAAGCTTAACATTTCATACAATGGTTGTGGATTCATTCTCCACACTAGGTACCATTTTTGTTTATAACTGATATATTCTGTAATGGCCTACGGGCAAATTTTTTTCACAAGCTCTATAGGGAGGTGGTGTATTATTTTATAACTAAAAACTACAAGTGTTTTGGAATTTGACTGAAATTTCTCCAAAATGTCATCTAGTTGTTAAAAAATTCATAATTTAACACCGTTTAAAAGATACTATATTAAAAATTACACAAAAACACAACTACTTATCTACATTATTTTGCACAATATTTCTTTATGAAAGCAGTTGCTTGCATAAAAATGCATTTCTACCACGTAGAAATATGCGGCTTGATGTCTTTGTTGACGACAGCTGTTGCTTGCAGTTTGAAACAGTATCTATTCGGTTCTCTTTGTTAAACTTAAGAGAGTAAATGCCTTTATAATAAGCTATTTTTTTTACTTATTATTTTTTATAAATGACTTAAAAAAAATGTTTCTTACGCTTCATTGTAGGGACAGGATTTTTTTTTTAATTTCGTTAAGATTTTTGTATTGACTTATATAATCTCTGAGCTTAACGCCTTAGATAAACTTTTGGTTCGCTGGTTTAGCTATAGCTTTTTGAAGAGAGCTTGACAACTTTTAAGAGAAGCTTGAAGCCTTTCGTTGCAAAGTGCTGCTGTTTTTGAAGAGGATTAATGCATTTCAAAGGCCTGTTCAAGAGTCTTAAGGTAGTGAATTAACCCCGCTATAAATGGTTCTAAAGATGTTTCTTTTTTTTCGGGAGCGGACCGAAATTTTTATTTGAAAATTCTGGTTTGTAAAAAGAAACTAAATCTGCTTTCTTTTTCAGACAGTTTGAGATCCCGAATCAACTCAGCTCAGAGTTAATTCACCAATTAAGCTGAGACTGAAAAACAGGTTTCCATAAGAGTTAACTTGAGGTTAATCTATAACCCTGGAATAATCTCGCACTGAAAAACTGGGCCTAAGGAAGTAAGAGTAAGCTCTGATTATCGAAATTCTGCTTATAATACAAAAAAGAATTATAATAAGCAGAATTTTGAAAATTAGAATTTTGAAACCAAAATTTTGACCCAGGCAGAATTTCGACCTCAATTTAATTTTTTTAAAACTGCTGCTAAATTTGAATAATACTGCAAAAAAAAAAATTGAAAAAAGTAATTTTCGAAAAAGTTTTTTTTTTTTTTAAACAGATAATTCTAATTTTCTCGCAAAAAATTTGATCAATTTCGATAAAATTTTATGTAAGTGATTTTTTGCTAATACGTCCGTGTGACGTCCGTCAACTAATTTTTTTTTCAGAATCAGCTTAATAACGGTACCTGTCATATAACCATTTTTTTTATTATTTTGACTATTGAACGTCTGCACCGATTTTGACCAAATTAATTTTTTTTAAACTAATGCGAAGCTAGATATTTACTGCAGACATTTTTTTTTCGAAAAACCGATAATTCTAAATTTCTCGAAAAAATACTACTATATCATTTTTGATAAAATTTCCTGTAATTCAATGACGTCTTTCATGTATGTAAATCGTTTTTTTTTATTCAATACATTTGATTTCAAAAGATTTTTGTGAAAAAAAAAACTATTTTAAAATATAAGAAAAATGAGCTTATTTTTATAAAAAAAAACTGGTCAAATAAATTTTCCAGCCGTGAACACGAAAAAAGAAAATAATGTGAGACCCAGTCGTGCCCATTATTTTCTTATGAAAACATTCTATATTCCGAAAAATTATAAAGGTACCTTATATTCTTTAATTAAAAATTAAAAAATAAACCTGTCCCAAAGCAAGTGTTACAGAGTGTATGCATTACCTAAAAGCATTTCGTCCGTAAACTTAAAAAAAAAATCATAATATGACTCGTCAACATCGGATAAGATATATTGCCTTGAATTATAAAGAAGACCCTTAAATGAGTATGTGTTTATACTGTTGCTTAAAATAGAATTAAAAGCAATTCACTCCTACTTAATGCAAGCATTTTATCAAATTTTTAATCTAGGTCTGTTTATAGTTTTGAATCGAATGTGCTGCTAATTTATTCATCTGTTAGCTAATAGTTTGGGGGTGACCTGTGTATTAATCAACATGTCTGTTCAACTATTTTTTCTAGTTCACAACAGAACAGTTTTTGAGATCTTCTTCTTTTTGGTGACACTCATACAGTGTAAAAATATGTCATTCCTTTCCTTCCAAAATTCTACGGAACAGAGCATTGTTGTCAATTAGTTCGATCTTACTGTCGCCGCCGGAATCGTTGAATACGCATCCCTTTGTCAAATGTTCTTTAACTCTGTTTTTGTAATTGGAAAGCAAGTTAGAGGGCAGATTATTCCAATACCCCATGGTTCAGAAATTGCTACCAAACGGTGTACCACAATTATTTTGATGAGACCATAATATTTGGTCTTACCCTCGTAAACAAAAAGACCAATTGTTCTCGTTTATTTCTTAGTATCATGCTTCAACGGATCTAAGAGGTTCCGACTGATGTTCTTCATTGGTGGGATCTCGCACCTCAACACCATTAACGAGCTAGTGAGCTATTGACTGCATGTCAACAAAGGAGTTCGCTTCGCTAAATTAACAAGCTATGGTCTGTACATCCAGTTCTAGCTGTGTCCCCTTGTTTGATACTTGTATAAAAGCTTTGCTCCTGTCCTCTTTCGAAACATATTTGGGGTTATCAGGAATCTTTTTTCCCACGGAATTTTTCCCATATATTCGAAAAATTGGCAATTAAAACATTATGCAATTAGGGAAAAATTCCGAGGGAAAAATGTTTCCCATAAAGTTCCCGATAGGTCTGATTGTATTTGATATGCATCTTCTCGACTGAACACCGTTCGTGGTCTTTTTCTTTCGGACATTAATCATCCGAGGCATTTAATGCTTTTCATCACAATCTTTCCCTTACACGTCTGGCTTGGTGGCCTGCGTGTGAATTAGATCGTTTTTAAGGTCTTTCTTCAAGGTTGGTGATTTTCTTTGTCCTCTTGTTTCCGGGAGACAACTTACTTACTCTTAGGGATTCAACGTCTATTAATTTACATTTAGACTATCTAGTCGACTTCTATTTTTTCTTAATAACGAGCTTAAACATGTAAATATATTTTCGAGGATATGGACGCAGTCGGCTGGAACTTCCTGCAATTTCTTAAGAAAGTGTTACTTTAAAATACACGACATTCTTAAATAAGTCGCCAAAAGGTCAAATGGCAGACTGAACTTAGCACATAATATTAATCAACTGAAAAGACACTACAAACAGTATTTCCAATACCAAAAACAAATTTCTTAGAAACAAACATCAGAACCAGTCTTATATACCATGTAAAACAAAAAAAATAAAGTTGTTCCTAAGCCTGACATTTAGTTTCCTTATTAATTTGAAACTTTTGTTTTTGCATAGATACTCTTTTTAACATATTTAAAAAAAAAAAATTACCATAATAAAGGGATACAATCTTTTATCTCCACTTTTTTTTTCTTTATACGCCAACAGCAAAAAAAATAACCAAAATAAAATTCCTTCAAAACAAACACATTTAGGTACACCGAAACTACTATTCTTCCGCACTTACCTTCTCATCTGCACACTGACTGGGCCACATCATCATCTTCCTCTTGTCAAATATATATTATATAAACGACAGAGCATTGTCAAAACGCAAAGCTTGGAAGAAAAAAAAAAAAAAGATTGATGTCACAGGAGGAACAAACATACAACCAGAACCAACTGGAACACAAACAAAAAATTACAACAGGCTGATGGTGGGTGGAGATTTTCTTTTCTAGCTTTACACACTTACATAAATATCTAAAAGGATATATGATGTGAGTGCCATGCCATCATTTTTTAAGTAATTTATATCCTTTCACTTGAAGTTGCCATACCTCGTATGTCTCTTTACGTCATGCAACTCCAACAACTAATATGCAGAAAATGTGTTTCAATCATGTGTGTTTGGATTAGTGTTACCAGACTTAGGAGAATATCAAGTTCGATGGGTTGATTTGGAAAAAAAAACTAAAAATAAAATAGAACTTAAAAATTGATAATTTAATTCGATACTTTTAAATTGGTTCAAGATGTCAGTTATCAGAAGCAAAATAATGTTTTCAATTTTCGATCTTTTTACAAATTTTGTTGATACGTTGTGCCATTGCATGGTTGTCCTTAAACTCAAAGTTAATAATAAGACATAAAATGGACAAAAGCAGATTAAAAAGTCTGGGAACACTGGTTAACAAGGACTAGTATTAAAGTAAAGGGTTGACGACGATGACGAAGATAACAACAGAAGTGGGAGGCATCAGGTGTTGTTGGTTTTTACTATTTTTTTGCCATAGCTAACTTGATTTTGTTTAGTTTGGCAGCAGTGTATGTTTTTGTGATATAAATGTTGACAATTCGCAGGTGTTACCTGCAGCTACAGAAGATTCTTTGGAAAGTTTTTAAATTTACTTTTGTTTAGAGTTGTAAATATAATTTTCTGTAGATTTTATAATCTTCATAATATTTTCTGCCAACAAAATAAAAGCCAAATATAAATGGAGTAAAGGGAAGGACTGTTTTGTTTCTACGAGACATAGCTACACACATTTTGGTTGGCTAATGGATGATATTTGAGAAATAATATAGAATGGGGGTGTTCTAATAAAAATTTATTGAAATGAACAGGCCAGTTTTTATATTATTACTTATGAAATACGACGCAAGCAGCTAGTTCTTACTTGGCATTTATCTCATGAATGGTTAAGATAATATTTGAAATCAGATCTTGCATCGTTCTTGCTTTGCCCACACAACATTAATATTTAAAAAAAAAAATAAAAACTGTCAATCAATCAATAAATGTTCGTCATTAATAGAACCATGGTAGCAAGCTTTGCAGGTTCAAGGGATGTAAACTTCTTCTCTTTAATTACGACGACTCATAAAGCATTGGTCAGTATCCTCAGTCATCTGTAGGAAAAGTCTAAGTCAAAAATTTTTTTAGTCAACCAGTACCCCTCAAAAAGATAGAAAAGAGCGGGGATAGTTGGACCACGGGCCACGGCACAAAAAGAGACCAAGGAATTATTTTGAAACCAAAAGTATTACCTATATTAAAATTTCGTTCATAAAGAATTTTGAATACTTAAGTTTGATCAAATACATACATTAACACGTACAGAATTTTGAATTTTGAAGCAGAATTTCGAATAAATAGAATTTCTGATAAAACAGAGTATGGAAAAAACAAAATTTTGACGTACAGAATTTTGAGAAATAAAATTTTGAATAACACACATAATGACCAGAATTTTGACGGACAGAATAATTTTGAAACTATTATTATTATTATTTTAAAGAAACAGAATTTTGAATACAAGACTTTAACGTACAAAATTTTGAATTTTTGGAAAAAAAAGTATAAATCAGAATTTTGAATACAGAATCTTATTGCACATATGGAGGTACATAATTTTGACGGACAGAATAATTTTGAAAGAGCTGAATTTAGATCAAACAAAATTTTGATCCAACAGAATTTTGAGTACCTACAGAATTTCAAAGTACAGAATTTTTAATTTTAGAAAAGAATTTTGGGTAGGTACACAAAATTTTTGAAAAATAGAAAAAAATGGAACAAACATAATTTTGAATACAGAATTTTGAACACACAGAATTTTGACGTACAGAAATTAAAAAAAACTAAGTTTTGAAATCAGAACTTTGCACATATGTATGTATGAATTTTGATCATGCAGAATTTTGATCATGCAGAATTTTGACGAACAGATTAATTTTGAAACACAATTTTGTTTAGGCATACAGAATTTTTGAAAAAAGCTGATTTTTTATGAAATAGAATTTTGAATACAGAATTTTGCACATACAGAATGTTACGTACAGAATTTTGAAATTCATTTAGAATACAGAATTTTAATAATAAAGAATTTTGACGCACAGATTTTTAACGCATTTTTAATACAGGATTTTGCATAAACAAAGTTTTGATCATACAGAACATTGAAACAGAATTTTGTGTTCACAAAACTTAAAAAAAAAAAAAAAAATTAAGAACGAACCTACAGATTTTCGACTATAGATCTCTGCACATGCAGATTTTTGACGTGCAGAATTTTGAAATACAGAAATTCGAATACAGAATTTCGCACAAAGAGAATTTTGAACACAGAATTTTACACTTACAAAATTTTGATCAGACAGAAATATGACGTACATTTTTTTAAATTTTTAAACAAAAGTTCGGATATTTAGAATGTTTTAGAAAAAAAGCAGAATTTTGACGAAACACAAATTTGAAAACGAGACTCCTGTCTTGGCACTTTCTACTCAAGTCGATGTAGATATGTTTTTGCTATATAGGTTATTAAATCTTTTGCCAAAATTTCTGTTGGACATAAAAGCTGACTTTAACGTTCTCTTTTCAATTCAGTTTATAGCCAAAAACCGAATCGTGGTCCCTAATAATAAACCTGTTATAGAACTCTATTACTTTATGCTAGGTTTCTCTATTATCGAATTTTTATGACCTTTGTATATCGTCATTGATAAAGTGTTTTTTTTTTATGTGGGCTAAAGGTAGAATAACTACACGAATGAATTTGTTACATGACAAAACTTTTAAAATGTCTAAATTTCAAATGACAATTAATTTATTTCCTAAACCCCATATTTACAATTAATTTCAATAGGGTATACAAAAAATAAACGTTGCAAATTTTTGTCTACGTCATCATCCGCAGAAGTGTCATTCCATGCATATTGCCCTTTTAACCCAATATTCTCTAAAAATAAACACATCTCAATTTGAACTTAACTATTAAACAAGTTATATATAGATACTCTTTCATTATACCCCTTTTTCGTTTTCCGTTCATTTCTAAATGATGACACTATTAACCGCCCAACAGAACCCCACACCGCAGACAGTGCCATTTTTCATCTAAAAATTGTTTAACTAAATATTAAATGATTTAAAGATCTAAAACTACTTCATCTGTCCGGTGTGTATCTATGTAGATACACACAATTACAGTGTGATTTACAACATGTTGCATGATAGCAGTAGAAGAGTGTCTGTATCTTTTTTCCATCGCCCCCCTTAAATACAAAAATTCTATCCTTCCATTCACCATTGCCCAGGCTGGGGAAATATTTATGGAAAAAGGAAAATTTAAATTTTCACTATCGTCAGAGAGAGAGTGCCAGGCGAGAAGGCCAGAGCCAGAGCCAGATCCAGTGCCGGGAAAATGTTCATATGATTATGTATCTTTTGAGCATGTGCGCGGCGCGGAAAGTGTATCTATCTATCTTTTCCTGTTCCAGAGACTAGAAATGAGAATCCTCATGGATTTTTCTTTTAATTTTCCCCAAAAAAGAAAAATAATGTTTGTTTACGAACAAGGTGGCCAACAAGGATTCGGATAAAAATGTTTGACAATTCAGGGATGTTTAGTTTTAGTCGAACTGTTGCCGATGAATGTCGTCGAACGCTGTGTATCTAAATTTAATTTTGTCGATTTGGTTTGGTTTGTATCTTTTATAAGGTAATATCGTAGAAATTAAAAAAAAATATAATCTATCGGGTGCGTGTGCGGTATGTGAAGAAATTTTTATATCGTCGATGAACGTATCTATAGGTTGATATACCACCATAATATAGAACTGTGAGATAAAAGTGAATTTTTTTTTATGTTGGGTACCTACACAGCATTATCTTGTGAAAAAGAAAAAAAAATTCAATTTAGGCGCCAGGAGCCAAAATGTGTCAGTGGAAGATAAAATAAATAAATCAATATAAGTGAATGGGATCAAAATTAATTTAAAATAATTTAATTAGATAGAAAACTTCAGAGTTTTTTTTTTGTGGTGTTTGTTCGTTCGTTAATTTCTTTTCTAGAAAAGTGTGGATTAAAGGATAAACATGTTAAGAGGGCCTATTTTCTGTACCTAAAGAAAAATATCTATGGACTTTTGGAAATCCCTAAATTAGCCAAAAGTTTGATAATATTGATTGTGAAGTAAAATTTAAATTTAAATTAATTTTGCAAGTTAATCAATTAAAAAAAAGTTGATAACCTTAAGAAGTTTTATTTTACAAAAAAGTTTTTTTTGAACGATAAGTGTTAAGAAACAGTGAAAAATTATATATTGGATATTTTAATTGAAATCTACCGGAAGTTAAAAAAACAATGTAAGTTTGATTTTTTAATATTATGCTCTTATACCAATTTTTTGACAAAGTCTTACCTGTGGCAATGTTGCTTTATATTACAAAATACACTGTGAATTGATATCTTTGCCGGAAATCGGTACTTAGATATTCGATTGAGTTTGACCTTGTGGGTTTCAATGCGTGCATAAACCTTTGTTTAAGGTTTAAATTATTTTTTAAAGAGATACATATAATATACCTAATATACCTAAAATGCTGACAAAGCATAACGCTCTCGACACAAAACAGAGGTTAAAACACATATAGATATTTTAGCTGAAGTAGGATTTTTGAACTCATTACCTGTTTTTTAATTAAAATACAACTTGTTAGTAAAATTTCGTACATTGTTTTTTAAACCGACTATCTAGCAAATGTCTTAACCGATTTTGACATGATATAGATATGGGGATGATAATTTAAAAAATCGTGTATAACTGAAAGTGGATTTAAAATATTTTCGCTATCGATTAATTGGTCTAGAATAATTGTGTCAGTTATTCTATCAGTCCATCTGAATGTATAGGCACCTGAAGTCTAAAGGGTTGAGCAGATTTCATTTAAACTAAGCAGGTATTTGAGATTTTTAGGGGTTTTTGGGATTGGAATTCTAAATCTAAAAATAATGGTGCCTTGCATATATAAATTTTAAGAAAAAAGCTTGTTTTTTTTATTAAATTACTGTTACTATTATTACTAAATTTAAAATGAGTAATACGGCTTTAAAAACGTTTATGTTTTTATCGTATCTCCCAGAAAATAGTCTTAACGGTACCTGACATTTGAGGTTTTTTTTGCATTTTGAGATTCTCGTTAGGTAGGTAGGTAACGACTCAACGGATCTTAATAAAATTTACTTCATTTTTATATAAGTTTTATATCAGTATTAACTTTTTTCTTTTTATTTGAATTAAACAATTAATTAGGTAATTTATTATTTTTTAATTTTGTAAATTCAATATCTACCTTCTTTGAAAACCAGTTGATAATTTTTTTAAAGAATTTATTTTGTTGTTAATATAGGTACAAATTATCACTTTCCAAAAATTGGCATACTCTAATATTTTTCTTAAACATTTTATAAAAAAGTTGTTTATGAAAATCGATTTTTTTTTTGCAAACTGAATTTACGATTTTGACAAAGAAAATTTGCTAAATAATTATATTTGTGTTTTATTAAATTAATCTACTTTTTTTGGAAAACTTTTAAACTTTTAATTGTTAGAAATTTATTTTTATTTATTTAATTTAAAATTTCTTAAATTTTTTTTTATAATAGTTGATGTATGTAGGGGAGAGTGGGGCTGATAGAAACAGGGGTAAGAAGTATTAGCTTTAAAAAACAGGGTTCTCCTTATAAATAAGAAATGCGTGAAGAAGAAAAATGTGCATCGTTTCCATATCTACATTTTTAATTGGACGTCAAGGAGAGAAGTTCTGTGTGTGGTCCCAAAAAATAGCAAGTTTCTAATTTTTTTTTCTATTTTGTGGCTTCCTCTTTACACGGAAGAGATAAAAGTTTAAGTTGTGTTTGTGTGTATATAATGTGTGACATCCGGTTTTTTTAAAATTAATTTCTTTGCATGGTGAGGCAAGTTGTAACGTTTTTTCGGGGTAAATAGTAACATGTTAAAATTTACCCCTTGGTGTTTTTACTGATCGTTGTGAACAACAACGATCGAGAGCTGTCTTTTTCTTTCGTTTTATTCAATTGAATTAAGAGTCATGTTTTTGTTTTTGTCATAATTCCTGTTACAACTTACCCTTACCTAGTTACAACTAACCCCTACCTATGTTACAACTAGCCCCATTATGGGGGTAAGTTGAAACAACAGGTTTTTTCTCAATGCAGTATCTTGTCATCTTCCAAGCAGACTTTGCTGAACTTTTTTGGTGGATCTTGTAGCTAATATTTAAAAAAAGGTTTGGCTGACTTATTTTCAAAATCTACATAGGTTTTCGTAAAAAGTGTTACTTTAAGGCTCACTTTCCCCTACACAAATTGAAAGACTTAAACTTAAATATTAAAATCAATTTAAAAACTTCTTAAAATATTCTAAGATAATCTGAAGTCATTTGAAATATTGCAATTATTCCCTATAAACTTGCTCGTGACAAACCTTGACTTAGCATTTTCTTCAAAATAAAAACTTTTTAAATTCAGAAAATTATGAGTAAATATAACAAAAAAGTTTATTTTTTAACTTTTATTTGATGGTGTTTAAATTTTTTTATATTTCTGCATAAAACTTCACTCTCACCTATACATTTAAATTTTTAAATTTTTAAATTTAAATACAGTCTTGTGTTTAAAATTTTCAATTATAGTAAGATCATTTAAAGTGGTTTTTGATTTGTTTGTAAAAAACAAAAACATTAACACCAAAGTTCTTTTATTTTTGTTCTGTCAAAAACATGTATCTAACGTTGTTTTCTTGCAACTACTTCCAATATATTATTAAAATCGGTACAGCAGTTTTCCTGAACATTTTAAAAGACCGAAAGAGAGTTGATAACCGGAATAAAACGAAAAATAGGTATGAATTTATCTTCTAAGAAAACAGCAAAATGACGGCATTATGAGCCATATTTCTTTAGAAAGTGCCTGATGTCATTTCTAAGAACACCAATTCGCTGTTAAAATAAAAAAAACAAAAATATGTTCTTTCATATCGGAACTTATTTTATCGCACCACACTATAATAGTCATCTCATCACCTTTTGTAAAATACACTGGTTATTTTTGGTTTGTATATCAAAACAGTTTTTTGAACCCTATACTATATCGTCCACTGAAATAATGTACTCGACTACCAAATAATTAAATGGCATGGATGTTTGATTTCGTGTTTTACTTGTGTAACTTTTGATGGGTTTTCATCCCACAAAAAGGCATATTGAGATGTTGTTATCAAAAACAACACAAAATACTTTACATATACAGAAAAACATCATCCAAATGAATCAGCAAATTCCAGTTCCGAATTGGAAAGTCAGCGGAAGTGTATAGGTAATAAGTGTTTGGTCCATTTTTTGCAATGAAGTCTCCATCAATCAGCAACGATTAAAAATGAAATTTCCAATTAAGTGGGCAGATAGGGTAATGATTTGGAATCGTTTTCAGGTGATTTAACATTCGATGGGGGAATGGAATGGATATGGATATATACACCCGGAATATACCGAACACAACGATATTTAAATTTCAGAGAAAAATTTCGACAGTTTTTTGGTGTTCTAAATTTTTGTTTTGTTAGATGTTTAAAAAAGTATTTTTCTGAAAAATTCATTCAGGAATTTTATTTCATTTGTTGTTGGAAGAATGCTGTTAAAGTCCCTTTTTTCATTGTCAATTGTTGGTAAGATTGATAGGCAATTTCCTGGTATAACAAGTAAAAAATTAATATTCAAACTTTGCATAGCGCCCTTGAATTTCGGTTGTGATTTTTTTTACAGCACACATCGAGTTTGGTACATCAATAATGAAATTAAGTTTGAAGGGTGCCGGCTGGTCATTCGGACAAAACTTGTTTCGTAAATTTTAATTCCCATATTATAAAAATATTTATATCATCTATCTACATATTTATATTTGCAAATATTCTTTAAACATTTGAGTCAGCTTTGTATCCACTTGCTATATAATTACATTTTGATGTCTTACAAATATTTGTTCTGGTGCTTATAACCGGCAGTTTTAAAATCCTTAGAGCCGTTTCCGAAAAAAATCCATTATATGGCAGTTTTTTCTCGAAAAAGGTCAAACGGTTTTGATGAAACTTAGTGAACGTATTATATTTGTAGTGGTGTTAATAAAACTGGATTTCGTTTTTTTTTTTACAAATTTGGCCATAAACGGATAACTGCTGAACTGATTTAATTTTAATTTGTTATGGTATTTCAGTAAAACATTTAAGACAAGACGAAATTTAAAGTTAAAGGCCAAACAATATAAAAAAAACTTACATACGGTGATACATAATTTTGTTAATTAAAATGAATTAAGTTATATTATAGTTTGCTGAAAGAGCAAAATCATGCGACCCAGTCGTGAATTTTTTTTACTAAATAAAAAAATATAGAAGACGTTTTTTTTTTTAATTTATTGAAAGATAAAATATAGTGTTCAGAATTTGTATGTAGAAAATTACATTATCTTCCTACAATTTGTTCCTTCTAACTTTTTTTTTAAAAAGTTCACAATTTGCAAGAAACTCAAAATAGAAACTGCAGCCCTGTCTCAAAATAAATTTATTTTGTAGCCTTTGTAAAGGGATGAAAATAAAGTGACTCTAATCAATTAAAAGCAAAAAGTTTTTTACTATAGATGTAGGAAATAAAAATCAAAATAATTGTTAAGTTTCTCTCACCAATCATGAATTAATTTTTTTTTTCTATGACCAACATAACGACCTGTCTCATAAATCCATTTTTTTATAGTGAGGAAAAAACAGAAAGATCAATCAAGTGAAGCGCACTGTACCTATAACAAAATGTGAACCTAGGTCCAGGCCTATACAGGCACACAAAATACTACATATATATATGTATGTACACAATCTTACTTTATTCTAATGTTTTTTTTTTTATTTCTTTCTAATCAAAATAAATTAATCGTTGGTGAGGGGGTGAGATAGATCCATGTCTATAATTTCAAGTAAAGTGCAGCGATCCTTTTTCTTCTACCCATAGTTTAGTGTTAGTCCAGCAATATACAAAGTTTGATGTTATAATTACGATTACTGTGCTGAGACTGTGACAGTGGGTAATACTGTCAAGTATCTACCACTACCGCTACCATTTAAACAAAAATAATAATGCTATCTGCTGTGGTTGCACTTGCACAATTATCTCTTTTGTACGATGCAGCTGTATTTATCTTTCATCAAGTTGATTGATATGAGCAGATCAGAAGATCAATAACAAAGAATAACAAGACAAAACATGTTGTTTGTCACTTTGTCATTGTCACTATTGTCTTTGTCAGTCTAGTGTGTACGTTATTTGTCTGCGGTCGGGTCGTTCGTAGGGAAATCCTTTTTTGTTTATAATTTACAAAATGGTTGTTTTAAAATGTAATAATATTATAATTATTATAAACATGGTGTTTTCCGTGCGTGTGTCGTCGGTCGGTTAGCGTGTAGTGTCGGTTTTTCGCCGGAAAGGCGGTTGTTGTTGTGGAAAATTTTTGTTGATTCGATAATGTTCGGTAAATGAGAAAAAATAAAATTTCTAATTTCTTGTTTAAATTAATAAATTCACAAAAATTTTTAATGTTCTCGTTTTGTGGTAAAAAATTAAAAGTTATTTTTTTTTATTCCATTTTTTTGTTTGTAACTTTTGTTAAAAAGTCTAAATTCAAAATAAGATCAATTTCGAAGTTATTTTTAGGATAATATAATAATATAAATTTTTTTTTTTTTTTTTTGATTTTATTCCACTTTTTGAAAATTAATTTGTTGGTTTTTTTTTGACTGGTGAAGGTGAAGTGGTGACCCATGTCCTAGACCACTTACCGTTGTAGGTAATAATTTTGGTCTTTCCTTATTTTATAAAAACCGTAATAGCAAGGAATACTCTTCATTTTAACTTCGACTACAACTCGAATATTTAGTATTAGTATACATAGTTCTTTACTAGCACCACTCGAAAATTAAATACTTTACCTACTCAATTTAATTTTTCACTTCCAATATGATGTTTAGCTTCAGGCATATTCATACATAATGCATCGGTTTATCCTCACATCTTATCTTCGGTTTCCTCAAACACCCCCACTTTGTGTTGCAAAATTTCTGATTTATTATTCTTTCTAAAAAGTATACAAAAATTCACTCTGAACATTCTATCAAATTTTCAAGCTCTGAATAAAATAAAAATACACTGATACGGCCCTGCACTGTATCAAGCTATTTTATTGTGTTGATAATGACATCGACTTCATCTAACTGATTGATTTCTTTATTGATTGCAATAAAATAATAAAAGAACATGAAAATTAATTCATTATCATCCATTAACATGTTTGAAAGTAACATACCGATATACCATTTCCCTTACCCAATGACTCTCAAATATGTTTAAAGTCAATCTCCTTGGCAGAAGATAGGTACCTACTTCTTAAAAATGAGAAATTGCCATGACATTCCATAAGACATGGGTTGAGTGTGATGCTGTCACCATTAGTTTTAACTGAAGATAAAGTACAAAAGATACGACAATGTATCCTACAATTTTACATACCAAATATACATATTCAAAATGAAGTGTATTTCCGTTCGCATCCTTGTAAATGGGGGTTGACTTTAGTTAGGTGACAATATTATTAGGTTAAGAGGAAAAAAAAAATCGGAGACAAAACTCGGATTCGACAGTATGACGCAGTCAAGTTGTTTGATAAAAAACACACTTCAATGAAGGGGGAAAGTAATTAGGATGATTGGTGTAGTATACTATGTAGGTATGTATATGCAGAACGGATGTAATTCAATTAAAAACAAAAAAGTACTTCTTCAAGGATTAAACCTTGGCGTTGGTGTCATTTGTGCAAAGAGTGTTTGCTCGAAAGTTGATAAAATAATATTTTTGAACATCTTGAGAAAAACATATTTTTGATTTTGTTAAAACAAAAAACTTTGACTGTTTATTTTTGAACACACACACATACACAAAGTTGCGCATAAAAATTGCATTTTCCAATTTGCTTAATTGATTTTAAATTTCTAATGAATTTGTAAAATTAATTGTGCACACAAAATTGCCATAGGGGTATGTAGTAGAAAAACAATGCAGGTATGTATAATATCACTTGCTAACTTGTACGTTGCAGTATAGATTAAAATGTTATTTTGACATATTTAATTAGATAACACGTCCATACAAAAATAAAGAGTGTATCTATGTATAACCAGTGCTGGTCTTTTGTTATATTAGCACTTTTAGAAAATATTGACATATAATGTCAGCACCTTAATTGATTTTGGCATTTTGTGTGCGCATATTGTTGAAACTTCTCAATTTTTTTGTGGAAAAATATCAATTGTTTTCAAATTAAGAATTTATTTAAAATAAATTTTGTTAGATCTGCTTGGTGACCACGGCCTTTTTTTTTTTTGCAAACTTATATGGCTTCAAAGATTCTACTGGCAAGAGAATTGTTGTCTGTTTGTCCTACATAACTAACGCTCGTATCTGTACTGTTTTTCGCAGTATTATACTGTTTTTTGCTCTCAAAAACTGCGTACTGTTTTTTTTTTTTTTTCAAAAATACTGCTTTTATTTTGAGATATACAGAACTTCAAATCAGCAGTTTTTTGAGCTTGTAAGCAAACGTGAATGACAGTGGGATATTTCCATCTTTACATAGTTAATCTCCGAGTAGGAAATTCGCTCCTCAATGAAAAATTTCTTGGTGAAATTTATACCACTTTTATATATGAAATGAAGTTCTCTGATTTCACTCATTAAAAGTAATGCAAACAGTCAGTTCGTCATTGGCATTTAAAACTCAAAGGAGTTCAATAATGAACGCAAAAAAGCACTTTGTCAGCGAAATTGGAATTCTTTTTCTAGTCTTGACTTACAAACCCTTTCCTTACTTCGACAAAACAGTGCTGATATCGCTTATGAAAAGCAATGTACCTTTTCAAGCACATGGACTTCATGGACAAGACTCGATTAGAAGTGGAAATATTGGAGGCGATTCTAATCGTCAAATGCAATATTAAAAATTCTTGCGTTGATTTCTATCAATACCTCAAAACAAAGCCGGAATTGCTTCGTCAAATTGCTTCAAAGGACAAGTACGAAGCAAAAACCACAGGAGATATTGAAATGGAAAGTGAAGACGATTCTGATGATAGAAATAAATCGCCTGGTGATGGTTAATTTGCCTTTTTTCATGTTTTAAGGAAATAAAATAAATAAAAATTAAAAAAAATGTACTGCGAAAAATACTGTTTTTTTTTATCGACATACTGCTATTTTCAATTTTTGAGGACAAAGTACTGTTTTTCGTCCAAAAAAAGATACGAGCGTTATACATAACTCAAACATCAATGTCATTGAATAAGTTTTCTTCAGCTAGATTCATGTGACCGTATAATGCTTTACGGGTTCGTAGTTTAAACTTAAATGTATACTCTCTACACATACTGCACCGTAAACGATCGAAGGATTTTTGTCTCAAAGTAATCAAGTACTTTTTCTTCCCGCACCATGGAGTAGGACTTTGATAAATAGAGTTCATTTGATTCTTCAAGTGAGGGATGCTCATAAACCACAGATTGTATGCTATATTTGGAAGACAGCAACAAGAATGCTTCCTTTTTTGAAGATAGGGTAGGTACATTTTGCATCCAACCAAATTTTCATGATGAATGAATTAATAGTGGGGTTAGATACACTGCGACCTTAAGGTCTATTGTGCCCCATCTAGAGCCGGATGAGAATTCTCATACTATACAGCTCTTCTTCAAGTCCTATGGCCTTGATGAATCTAGTAATTGGAGTACCTTCGGAGAGGGTAGTTCACTCTCTTCTATCTGGTAACGCCCCAGATGTGTGAATCTTCTTTGTAATAGTGCCCCACATTTTCCAATTAAATGGTCTGGAGTTTCCTCATGTTCATTGCAGAATCTGCATATCGGGTCGTCTGTTATGCCAATAATACTCAGGTGTCTTCTGGGTTTGCAATGGCCTGTGAGGAAGCCCGTCATAATTCTTAGTAATGCAGTTTTGAATCTTGCTTGATTGTAGTTCCCAAGTAGCATTTTGGCCTGTCTTAGCTTAGGAAGTACGTTCCAGATAATGTTTCTTTTGGACTCCTCTTCTGTTTTGATTTTGTTTTTAATCACATTTTCACCAACACCGCAGTAGGGTTCTGACCCCATGAGTGCCATTTTTGCTCCTATCTTTGCCAAAGAGTCTGCCTCTTATTTTCATGATAGTTGGTGAATCTTTTTTACCAACTCATCTCTGGCTAGTAAAACAGCTCGCCTGCAGCTCCGAAGAAACACGCGGCTTAGTGACTTACAATCTCAACAAATCCTTTTGTGTGCGTATTTAGTTCTACAGGTTGGAAGGAACCTTCAATTTTCGAACAATTAATGTGAAATAATGGAAAAATGTTCACTTCTAGAGGCAGTGGCCCTGAAATAACCCGTAAGTGTACTCAGACCTCTGGCGTGATAGTACGACATACGAACCACACCACAGCTCACTGTTTTTTAATTGCTGGCTTCGGTTTCTCAAGATCAGATAAACGGAATTGATGTCTGTCATTGTTCATTTGGAAATTTCCGTCAAGTTAAAACTATCACTTTAAAATATTTGAAAAGTTTTAGATTAGTTGTTGTAAACTTGTCGTATTACAACTAAAAAATTTGTCGTGCGATTAATTTTAGAAATAACCTCCGGTCAGTGTTGCCGCAAGTGTAACAAAATTTTTTAAAAGTCGTAATAAAAGCAATAAAATTGTAACAGAAATCTAAAATGAAAATTTCATATGTAAAAGCGCGGTTTTCTTGCTTTAAAACTTGAGGGAAGGTAATTCTGTTTCCAAATTTTCTGGTCTACAAGATCTAAAATGGAAATTATTTACCTATATGTAACTTACTAGACGTTTTCTGATACTTTGCAATTGCATTTTATGTCATATTAGTTTAGCATTGACCAGTTCCATAGTTTTAAAGTGTAACAAAATAAGAAAAAAAGTAACATAGAAAGAAAAAAAAGAAAATTAAAAGAAAGTGTAACAGTTTTGTTACACTTGTAACATTGTGGCAACCTTGCCCTCGGTAGCGCTAAACTTGACAGTCAAGTAAGCATTACCACCCCAGAAAAATTATCAAATTCAATTGAAAATTAAAAAGGATAACTCTTTTTTGTCTTCAACAAGTCAAACAACTAAAAATAATTGTCGCGCTATTTTTTCTTAAATAACATCCAAATACTAATTTAGCAGTGAAGTAACTTCTAGTACTAAAGGTACTATAGGTATTACATTTGAATTTTGTTCAACATAACCGTTTAAAATCTGTTCTTTTCATATTCTTTAGCAGCAACTGCTATTCTTAGTAGCACGTTCCCATTTTCGGATCTTGCAGGTATTCTTATACGGGATCTATACCCTTTGTATGTTCTTTTTAAATTCTGGTAAAATCTCATATTTCATTCTTATCTTCACTCTCAAATTTTCGGATTTCTTTTTTACCCCTAGAACCCTGCTTTCTTCTCTTCTTGTCTGCTTGTAGAGTATAGCAACTCTAGTTATTTTTTCATCGGCTTAGGCTTTCTTTTTAGCTGAATGAATACATTGCCATTTGTCCTCGAACTGGGAGTTTTTTTATGTTGCCGGGGGTGAAACCCAGCAAATTGGTGCGGTACATTTGGGTGACTTTTTGGCATACTTGCCATCGGTTCCTTAGCAGTAAGAGTTAGAGAGCAAGCAGACTTCAACAATAGCATTTTTAGACGTTGAACTTCCTAGGAAAAATTCTTTGTTCAGGCGTCTTTTGCTGCAGCAAGACATGCGGTTGGGATCAATGTTTAAGAAATTTCAAATATCCCGAATGTTACTTGATGGATTTTTACTTCGTAGCTAAGACACTTTTTGTAAGTTGTCTCGAGTAGCTCGTAGAAACTTATTTATAATAATACATGTCTTACTTGGCCTCTGTGAAATTTTGTATGCAGACTGTCGTCTCAGTGTTAACTCTGCAATGTCTCACAGTCAACCCCCCATAAATATTAATCAGTTTTATTTCTCAACATTCGGATCAAATTCGACTGAAAATGTTAAATATAAAACCATCAGTAGCTCTTAAAACCACAATGATTTTTCTCCGTAGAGAAAAACCTGCCCCAATGTTGACCATCTGCAATGTTTGTTTTTATAAAATTTAATATTCAACTCAAAACTTAAAATTTAAGATTGCATTAAAAAATATTGTGTTGTTTAAAAATAAAATTTATTTCACACGTATATCTTCAATTTATCTTCCACAGATATCTCACAGCACACGCTACCAGACAACAACAACAAAACGTTGGCATTCACAATAATAAGTTGTTAAAAACGGACCCCAACCACCGACAAACTATGTCGTTCTCCTGGCATACAAACAAATTCGCGATACTCTTCCTGATATGCTGCACAGTGTATTCCACAGAGTCACGCTATCGCGACAAAGAGCGCAAACGACCAGAAAAATCAGATCGTCTGTACACCCAACCCGCCCAACCGAGCACCCAGGAACAAATTAATCTCTGTTCCCGCCGAAGAGATATGAAATTAATGTGCTATTGCACCCCCGACGATTCTGCATACATGCCCGTTAACAAAGCCGAATGCTGGATATTCCAAAGTGGACTTCACCAAAACGACACCACCTGGCAACGATTCTACCAGCAAAAGAAGCTTCGCCACTTGAAATTCCTTGTTCAGAATACCGGCTATCTGGACTACATACCCACCAAGTACTTAGAAATGCTTACCAATCTCACCACCCTCAATATCGAGTACTCACAGATTCAAGTGGTCAAAGGATACGCGTTTGCTAGTCTCCCAAATCTGGAATTGATTACACTGACGAACAATCTCATTGAAATTATCGACAAGGATGCGTTCGCTAATCACATCTTTTTGCGTGAACTCAATTTGATGCGCAACCAAGTGACCGAAATGGATCGATATGCATTCCGCAATTTGCCCGTATTGCAGAAGCTATATCTCAGCTGGAATAATATTTCAAATCTGCACGAAGAGGTGTTCAGTGAAATGGGTAAATTGGAGGAGCTCAGTTTGGAGCACAATTTGATATCGGTGTTGACGGGTGACATGTTCAAGGGATTGGGGAATTTGAAGACTTTAAAACTAACGCACAACAATTTGAATTTCATTGGGGATACAGTTTTTGCAGAGTTATGGAGTTTGCAGGAACTTGAATTGGATGACAACCGAATCGAGGTGAGTTTTCAAATATATGTTGCATGTGTATGTATAAAAGTTTTGTGGGAAAATTTGTGACTGGCATATCTATGATGATGTTTATGATGACTGTATCTTGTTTTAGGAAATACAGACAGACAAAATATTTTGTTGAGGCTGTGATGGGCTGAGTGGAAAAGTTTTGTCATATTTGTTTTTGGGTATATGTATAAGGGCGTGCTAGTATAGTGGCAAAGTTTTAGTTGCTTTTAAAAGCAATAGATACTTTTGGTTCATATGTGTAGCATGTTGATTTCGAATTGGTATTTTCTGTTTGGGGAATTATAATATAAGTTACGTACCTGCATGGGATTTTAGTTTGTTAGTTTAGCTTGGAAGTTATAAAAGTTTATATAGAATAATTAAAAACATTATTAATATTAAAAAACATTTGCAATAAACAAAATAATTTTTGTTACGAAACGTTAACAAATGTCATGAGATACAACATCTCCGTATATCCTATTTGGGCAGTGTACTTAGCTGTTTCCCTCCATTTGGTCTCACTTAATCTCAGAACCATTTCACGTTCTGCTTTGTAATACTCTGATGGTGTTCAGTGGGCAACAACTTATGCCTGAAAACTTTTAAAACTTCTTACAATCTATTCAAAGGAAGATATTCGATGATATAAATATGTCAAGTGATAATACGTCACATTGCAGGCAATTTTTCAATAGGATAACATGTTTAGCTTAAATCCTCAAACGAAACCATCAATCCAGTTGGCCAGATATCAGCTTTAAATCTTCAGACTTCTGCATCTTACAACTTAATTTCAAATACCAAAATAACGGTTTTATCTCTTTGCTTAGCTTGTCGCTATTTCAAAATAGATAATGCATTGCAATATTTGCAATTTATTTATTTATTTATTAGGTTTTATTTGCTTACTTGCATTTTAAGATACAATATCTTATAATCTAATACAAGTTTCAATATGAAATACTGTTATAAGCTACATTTATACAATACAAATTTAAAATTTCAAAAGCTTAAATTATTTTAAATTCTTCTTAATTTTAATAATATTTAATTATTACAATTACTTAGTTTATTGTTCCAAATTTATTTATTTTCTTCTTCTCACGTAAATTTCACTTTTTTTATTTTGTTTTGTTTTTGTTGTTTTGTTACGTTCTTTTAGGTATAATTGGTCCAACTTACCCGGTTTGTCGGGCAAGCTTGACTAGTGTACAGGGTAAATTGAAACAAGTGCTAAAGACGTAAAAAAAAATCTCTTAAAAGATACCTTTACCAAGTTCGGTTGTTCGGCCGATAGAGCGGGCTAGTTAAACCAGTTTGTCTAAGCATTCACTTCAATGACAAACCATCCACAACACAAAAATAACAATGGTATTTAGAAAAATATGGCTGTTTCAAGTAAAACAAATTAAAGTGTTCCAACGGTTCCCATTGGTGGGGCAAAATGGACCAAGGTATGGGGTAAGTTGGAACAATGGTTAAAAATACCCTAATGAGATGATAATATTTTCAAGCAACAATTTAAAATCGGGACTTAAACAAATTTCGAACTCCTTAACAAGTCAAAATGTAAGCACCGGCATTTCAACACCCAGGCGCCCAATTCTGATTCTGTGGAAAAGTGAATTCACCTTTCAATTCACTTGGTACAAAAAAAAAGATTCACGTTCACTGAATAAAAATGTAGTGGTGAATTTAATTCTATTTACTGTGGCGAATATTTTTTGTTGTTAGCAATTAGTATTCGATTCACTTTTTCACAAAACCAAAATTTGCCTCCAGACATTTCATGATTAGATATAAAATTCATTATTAACTTTGCATGTATTCAAACTTGCATCACCTACTCGCGCTTGTTAACATCATTCCCTGAACCATTATACGATCAAAAAGTCGATTTCCAAAAGCTCGACATTAATTAACAGTTAAAATATCAACTGTCGAAACATCGATTACTGTCTACATTTTGGAAGTCGATATTTAAATAGTAGGAATTTCTCTTATGACGAATTGGTCTTTTGATGAATTTATATTTTTCTTCTTGACATTTTAGAAATCGATTTTTTTAAATTCTTTTAATAGCCGTGGTTCCGTGGTCCAATTATCCCCTCTCTATACCCTATAGATTAGGGTTGTGAATAGTTATCACTCGGTCTTTCTCTTGTCTCGGTGATAGATCAGTATCACTCATAGAAATATAAGTTCGACACAATTAATT
Organism: Baccha elongata; assembly: GCA_951217065.1. Lineage (NCBI taxonomy): Eukaryota > Metazoa > Arthropoda > Insecta > Diptera > Syrphidae > Baccha > Baccha elongata. The sequence continues at coordinate 164,496,700 of OX578272.1, forward strand.
TTCCAAATATCTGATGTTCATCCAACCACTTGAGATAGTTCACCGCTGTTGCTAACAGTGATTAATTTGTTTTGATATTTTATTTTTTAAATTAACTTTCTTAAGAAATAAATAAACAACTTTTTTTTTTCTGAAACAAAACATCCTTTGGCTGAAACGATATCGAGAAAAATAAAGATAAATATTTATAGAAGACCCACCACCAAACTTGGCCTTAACATCTAAAGTTTCGTCTGTAAATAAAGTATATAGAGGAGGCGTTCAAATATGTTTTGACTCAAAGGTTATAATGGTTATGGTTTGGATGGAGCACATTGAACTTGTCTGTACAGGTATTGTGAACATTAACATAACATCTATGAATTATGACGATTAAAGTCTATTCACGCGCCTACTATACATTATGGTAATGTTATTGCAGATTCTATAATTAGTTGGTATTAACCCCAACGGTATGGGACCAGAAACAGGACAACAATGCGACTGTTATGGTGGTGGGCAGGTTAACGTAGGCGGCTTTATTATTAAAACAAAAACCAAATAGGACGGAACGAGAATCGCAGCTAATAACTGTATTTCCAGTTTCATTGGCGATGTCTTCCTCCCACCAACGCGCGTCTGCTAGTCCATGACACGGTGTTTGTTTTTGGTGTTTGGTATGAAGGCTAAGGGTAGCCAGCTACCGCATTCGATATGAATCTCGGTGGTGCGGAATGATTAAGAAATTTAATTACACCCCTCATCCAGTATTTGTGTGAGGGGAATAGAGTCGCGCGGGAGACCAAATCAGACTCTACTGCAGGATATGACTATATACATTAATTGCGATTGCTAACTCGTACCGTATACGTCCAGGTACAATTTGATTTCCTAAGTAGCAGGGTTGATAATAACGATTAAATTGATATTAATTGGAATGAGGAGATCAGAATTTTCTTTCTTATTTTCAACGTAATAATAATAATTGAATTATTTTACCATAGGCTTGGTTTCACAATTGCATTTATCAAAGGATGAAAATAATTGAAATATAACCGATAATTAGTTCCGAATATTTAAAAATTATATTTTTTCATTCTACTGAATAAAAACTCAAAGGAGAACATTACAAAGTAGAGTAGAGACTTAGACATGATATTTGAAAATATTCATTTAATAAAACAACGCATTTGAGGAAGCAAAACTCTTTGGTCCCATCATTCGCACATAACTGCTGTTTGATAGCGGCGTGCTGCGGGTGTCTAGGAAAAGTGGCGCAATCGATTAGCACATCAGAAGTGCATAGTAAAGAGACAATTGTCAGATATTTATATGATGCAGAGTAAATATTGTTTCAGACTGCGAAGTCGATCTTCATGTTTTGGATCTTGTGTCAGCGGCAAATATGGGAAAAGTAGTTTGAGTGTCTATTTCTTCATATAGAAAGGGCAATCATTTTCGATCTGAATCTGCGGTTGTCTGTTCACCGAACTTCAGCTTAAATGTTTTAACGGATTTCGTACACAGAATCACAAAATCAGAATTGGGTCCCTGGGGCGTTGAAATGCCGGTGCTTACTGTTTTGACTTATTGTTAAGGAGTTTTTAAATCTGTTTAAGTCGAGAATCTAAAATGTTGCTTAAAAGTATTATTATATCTTAAGGGCATTTGTTCCAACTTACCCCATACATTGGTCCATCTTGCCCCACCAATGGGAACCGTTGGACCATTTCGTGTGTAATAAGTTCAGTACTTCAGTTTAATACGAATTTCATCATAAACATTGACTTAACAAAATTGAAATACCTAGCTAAAATGATTTTCTTACTGAAATTTGGTATTCGGGATTTCGGGATTATGTCCCTCTCCCGAGAAATTTGCCTGCAGAAAGCCTTTCAAAAATAAGCATGTGCATGAAAACATGTCACTTGATCGGGCTAGGTTTTTTTGGGTCTCTTGGTTCAAAACTTCTGATGCACAGATTGCGTTGTCCACAACACCCATATATACTTCAATATCGAGACGGATTATTACACATTGAGCGGAAAGAAAGAGCCGATAATTGGAGAACGAATTTTTCGACTGTGTTTGTTGTAAAAACTCTTACACTGGTTGACTATTACGTGTTCTATTAGACTAACTCTGAAGAAATGTGAGGAACAACCACACATCTTCGATACTATTTACAGGAGCTTAGACATTTTCCAATAACTTGTTCGTGCGTAAGTCTGAAGAAATGGAGTAAATATTCATTTTTGACTTCCCTTTTAAATGTAAAATAATATTGGCACTTTACCCTTCTTCGCATAATATGACAGAAATATCTACTCTTAAAAATTTTTCTTCCTAGTAACACCCTCGTAAAAATCTTTCTTATTTTTTAATGTTGATATTGCTAAGATTTGTTTTCTTTCCTAATGTAATCGCTTTGCTTGTCGGCTTTCCGTCAATAAATCCCGTGTTTATTGCTACGAATTGAAATGTTTTCTTTTTTTTCTCATCTTTTTAAGTGAATCGTAAGATCTCTCCCCGCACAGATTTTACTTACGTCTCTTAAAAATCTTTGCAAATAAAACAACATCACGAATTTATGATTGAATTCTTCTAAGTTTACTTAACATTGCTTCAATTTTCAAGTCTTCCAAACCACTGCATGAAGCCTCTTTCATGCCCCAAGCCATCAAGCTAACATTTCATTATTTATTCAATAACCCAATGAATGTTTCCAGATTTCAATTTAAATCCACAAATCTACAAAAATCATAAAAAAAAGAAGTATCTATGCATCTGTTCTTACATCTGATATACCCGCACTCTATATAGTATATTCTGCGCCGATGATGCGGTCATAAAATGTTGCCTTCCTTTACTTCATCTCTCTATATTGTATATTTCTATCGTGCTCACATTTTTTTTTACGAAGTAGCGGATTCTCAAACCTATAAAATAATTTCTTTGGAAATCCTCTTGAAATTAAGAATAAAAAAAAAAATTCCCATAATGAGCTTTCACCCGAATGGAGTGCAGCACATTTCATATGAAAAGCTCTTTCAAATAATATCTCCTTTACTGCTTAAAGCCTTAATGCAGTTCAGTGTCCCAGTGACCTGATTTTCCATAAATTGTAAAACTTAACTCCCTTCCATTTTCTCTTTCTCCCGTTCCGGAATAAATGGGGAAGGAGAAATGAACAAAAAATATATGTATTCCCGACACAAATATCCGACCATGTTTTTAGGTATCCTGGAACCGGTGTGTATGTTAAAAGCAACGTATTCACAAAATGGCAAGCAAAATTTGAATCCGGGTTCACAGCTTAATGAGAATCGGTTCGGTATTGTTAGCATTTTTATATTGTTCCAAGAAATTGTGCCGCCAGCGCGCACCTGCCGTTTTGTATTTACCATCTGCTTAAGCTACCAGTCACTTTTCCTGTTCCGTATACCAATCCCCATCCGACCAACCAGGATGTATGCAAATGAAAAATTCTATTTTCAAAATCAGTTGAAAAGACAAAAGAATTTCAAATATGGGGAATCCTATATGGCTCAATAATAACACAGCACAGCTTTTATTTTATTTTATTTTTATTTTTTTAATGGTATTGGAATTTTTTGTTCTGAGAAAAAGAATTCATATTCCATTCAAGCGGGTTTGATTGATTCCCCCATAAGTTTTACTGACGAAGGACGGCGTACCCATCTAAATTGGGCACAAAAAAATTGGCCACTGAAGTGAAAGTGATTTTATAGTTTGTATATCGTTGGACAAATTTTCTTAGTCAAGAGGAAGGAGAATTTCATCAGCAGTGTGTAGCATTTTTCCATTTAAGTCCAAAGATTTGCTCTTTTTGCTTTTTTTTATATTTCCTAGAATAAAAATAAATTTAAAGTCAAATCTCAACACGAAATATGTGAGTTTGATGATTTGGGAGATTTTATCTAAGTACTCAATACATTAAAACTTTCTCTTGTCAAACCTGGAGTTTAATTTATATTTTGTGCTCAGTTTTGCTCAGTTTTACTCTTCTACACTTTGTGGTTTGATTTTTGACAGATTTGCACGAAAATAATTTTGACATTTGCGGAGTTAGTATTCACTTCCAACTATTATCAGCAAGTAATAAATTTGACACTTTGAAGTTTGACAGATTTGTAAAAATCATATTTTGACATTTGCGGAATACTAAAAGCGAACTGGCATAAGAAAATTATAGATTTGGTAGTTGCCTTCTCTTTCGACAAATTTTTAGAACCCAAGTTTGACATTTTCATGATATTCAGTACTAAATATATTCAGACATTATGTAGTTTGACAGATTCTAAAAATCTAGTTTTGAGCGTATGTATTATTTGTACTTCTGCAAGCATACATGATAAAACATTTGAAGGGTCCAGAGAAAAACGACACATTCCACGATTGTGTTTCATCCGGTACATATGTTTTTATATTGATTTTAATATTTTTCTTAACCAATTCGTGCACTTTTTAATTAATAAAATTAACTGGTAAACTCCACCATACTTAAGGTGCTTTATCCAATAAAGAAATAATAAATAATGTTTTTTTCACAAAAAAGGTATAACAACGCTGTTTGGATTTCAATCGAAAAGCATCGGTGGGGTTACAAAACCTTTTCATGTGCCTGCTGTAGTGCTGTGGTTTAGTTTTGTAAAATGATGAGCATTGAGCACAGGTTATCAATTGTTTTCCCTGGCAGAAAGGTCACAAAGGAATAGATGGGCAAAAAGGAAAAGGACTTCTGTGTGTGCTCACTGAGCTTTGTTTCCTTTTTTCTTCTGTTTGTTTCGGTTTTAGACTGAGTATTACTTTAACCATTGCAAAGTATATAGACTCCTCTTGAGCGTTATGTACACATTATATTATATCTACTTCAAAAATCGATGATTGTTAAGTAATTTTCAATTGCAAGTGTTTCAGAAAAGAGTATCTTTAGACAAAGCAACATCAGTAACAGCAGGACGTATAAATTGAAAATAAGGAAAATGATTATGAACAAAGATTTTTTTATTTGAGGAAACAATATTTAATTTTATAGTGTGTGGTTAAATATTTGTTAGTTTAAGGATAAAGAAAATTCCTTTGTTTGTATTCACTTGGATAAAGATGTTGTGAGTGTTTTATTTTAAGTAATTTAATAAATAGTTTAGGTTGCTTCTTATACAGTAGAAGTCCTTATAAAGAGTGCTTAATTAAACATGAAGATCTGAACTTCCTTTGTACCTATAGATTATTTTGGTTTTATGTTAGAATAAATTTGACGTAATAATAGAAACAGAACAGCCATGATGGTAAAGTCAAAACCCAATGTATCGAATTTTTCCTAAAAAAACAGACCGTAGGAATTTTGGGATTTCAAGCATTTCTTTGCAATTGTGTGATGCGATCGGAAATTGAAGCCTAGATACTGTTCATCTCTGTGTTGATTTACTAAACGTTGAACGCTGAACTTTTTCGAGCTAATATTCTAAGCATTTCCTTTTTCTTTAGCAGTTTCGAAAATTGTTCCGCCCCTGAATATAATTCTTCCAACTCGGTTAAGGGCTCATTGAGTAGTTTATAATACATTAAGGTTCTTGGCAAAACATAAAGTTTAATATAATTCTTCCAACTCCCAATAGATCCTCTCTGTACTGTCTCCTTTCAGTTGTGCACATTTTTTCGTAGTTTTTTCTTACAAAGTCTTTAGACCAGCAAATACTGGTCGCTATGATATAGTCACGGTCACTAGATTTTGTAAGACATTACCAAGTAATTCTTCAGCAAGTAAGATACTGATTCCATTCTTGTTCTTCAGCATAGTAGTACATCTAGTATAGTTGTGTCTCCATATATTTCAGGAACAAGCCCTTGCTCTCAGTATTTCTCCATTTAGTTTTTTTTTTATGAACAAGATGTTTCTTAACCTTCTTCTCACTATTTCTTCCAACTGGTAGTCTTGTCTATTCATTATTCTAACGTTCTAACTAGCAACTTTCGTATTCTGACTAATCTTTTGCATTTCTTTGGTGGCCTTCGGAATCTGTAAAGCTCTGGTCTGACAATTTCTGTTCTATCCAGAACCAGTACCATGGATTGCTGGTATATTTTTTCGGTGGATAGGACCTCTTGTATTAGAAATTACCTATTTCTATAATGCTTGAAATTCCAATATAATCGTGAAAAAAAATTATTCATGCAATAAGCAATTGCAACAATACCACTTAAGTTGCTTGAGACATCGATTTATACAAAAATGGTAGATTGGTCGAATTTTTTTTATGGCAACCGGATGAATCCAATAGGTTCCTCAACATCATCAGAAAAAAGAAGAAGAAGAATCTTAAACTTCACTTAAAATTCGACAAAATTTGTTAAGAAAGCAAAACGTTCTCTTCTTACATCAAACGGAAACTTAGGTACACGAAGAAAAGTCGTATTTTGTTTATGTAAAATAAATTCCCTTCAATTTAGAAATCTTATAAAAAAAAAATCCTTCCACCACTAGGTATAACTCTTTATGACTAACTTCCTGTTCGTATCCATCAATCTTTTGTTCATGTTCAACTCACACGCGTGTCTGGACGACAAATTACTCCTATAAATAATACAGCCCCTTGATTTTATATCCAATTTCATAATTCCTTTTCTCAGGTCTACAGCGTTGTGTATGTAAACTAAGTTGCAAATAAGTGTATATGTACATGGGTATGATATCCAATTCCAAAATCCTGTCCAAGTATATAAAACCAAAAGTCCTTCCTTTACTTTAAAAAAAAAAAAAAAATTATTCAACTTTGGAAATTCTATTATATTTTCAGCGCATCTCGGAACGTGCACTAGACGGACTTAATAATTTGAAAACTCTAAATCTACGAAACAATGTCCTGAAGAAACTCGACAACGGCCTATTACGTGGCACACCGGCTCTCCTTTCAATTAACCTACAGGAAAATCTTCTCGAAACACTGACGTACTACAATTTCCAGCCAATTATGGATAATTTGGTTAATAGCACGAGTGAGCTGTCCGTATCTGGTAAGTGCACAGTATAAAAATTTATATATATATATATATAAACAATCTGCCATATTTTGTCTGTCTGTTCAGTCTGCAAATAAAGTAACAACAACACAAACTCCAACTTACCCTTATGCACTCTCATCTAGATGATGATGCTTTAGTACCTTGAACGAACCCTCCCTTTCCCATTCATAAAAGTTTTTTTCTTCTGCTGCCTTTCTCTAAAATACTTAATGTATATGCAATGAGGATCTAGATATTATGGATGAATGTGTGTTCCATTTTGTGTTTCTTGCTTCATCTAATATGAAAGTAAAAGAGAAAAGAGTAAAACAGGAAATTGCATAAGCAAATTAGATACTTTGCGCTAAAGTGAATTTTATCGCTGTAATCTCCCCAAGGAATGACATTCTAGGAGCAACGTATAAGTTCACAGGGTGTATCGGTTTTTATTTTTCTTGTGATAAAAATATTTTTGTGACTTCTTAAGAATAACAATACATATATTCTGAAAGGTGTTTTGTATGATTACACACTACAGTTAGGCTGCGTAGCTTGCGCTCCATAATTCAATTTACATTGAGAAGTGGGTGAATTAGATAACAGCATAACCTGTGAACACCAACAGGTGGCAGGAGTTATAGCACTATATCAGGACCGCCAACGCCAATCATCAGACTCCTTTTCATTTATAAGTGTCGCTCGTCCATTATAAATCGAAAAACACGTTACTGAATTTTCGCCTAGACCGGGAATCGAACCTGGTCCCATTTTAATAGTGTACCCATTTATTTAATTTAATCGAAATTTAACTTTTTCTTCTTTTGGGTTTAAGCCTTGGAGGGACTTGTGTTTCAGCCAACATGACTTCAGCCAGTTCTAACTCATAACTAATAGTTTTCGCTTCCAGTTTTGCATGACAATATTGATTGTATACGTTTGCCTTATGTCGCTTATACGCACATTGACACATTTAATTTTTTCAGTACTCATTGTTTTTATAAGCAAAACACAATCACAATTTGGGTTTATGTCAAAAAATAATTTGACATTATGTCGGCATCCGAAAACGTCACAAATACCAGAGTTTACATTTGGGCATCGCCCCAAATCCCAAAACTAGGCTTTAAGTCACTTGGTATTATGTCACTGTATACTTGTGATGTAAACAAAAGCCATATTAAGGGTGCCGTAATATAGCGCCAAGTGGCCAAAATGCCAAACATTCTGAAAGCCCCAATTTTAGTTTATCCGACAGCGATCATTTTCTTGTTTCTCTCAACATTTCGATATAGTTAATATGCGGCCAAGAATTTTCATTTTATTTATGTCAGTACGCTTTTTACAAAATCATCGCCGACGCGTTTGTCGTCTGACAGCGTCTATATTATTTTTCCGCTTTTTAGTTTGAGTCTTAAGATTTTCCAGGTTGGGTGAACAGGATCATGATCTGTCATCGTCCATTTTGAATGCTTCTCAAACTCTTCATACTTGAGTTTCTGGTGTTTCTTCATTTTTATTAGTTAAAGTTCTTTCCTTATCTTTGCTCTAGTTTCGCTTTGTTCCATCGCTCTATTATAGGTTTCTTGTAGGTTTGTATTTGGTAGCGTGATGGTACAACCAAGCATATCGGTTGCGTCCATTTTAATGGCTTCTTGGCAGACATGCTATTGTTCTTCTACATTTACTGCTGACAGCGCAGAGTAAGAAAAGTAAGATTCAAAGTGGATCTGTTGACTACTTCTGACATTTCCTGAATTCCTTGGGGTCTAAGCAATCCACGTGGTCAGAGTCTATGTTATTAAATTTTTGGAAAGTTGGGACATCCAAAATGTTGCTGGAAAATTTCCCAAGATGGCAAATTGGCCGAATCGAATAATTTTCCTAAGATTTCTTCTTTTTCTTTTCATCTTCTTCTTTTTCTCCTCCTTCGTTTAATTTTTCTTAATCATCTTGTCTACCTACAAATTGGCCGAGTCGAATAATTTTCCTAAGATTTCTTCTTTTCCTCCTCCTTTGTTTAATTTTTCTTAATCATCTTCTCTTCTTCCTACGATATAACTGACCTCAAAGGAGATCACAACTGTCCCACTTCACTGCTTCTCCTAAGGTTCTGTTTGTGTGGTTTGCCGAGTTAACCTCAAAAACCGTGGATAAGATTGCCATTTTTGTTTTCTGTTGTTATTGCATTTTTTTAATCAAAAGTTTTTATAACTGTTTTCTTTTTTTTTTGCGATTTATTGAGAATCGGACCTCCATTAATATTTTTGAAACCTCTCACATAAAGCAACACCCTGTTTTATATTATTTTCGGCGGTTGCTTGATGAGGTCATTTAAAATTTCACATACATACATACATAAAATCAATGGCATGCATAACTTCAATGTTCAGTTAATTAACACCGCTTCTGAATACACAATCTGAAATCCTGGAATATTCAGAATGCTCGTTCTAGCCCTATCCCAATTCAGGAATCTGCCTGATGATGCATCATTGGAAACATGTGTGTGTGTGTTCGTATACTCTATGGCACACAATGTGCATGGCTGAATTGCTAATGACATCCATTAAAAGTTGTTATTTCTAATTGTGTCTGTGAATGTTTGAAGATCTCATCAGTCCTTTTAGCCTCTCCTTAACCCACGCTTTTCCTTTTTTAGTATAAATATGCATAAAATGCTTCGTAGTTTTGAAATGAATTTCAAATGAATCTAATTGCTTTCGGCTTTTTATGGCTGGTAACAGATACAATGCACTTGATTACGAATTCATATATGAATGACGGTAATGTTGGAAGTGGGGGACTACTAATAATGCCCGCACTCCAAAGACTAATTTTGTTTTTTTTTTTTATAACATCACTGCCGCCACCGACTACGACGACGACGCGACGATACGTCGTCATCGCTACCGACAATCAGACAATTTTTTGCCAACAATAATAAAGCTCTGAGATTCAGACGTAATATGAGCATTGTACTGTTATTATTTCAGAACACACGCTCTGGAAGTCAGAAGGGGGTCTTGAAATAACATATAAGCATGGGGCAGAACATGTTTTTATTTGGCCAAATCCATTTAGGCTAATTGCATACCATATACTATATGCATGTACTCGTTCGTAGAGCCATTATTACTTTATGTTAGTATAGCGGGGATTTTATTTGTTGCTCCTGCAACAGCGCTACATACCTCCGGCGGCGTGTGAAAGTAATTTGATCCCCATTTTTGCGTGGAGAGGTGGCAAAATGATGTCCAGAGGGCAGATTTATGTGAACAGATTTACGAATATTTTTTTTTTCCTTTCTTTGTTTCATTTTTATTTTTATTCATTTTTCTTTTTTTTTTTGTCTCTTTGAGGCTTTATCATGAGTTGCATTTAATGGTGCACATGTATGAGCAATAAAACTTATGACGGCTGTATAAGCTTGCAATAAACCTATCCTAATGGCTTTTTGCTGGAATTGTTTAACACCTGGGCTGTTAAAGGGGGTGTGCTGAATATTATTGGAGTTGAACACGACAGTTGGCAAAAACTGTTGTAGATAGTTCCAGGAAGGATTTTTTTTTGTTTTTCAATCTTTAGTTACGAATAAGTTAAGAATAAATTAAGATACCATGTAGGAAAGGTGTGTCAAAACAAGTCCAGAGCCAGATTAGTCGAACAGTAATATCAGAAAAATGCCAATGACCTCGTTCATCAAGATTCTACTTATTTCTAAAGTATAATGTCGCTTCCCGTAGTGGCAAAGTATTGGATTTGACTCCCACGCCTGAGGTCTGGGTTCAAATCTTTAGCTTAAAGCGACCTTTTTACGGTCAGTTAGAGGATTTCAGTCATCTATACATATAATCTGTCATCAGGCATCAGGTTTTTTTCGTCAAACAAATGCACGCATACAGACTTATTTTTACAAACACTATATTGCAGATTGATTGCAAATGACTGACCTTGTAAAGGTCGCTTAACACCAAAGTTTTTTCTTGTGCCGTCTCTTTAAGGACCGTAGGTTGGACCTTTACTTTTTGAACAGATCCTTGTCCTTGTAAAATTTGCTGTTTTCTTCCAGTTACCATATTTATACAGAAAACTTTCCTCTCAAATGAAGCTAAAGCGTTGTCATCAAATCTTGACAGAGTCTCCGAACCATAAGTCTTGGACTTGGATAATAAGTGTCTTATAAAAGGATACTTTAGTTGCTCGAGCAAAGGTAATGATTGATAAGAGTTTTATCCCTTGTTGATCTTAGCGGTGCGATGGTATAGTTATCTAGTAATAGACAAAGTCCGTTACTAACTTAAAAAAGATATCTTTTCTAGATGAAATAATATTAGTTTATAGCTTTCAATTAATATTAATTCATGGCTCACAAAAACAGTGCTTTAAGTATTTCCGCAAAAATTACTCACTATTTCATAAGAGACAGATTTTGAAGAAGTCGCATGACAATGCCTCGCTCTGTCTTAAACTTTTTGTTTGACACAAAAGATATCAGTGAAATCTTTGCTGACATTGATGTATCAGCTGTTTTTATTTTCATTCTGATCAAACTGATAGATGAGGTCTTGCCTCCGTATAATTGACGCAGTTGAGAGGGTCTCATATTTTTTTTCAAAACTTGAAAACGAATGCTGATGTTTTTCGTCACGTTTTTTCTCGAAATCGATCGATGTCACTATACAAAAGAAGATCTTTTTCGTAGAGAATTTTATAAGCTTTAATCTTTACATGAACATTTTTTTGACAAAAAGCCGAGAAATTTGCCAAAAACTGAATTGTCACTCCTTCCCCCGTGTTGATAGTTTTCGTGGTCCAAATTGAATTTTTCAATCTGTCTTTATTGCAGAAGTGAATTTTTAACGAGTGGTGTTTCTGATAACCCAAAACCTCTGATGCAGTGCTATTGATAGTTTGACATAGTTACTAATGATCCTTAAGATTCATTAATACTGTCGTAGAATTTTTCGCAATATCTATAAGGATGATGGCATTATATTATCCCTCAACATTTTATCTTTTCCTCGCAGTTGTTGTCCTTCTCAGAGCTTTATTCTATATTCGTTTAGCACCAGCCAGGCTATTTGATGTTGGCTCTTTTTTCTCCTCTGATGGAGCTGTATTCATAGCTTCTTGATATTACTGCAGTGGTCCTTGAGAATATCGGTTACTTGGCGTTGGCATTGTTGTCTCTCAACGTTGTCTTTTTGCCACAGCTGATGTTCTTCTAAGACTTTAGACAAACCATGTAAGGGTTTGAGTTGATGATGGCTGCATTTATAGATTATATGGATCCTTTTGTAAAGTTGAAAGGTATAAAAATCACGAACTAAATATCACTATGTTTTTTCGCTTTATAAAATCGACTATATATGTATGTATTTCACCTAAGATGACTTCTTTCAAAATGTTGACATTACAATTTCTACAATTTTTAGGAGAGTCTGAATTTCAGGTTTGTGGGATTCAACAATGGATTATGGTCAAAATATTTCTTTGCTATCGTCGTCCTTCTTTGTAGAAAAATGGATTCTTAAGGCTCAATTGGTGGAATAAGCATTGATGCGGATCGTCGTCACCAGTAGACTCTCTACCGTCCGAGATAGTTCTTCGGTGTTAATTTCTTTTTTTTTGTCTTCTAGTTTCTATAAACGTTTTGTATATAACAAAACAAAAACATCCAAGAAATACCTTAAAAAACATTTCAGAGACATTTATTTATTGCTAAAAGGTTTCTTAAATGTTTTTATAATGCTTCTTCGGTCTGATGGACACTAGCTAAATATTTCTAAAATGTCTCTGAAATGTTTCTCTGTTTCCAATCACGATGAAAATCATTAAATGTTTCGAAAATGCCATATAGAAAGATAGTTAAAAGTTGATTGTTGTGAAAATTTTAATATATCAAATGCATTTCGTCAAATAAACATTTCTGAAATTCTTTTATCAAAAATATTTGAGAAACGTTTCTAAGCAATTTTTCTAGAAATGTTACTTTGGAATGGTAACACTTTATGAAAATAACTCAGATGTTGTAGCATGTTAGATTACCTTTGACCCTTTCGGCTGTCTGTGAGTGTGATCACTATAGAAATCTAGAGTTTAGAATTCCGGAATTGTTCTTTCGATATAACTAATTTTGCTATGTCTTTTTTTTGTTCTGAGACTCTGGTACTTTTCTCCCTGTTGCTGATAGTTTACCAACCCTTTTCGTGTGATATAAAGATTCTAATCACAGAAATAATTCGCTATATTGCCAATTGATTCCTCAATGTCAGCTTGGTTCAAGAAGTCAGGCCCATAGTATTTCGAAAACCAATAAAGTTTAGTTTATTCTAATTTACAATTCAAATTATAGTTTCCTTGAAAATATTTAATAAGATTTTCAGTTTGAAAAAATTATATTGAAAGTTTAGTTTCTTCTATTTTCTAGTCCGCTATCATTCTACAAAAAAAAAAAAAAAAGATTGGACCGGATCTGATAATTCGAGCTCCTCTACCAGTGTGCTTATTTTTTCCGTTTAACTTCCAAGCCAGTATACCACTATCAGTCTTTTAACGAAGATTTAACGTAGGGGTTAACGGGTTGCAAAGAAATGGATATTGAATTTGCCAAAAAAAAATAAAAATTAAAATTCATTCAAACATTTATTTGAAGTCCCAAGGACTTTTTTCAAAAACTCTTTTCTAATGTTCTTGCTGTCTTTTAAATTTCATTTAACATATTAAGGGTTCGTTCACAGATTATGTTCTTCTGCTTTCTTCTCTCAAACTAAATGTTTGACATCTTCTCTTTTAGAGTCAAATCAAGGTTAACTTATAAAATTTTCAACTGCGGAAGAAAACAGACCTTCTTTTTCACATTTTGTAAAAAAAAAAACAAAATGAGAAAAATAAAAAAAAAAAACCTAAGTTAAATATCTTTAAAACACAAAATCTCTGTATACCTACCGTTATACCGTAGCGATTTTATTATATTATTAGCCTTCAGGCTACTTGTGAAGAAATACCTTGAATTCCTTTCAAGTTAGAGGTAGATAGGTAAATTAATTTTGCAAATCGCATGGTTTTCTGCCTTTGACATTTTATACAACCGAAACACATGAAGCAAAATATTTTACTAAAGCTCAACTAAGAGCATAATGTTTGTGTGCATATGTGTGTATAAGGTCTTTGATTTCGACCACAAATAGAAGAATTCCTGGAAACATATCCCTGATATCATGTAAACGAGAAAGAGAACGTTTCTCATTTCATTTTTGATATTAGATATGTTGAGTTCAACCCAAAAGCACCGCAGGATATTTTATCTAGTATATGTAATGTATGTCTGTCTATAAACAAGGAAGAAAAGTATACGTATGCACATATAATATTCAAGCTTATTAATGCTGTTTTACTTCTGTGATATGAGAACCCTATATATGTATAACTAAGCATGCAGATAATATAAATTCTCTAGCCTGCAGGGGATATATACCTTCACATGAAGGAAGGCAAATTGAATGTTTGAAATTACTATTTATTCAGTTATTCAGAATGCAAAAGGGAGTTAGCTTACTAATCGCTATATATGGTTGACGTCTTTGGTCAAAAGACTTAAGAAAAGGTGGGGTTGCCCCAAGGGTAGGATTGGAACGTGCAATTATCGCGTGAACAATTAGTGATCCGATATGACTGCGGTTAGGTGATTTTATTTATGATGGGAATTTCATCTTGAAGACGACTTTCAATCACGCACAACTTCTATGAGAAACGTGAAAGTTTTTTAGTGGCTTACGTTAAGGAAAATAAAAATATTGTTATATGAGCAAACATAGTAAAATGTAATAACCTATGTGTATGCTTTTATGGACTTAATGCAGGTGGAACATTTATTCTTTCTTAAAGGAGCTCAGTAGGAAGTTGGTAAACCAGGAGTTAATGCGAGGAATGTTTTCCTTGAAAAGAAAAGGTATTACGTCGTTAACGAGACCCAGTTTTATTCTGTTTAAATTCTGATGCTTAATGAGTTGCCCACTATTAAATATTTCAAAGAGTTAAAAGTTGTATATCTTAATAACATCAGGACAAAAAAAAACTGGATATGAAAATATTCGACTAAAATCAGTGTAACCAAATACCTACATGTTTCGGATTTTTCAAAATTAACCCTTTGTTGTTCCCGAAATTCCTGTTCTCTGTTCAAACCAGCTATGGTATTTGATCAAAATCCGTCTGGATGAATTGTGAATGTTATCGTATGTCGTCTTAGTTTGAAAACTGTTATGGCTTATTGGCGAAAAGCAATCACTCAAATAATATCTATATGTACCAAGATTATAGTTACTTTTAAAACCAAAAAATATTTTACCAGAGATACGTATATTTTTGTGTCCAAACCTGTAAAATTATAATTCAAACTCCGCTTATGATAAACAACAAACTCGGTATTCTAATATTCTATGTTTATCGGCAGTTTTTCTCACAAATTTGCGGAGTTACTTTTTGTAAACCTTTGCAATATTTATTACTTATCAACTCTTTAATCCATTTGACTAACTCAAAACAAAAAACCCAATTTGGTATCAGACAGACTTATTTTTTTGTTTTGCTCGATCAACGTCCTTCATATAGTGTGTGACACCAGCTTGATTGAATGGTCACTAACCAAATTTCCCATTACACCTTTCCCTTTGTTAGTAAGAAGAAATTAACATTCTTTCCACTGAATTGGCATTTGGTCACCGCTGATTAGTTTGGGAATTATAATCGTTAGCCTGGTGTCTCCCATCTTTTCTTATAACTCAGAGGATATTCGATCTGACCCAATCGCTTTTCTATTTGAATTTTTAACCGCCGCCGCAATAACTTCGTCGACTGTGATTGCAAGCACTTTTTCGCAGTATTGTGTGACTATACTAGAAAGTATGTAAGTATATTTAATGGACTTTCTCAATAGTATTATCGCCTTTTAACAAGAAATTGTCCTAGAGTAATGCTTATAAACTAAGGTGAATAAAATAAAATCCGTCAGGATATTTCTTTTTTCTTGAACTTATTTATGTTGGCATATCGCACTTTCTGAATAACCTGTGTTGCATCATCAGCTGGTGCAGATAAGCAAACTAAAATGAAATTCTTCCAACTTCTCCGTGATCTTTTTCCTTCACCCTTCATCATTACTTTTTTTTTGCAAGCTCTCACCACTTCGAGGTGAGGCTTGGGTTGGCCTTTTGCCTTATCAAAATTGACCATTTCATTTCTCCAAAATCTTCTGTGTTTTTGCTTTGTTTTCTAATTTAAATACAAAACTATATCATTAGAAATTGGAGGTGATCACCCCTCTTTCAGTGTCACAACATTCCTTCCATTACTAGTTTCGGAGACGTTACACGATATTTAACTTAACTCTTTCGCAAGTACGGTACTGACTCTATCCTTATCTTTTTCTATACCGTAGTAGAACTAGAACATAACATCAACTATGATTTTTTACTAAGAAACGGTCACTGTTTCCAGTGTTCCTATCGCGAGATCACTGTTTTCAATATTGAAGTAATTTTTCTTGTATTTGAAAAACCTATGTATTGGATACATGGAATATGACAAAGTTCAAATGACCATCGGGGCTTCAATCGGTTTTAAGTGAGTGCCGCAGAGATCAGATATAATAACCGAGTCCAATCGATCGGTCTCAGGAGCCAATTCACTCAAATGTTCTATGTATTATGTGGTAGTCGCTTTTAACGTTCACAATAATTATTATTATTCGTCCACGTCTTTATCGTTAAATTAAAGTATAGTAGTAGTATTAAAGTATAAGTAGTATTATACAAATTAGTTATCATTGATCTGCAGCTCTTGCCCTCGACAGCAATGATCTCACCAACTTCGAGTTCGAAGAAGTATGGACCACTATCATCACCGGCCCGAAATCCGCACTAAACAGTAATTTTAGAATGCAATCCAGTGTAGATTGCCTTCGTTCGATGTGCGGAAATTTTGCTTAGTAATATAATCATTCACCAAGATCCACTTGGGAAAATGACGGATTCTTGAAAGATGAATCAGTTCATTTTTATACTGATGGCTCAAAAACTAAAGATGGGGTTGGTGGTGGCGTGTACTCAGACAGACTAAATTTAAGTCTCTCCTTCCGTCTTCCTGACCATTGTACTGTGTTCCAAGCGGAAATTCTGGCGATTAAAGAGGTATTATCCTGGTTAAGGAAAAACGTGATATCTGCATCGGATATCCGCATATTTTCAGACAGCCAGGCAGCCCTTAAATCAATCTGTGCTGTTTCCACAAACTCAATAACTGCCCGCGACTGTCGATCATCTCTCATGGAGATGGCAGAACAGTTCAATATTCACCTTTTCTGGGTGCCGGGACACAGAGACATTGAGGGAAACTGCAAAGCCGATGAACTCGCCAGAAATGGAACCCTATTGCCGGTTTTGCCTAACAAGGTGAATATTGGTATACCTATCGCTACAAGAAAACTCATGCTAAAACTAAATGCCATAGAAAAAACAAATTTAAGATGGACAAACACTACTACCTGCGTAGCGACAAAGCAATGCTGGCCAAAATTGGATCAGAAACGTACTAAATGTTTGTTGTCTATGAGCAGATTACATCATAGCTTCGTAATTGGTGTCATAACCGGACACTGCCTCATAGGAAGACACGCCATAAGACTTGGCGTATTCTCTAACGATTTTTGCAGAAGCTGCATGGACGAGGAGGAGGAGGAGACTATCACCCATCTTCTCTGTTCATGCCCAGCTCTCTCCCAAAGACGTAAATTACACCTGGGTAATTTCTTTTTCGACGATCCTAGCGATATGTCGAACGTAGATATTCTGTCTTTACATCGCTTCATATAAGAAGCTCCAACTGGTTTAATTAAAGAGGTACTCCCTCGCTCATTTCGTGGTATCACAACGGACCTATCTGTAGTCTAAGTGTGTCAGTAGTCTTCCTGACAGCCACATAAACCTAACCTAATCATAATCATTCATCCAATATTTGAAGAAAAATTTTCAAAACTTCAAATGGTCAAAACTGGAGCCTCCTCCAAACGTTCCGAAACGCAGTCATCCAAAAAACGATGTTGCCTATGGTCATCGTTTACTTTGATCTCCTGGATCACTTCAATCTTGTACGGGTACAGTACTAACATAAAATTCGCTAAGCAGAAGTTGGCGAAAATCCAAGTTCTTTTTGACATCGAGAAATCGACTGTACCTAACCTATTACTTTATCAATCAATGGTTTCAAGTGGTACCAAATTTTCGTTTTGGAGAAAGTTGTAGTAATGTTGGGGTTGTCAGAGAAAAGTTTTCGGTGGAATACACCTAACGCTAACAGTTCCTAAACTGAATGCGACATGAAAAACAAGAATATTTTAGTCTAAAATTTGAATAGTGAATTGAAAATTGTTCGTTCCGTTGAAAAGTTCTCTTTCATAGACAAATATCTCATTTTTTCGCAAGTACTACTTCCAATACTTTAAATGTAATATCTTTTTTTTTAAATGTATTATAGTCACTTATTCGAAAGAAGATATAGTAGTTAAGAAAAATGAAGTATATTAGAGATACAAACAAGCAAAGGTACTTAAAAACTATATTAACTTCTATCTGTTGAACATGACAACATGATAACGAACAAAATTTCGACGTATTTGTCAAATGCAAGAAAGAATTGAAAAAAAAAAAAAAATTTAAAAATTGCCGAAGCCATCTGAAGAACTTTATAAATGAAAATGTCTCACATGCTGTTTTTTTTATTTTCTCGAAAAGAAACTGAATTCGAAAAGAATCACTCGTTCTGTCAGATTGAAACGAAATTAATTTCCAAACGAACAAAGCTATATCCAAGAATGAAAGAAAGCCAACTACAAAAACAGCAGCAGTATAGTGTAGTAGCATCACTATAGCATCGAGCCATCAGCAAGCAACAGGAGGAATGAGTATATTTTCGAGAGATAGATATGAAAAGGATTCTAGAAAAGAAAGAAATGAAAGGACTGGTGCGAGGGATTGGAGGCATTAACTCAACTCAAATGTGAAAGGAAAGGAATTATTATCATTGAAGGAGAACTTCCTCTTTTTTTTTTTGCCTTCATCCGCGCACATCATCGTTGCGTTTGGTTGTCGCCGGTAGAAAGAAAAGAAGCATCCTTGCATTAAGCAGGAAGGAAGAAATTTTGTGCGTACACACGAAGGATGGATATAGACTATCACTATACATATATGGGATGTCCTTTGCTATATTCTATATGGTGTGCTGCAACATCGACATAATCTCGGTCCTTTTGCTATTTTTCCAATTGGAACGTCATCGTTGTCGTATATAGTCATCGTTGACGACATTGTCGGTAGTCGTGTGCCATACAATGGGGCTAAATTCCCCAATCCTTTCCATCTTCCGGATGTTGCTTCATAGAAACAACCAAACATATAGAGAATTCTCACAAAAAGCATGTATCTACTGCCACATCCTGTGTGTGTTTGGGTTGCTTATTTCAAAGATCGTATAAAGCGCACATGAATTTTATATTTACTTAGCGCAGCATAAAAGAGTTTATATGAAATTTTTGCCTCAAGGAACAGCCAGTATACCTTCCTATATCTATATCTATATACTGCTCTTTGTTAATGCGCCACTGCTGCAGTCACTTCCTGATATCCTTCTGATACTTTCTACACTCCTTGCCAGTCTTGTCCTCTCTAGAGTATATTCTTTCATCCTCGAATTATGTTTTGAGTTTTCGAAAATTCTTGCCTCAGGGTACCTTGATTTAATTGCGTTTTGTGAAGAAGAAAATTTATCTGGAAGGGGAATGTTACATATATATAACTTCTATAAGTCCATAATATGAAACCTTGTCTGTTATGGAAAAAGTCCTGTAAGTTAGAACAAAATTTGTTTTGGTTTTTTACATTCAAAAATGAAATGGAGATGATGACAGATCAAGGAAGTCGTGTGTGTATGATATTTGGAACGTGAGTTCTTTGTTGGTCCATATAAAAATAAAAAGATTTTCCAAAGACATCATTCAGTTTAAAACAAGGGTGCAATGGTGAGTTCATCAAGGGTATCATTGTTTACCACTTTGGACATAAATGTATACACACATATACCTTTCAGTTTATACTCGTAAAATGTAGTTAAGGTTTTTAATTAAACCGAAACCATATTAAAGGGATTTTCATAACCCTTGACGTTTTATTTCTGGACATTATGAGTTCAATTCTCGAAGAAAATATTATAGCTTTAGGTCATCAACTGACAACAGTGAACAAAACTTGGGTGAACTATTTGAAATAGCGTACACTCCCTTGGGCTCCTGTTTTCAAATTTGTACTTCGGAATTGCCTTGTCAACGTCAGTTGTTCTCTTTTTCATATCAACTCTGTTGATTATTTGAAACCTTAAAATATGTGACCACTTTCTACCGAAGACTAGCCTTGAAAATGTCACTTCCCAATGGACGTCGACCACGTCATCTTTTTAATTAACAATATTGCGGTATCCATTACTGCCGTCACTTGCATCAAGTTTGATGCCACCAAAAATATTGAATTATTTTTTTAAATACAAAGTGATTTGGAAGTGAGATCTTCTGTTGGCACCACGCAGAGAGTCGCTTGCATCTAAAAACTTCTTGCAAAGAATCGATATCGGAAGTGAAGTGAAGAATTGTTATGCCTACGCAACACGATCTTACTCGTTTAAAAACAAAACTGACACCTATTGATTATTTAAGTAATGTAATCCATGTCAGGAAATGCTCAACCAATTTCATCCTCATTTAGATTCTTGAGATTTAATTAGGTGCATTTCCTGCTAGATTTGGATATAGATATAAATAGTTCCCAACAATCTTTATTAAGTTTACAATAAATCCATACAAAAAAATCAAAAATCCGCAGAAGTATATTTAACAGATGGCGCAGTCGGTAGGATAAACTGTTCTCATAGAATTATTTTCTGGAAAATATATTCCCTGTGCAATGCATCATATATAACTCATAATAATAATTTGTCCCTTGTTTTAAGGGTCTGTGAATCACATTTGATTCAAAAGCATGTATTTAAAAGAAAAAGCTCGAATCAGTTTTTTTTATTTGGATTTTAAGTCATACCTATAGACCCAGCATTCTAGTATTCCATTAAAACTTAACTTCAGTTTAATCTATCATAATTTTGATAAACCGAATTAGTTTTCACAACAAAAATATAAGGTTTTATTCAAAATTTCGGTAAAAAATGTCTTAAGAATATTTGAAGAAGAAAAAGTTCTCTTAGATAGTATTACATGCTATAAAATAGATACGTCATTTTAAATGCATTTAACAAGAGTCTTCAAAAGTTAAACATTATTCCCAAATCTTAAAATTATTTCTCCTTGAGGAGCATTAAAATGTTAAACAAAAAACTCTTTATTCCTAGTCCCTGTTGCACAGACACGATTATTCTTAAATGTCTTTAAATTAGCTTCACCAACTAGAAATAATAAAAAAAAAAACTTAAAAAAAAAGAAGAAACAGAAACCTCTTAACGAAGCCTCGTGCCTTGCATTATTCACAGATTCATCATTACTAGCAATTTTGTTCTTTTTTTTTTACTCTCGTTGAATTTATTCATTCGCATTTAAAAAAAAACACCCTCTGACTCAGTTTCTTATATAAGATCTTAAAGGACGAATAAAAGGAGAAGAAATCAAGCTAGAATAATAAAGAAAAAGAAAATAACAAAACCAGGCCAATTTAGTTGAAAATGATGGCACCGCTGCCATCCTGCCTTAAAGACACGCTTTCCCTTGGGATACTCGATGATGAACTATAGGTATACTTTTATTCTACATCATTTGGAATAGCGATGTGCTCTTTCTTTCTTTCTTTTATCTCTCCTTTTCTCAATCTACTTCATCTTTAATCGCCCTTAAGGCTATCAACTGAACTGGATCCATTTCTATACCCCTATCTCCTATTATTCCAGCAACAGTATCTAAATGATGAAATCCACCCCCCTATACTTATCATTTGATAATCACTCTTTTGATATTCTATTCATATATAGAAATTCATGCACTTAACTTTTGCTAACCCTATTCTCACCCTTTGTTATGTGAACTGACATTTGTTTTGATATCCTTTTAGTTTTACAAACAAAAGTAAGGACACAATAAAAAATATATACCTACTTGTTTCAACTATAATTCACTGCCCATTATTGGAAGGGTGTCTGCACCAACACTTGGTAAAAATTTCAATACATTTTGTATCATTTTCCTGATTCAGGACTCCATATATTACAAATAAAAACACACTTCAACAAAGGAAATGAAAATTCCATATAGTCCTTATTTCGAGAATATAAAAAGTTACTTTAAAATAAAAATTAAATGGACACTATGGAACAAGTTAAAGTAACGCTAAAGTAACACGATGGTCTCCTGCTCTTCTCCATTTATAATGGAATTGAAAACAACACCCGCCCAATACAATTTAAAGGACACACGTTTTTAACCTTATACTTATACCTAAATGACCGGGACTTTGTGTCAGGCGGAAGCCATTTGTCACAAGCATACATATGTATTTTAGCGCGCGGCCCAGACATCAGCGAAGTGAAAATGCCCCAACGAATATCCTTGTCGTCGTCAAGGATTAATTTTTCGTCTACACGTTTAAAACTTAGGGTAGAGCAATACTTACCACATTGAGGTCGGTTTTCAGAAGGAGGTCCTTTTATTGTTGTATTTTTCTTTTGTTTATGATTTGCTGTGGCGGGCCCATTATCCTGGTATATAAATTTGCATGGGAATAATAATACAATATGTAGTTGGAATATTCAGTGGGTATCCGAAGAACCATATTTTTCATAATGCGTGATGGTTATGAAAAATTGTTCCAATTATAATTTAATGGTAAGATTGCAACAGGACAAGGTTGTGGAAGGCTGTAGAAACGGTAGGTTTCAATCTGAACTTTGAATTTTTTAATCTTACTCAACGTATTTGTCGAAAAACTTATAAGGAGAAGTTTTTTTAAATCCCTTGGTTTTTAGTTGGTATTATATTGTTCTTAGCACAAGCAGTTGAGAATTACCTGTTGCTGACAAATTTCCTGAAAAAAGAGTTGGTAACCAGTTCATTTTACCCAAGCGATAGTCGAACTGCTTACTTCAGTCTTTATGCTCATTTTTTTTTCTTAAATTGGTGACTTAGCTTAATTCTGTTAGTTTAATAAAATGATGATCGGTCTTGCTCTTGTCACACTTTGATCAATAGGTATAGGTAGATCTGTTTCCATGAGCTTATATGTCCTACTAACCAACCAAAAAGATGGAAACTTAAAAAATATTCAAATCGTCCGGAGGCATCTACAAATTTCAGCAGGATGTTTTTTGGAATGTCAAAAAGTGCTTCTAAGTTTTCTAATGTCTTCTCAGACATTCATTTTGGGGGACTGAATGATTTTGGTATTGACAGAATGGCAGTGATAGTGTGGCGAGTCCTCATGTGGCTCTTCATCGACATGTTGTCTGTGTTTTATCTCATTTTATTTGTATGAAATCCAAACAAATTATGTCCGCAAGTAAAGCTTATAAGGAAGCTTATCGTCTTCTGGTTTTAAAGAGTTACAATATTTTCCTATACTTGTGACACAAACTTAATTGACCTCAATATTTCGCTCGTTTTTGTCTGTTTAAGATTATAAGAATGGAATACCAGCTGCTTGGTCAAGGTTTTGTATGATTATCACCTTTTTCATTTGCTTTTTACAACACTCTTCAAATAGACCAAACAGATAGTCTAATGTTTTGCTGATGCCAAGAACTCGAAGCTCTCCGTGGTATCAAGATGCAAATTTTGATTTAATTGTAATAGCATAAATCGTTTTTGATGTTGCTTAGCTATCAATGAAGATGGAGATATATAATTTAGTAGTATTGCCATTATTGAAACCTGTGGTCACAAGACCTCATTTTGAAAGACGCTGCTGAAATCACGAAATGAGGATGAGCTGACTAGTTCAAGGATTTCCAAAGATTTGTCCGTTTACATAGCAATCGTCAATATTATGACTGGTTGTTTGCCTTTTCTACTATTGAAAATATTTTAAATGGTTTTCGAAAATCTAATTAAGCTATGGAATACGTACTGCATACGACTTCGAGAAAAACTAATATTTGGGTTCGAATCCTATGGTGTTCATGTATAGAAAGTTTTTAATAATAAAATTGAATTAAAGGTCAGCACCATTAATAAAGAGACTGATGATAGGACTTACCACTCATTGAAATAGCTATATCTCCAGCCAAAATAAAAACTAATAGTAAAATTCGTAAACAATTAGTGAGAGCACCTTAATGTTGTTGTTGTTCAAAAATTCAATGAAAATTGACGAAATAGTAAAACAGGTATACCCATATGTCTATGCTAAGATTATCTTTCTTACCTTCTCATTAACATGTGTATGCACATAAACAAAGAAAGTAACGTTTAGGAGGAGTGAACTTTTCTTTTTCCTCAGTGCTCGCAGAACTGGAATACGCTACAATTAAACAAAAAAAAATAATATATTCTCGCTAAAGGAAATTACTAGTGCCATCTAGTAATTTTCGCTGCAGCTCAAATTTATTTCAATTTCGCCATACAAAATTGAACCAATTTTCAGAAAGGCATCAGGCGCTCATGTTTCGTAGTAGGCACACACTTCTGATTTTTATTATATTTTAGACGACGAAAAGCTACACTCATACAGACAACACTTGTGGCTGTGCAATTAAATTGGGAGTGTTTATGAGTTTGTGTGCGATCACCGATTAAAATTTGGTTACTAAACCAACATTAACGCAGTTCATAGTTAGCATTAAAATACACTACTGGTCACTTGAATAGGTTCAACTTTTGTCGCTCATAAGCCTATCTCCATATCTAATACAATAACTCAATTTTGTTTCATATGTACTGAAAGAGTATAAACATACTCTTAGTTCTGGGGAAAATATTAGTCAAAAATCTAACTGTTATTCTTAAACTTTACTTTATTGTACTCATTGACGAAAACAAGCAACATTTTTGGTTCATTTTAATAGGTTCAACATCTTTGGTCCGCTCTTGTATTTTTAACTGTGCGAATTTCGTGAAGTCCAATAAATGTAAGGAATAAGGAATTCTGTTATAGAAATAATTTAAAAATATATTTTTTGAGAGACAGCTGGTAGTCTAAAAGCCATTACAGAGGTAAGCGTCAAAATTCAGAAACATCTTGAATTATAAAACTAACGAAACAGGATATTTCCAAAACTTAAATATCAGTATTTAGCTTAGTTTATCTTGTGACAAAAACTAGTACTAAATTGGGAGATACAGTGCAGACCTCAAGAATAAACCCATAACAATTGTTTAAGAAAGAGTAATTTGTTGATTTTGATTTTAATTTTTAAGCAACAAAATTTAAACAAATCTGAAATGCTTGATTTTTGATATTATAACAAGTTTTTATAATAATTCTCATCATTAGAAACATCAAAAAATTGAAAACAAACAACGCTGCGCTGAAAGTAAAGTAAGGGAGGATCTAAAACTTTGTAGGCAATTTTTGAATGTTTTAGAAAAAGCAGAGTTTCAATAAAGAAACTGAAATAACGACTTCCCAACATGTTAAACCAACAATTTTGTTTACTTTGAATCATTTTTTTATTCAGAAAACGTTGCGAAAGTCAGTCATTCTGAATTTAATAAGACTTCACACAAAGCTTGAATCATTTTTACTTTACATTTACCTAAATGTTTTTTATTTGTAAATTTTTGGTGGTTTTTAAGATAAAGTTTGATAAACAGCTTTTTTAAGTGTTTTCAGATTTTTTAAAATTAATATTGCTCAGAAGTTTTTTTAAAAAATCACAAATCAATTAACTACTCTTCCTTAAACTATTATTATGAATTTATTCTTGAGGTCAGCATTGTGTCTCTCAATTTAGAGCTTGTCCTTGACAAAATATAAACTGAGCTAAATACTGATATTTAAGTTTTCTAAATATCATGTCCCGTAAGTTTTATAATTCAAGATGTTTCTTAATTGCGACCCTTCCTTAATCTTTACATGTGTTGGACTTCACGAAATTTGCACAAAGATGTTCAACCTATTCAAATGAACAAACATTTTTGCTTGTTTTTGTCAATCAATTCAATAAAGTAAATTTTTAAGAATAGCAATTAGTTTTCAGACCAATATTTTTTCACAGAATAAAGCGTATGCTTATAACATTTCAGTGCATATGAAGCAAAATTAAGTTATTGTATTAGATATGAAGAAAGGCTTATATTATGGTGCGATAAAAGTTGAACCTATTCAAGTGACTAGCAGTTTATATATTTATAAATATAACCATGATGGGAGGAGTGATTTTCGTGTTTTTTTTTCTTTTTATTTTAAACTTTTAATACAACAAATAAAATATGCCTGCATATGGAAGTAACTAACGACATCTAGTTATTTCTCGCTGAAGCTCAAATTTATTTCAATTTTCCCATACAAAATGAAAACAATTTTTAGCCAGGCATCAGGCGATCATGTTATTTAGCAGGGCCATACTATAAAGTTGTACGACAACAACATGCTGTTTTTGTGAGCTTGTGTGTGATCACCGATATCAACCTCGGAAAAAACCAACAACAATGCATTATGTGGAAACAATAGAAAATACACATGCTAAGATTCTCTTGTTTACGTTCTCATTTACATGTGTGGGTACATAAACAAAGAAAGTAACGTTTAGTTTAGGAGGAGTGAACCTTTTTTTTTTTGTTTCCTCACTGTTTGCAGACCGTAGCCAGAAAATCATTGGGGGGGGGGGTGTAATCTTATATAAAAGTTTAATCTTAAATAAAAGTTTAGTCGAACGAACTTGTTCTTGTAAAAAACTATGAGAATGGGATTACAAAAAAAAAATATTAAATTAAGTTGAGAGGCGAACATTTTTACAAAATAGCTTTGACATAATAGATATTCTAATTAAACGGTTGCTTAGAAAAAAACTAGGCGTTATCAATTTATTTTATGGCCAATTTGTAAAAATCGTTCACATAAAATCTCTTTTATGTGAACTTAAGACCAAAAACATGAAGTGCAGTACTAATAACATCACTGCAAAAATATAACGTTGGCAAAGTTTTATCAAAATAGATAATGGTTTAGAAAACTTTGAAAATAAAATAAAACAGTTATATAGATTTTGTCAATCCATCATCTTTTGGCAATAAGTTGAGCTATCAAACTACCTGTCATACATGAAAACAAAAGTAATAGGGCTTTTTAAAAGGCGGCTATATTCTCATATGTCCGTACAGTTGGCTCTTTCACACCACAGGGGTGATTTTCTTGGGTTGGTAGATTCGTTAAAAGTTCAATGGACATTTATGGGTCACACAAACGTGTGCTTCTGTCTTTTTGTTAACACACAAAATTATATAAATAAAAAAAATATGTCTTATTGTTTTAGAAAAATATCCTCATCAGAGACAAGCACCAAATAAGTTGCTAAGTTTTAAATTTACTGGAAATACGACCGGAATAGGTGGAATTTACAATAAAAATTTTCACTGGAAGTTAAGCCATTTTTAACGATCCCAACTAGCAATCTCAGCAATCACTGAACCAATTTTCAAAATATTGCACTAACAAAAAAACTTTAATAACGTACAAGAACTGTAATTTTTTACTTCTGAGACTTTAAAACTTTGGTTCTGAAAATCGCGATTTTTTTATTAAATTTATGAAAAGTATTTGTTTTTTTACTTTTTCATTCAATTTTTCTCGCCTGCTCGCATGGAGGTGATATAGTTTGATGTTTGAAATAAAAGCTTTATCGCCTTTTGATCATACAGAACACCGTTTCATCGCACTTTCCGATATATTCCAAGCGATCAAATTATCGATTGTCATAGTTAGAGAACCTCATTGAAGCAATAAAATGAGTTTTGTTCCAAATTTCATCGTTTCTCAATAAAATATATCGATGTGATAGTTACAGAACATGGATACAGGAAACAATTCTTGTTTTCATTTGTTTCAACTTTTCCTGATAGTTTTTCCTGACCGCTGGGGCCCCTTAGAAAAATTACATTTCATCAAGAAAATGAATAAATCCATTTTTTTACAACGAATATTTATTAAATTAAACATTTTTTTCGCACAAAAAAATCATTTGTGTTTTAAATCAAATGAAATCATATAATATAGGTAATATGGATTTGAAAATCTTTCCTTATCGTTATAACCAGCCCATAAGCAAAGATATTTATGCTTGCGTTTGGGAACTATTTGCTTGGAATATTTTGTGCATATATTTGAGTACAAATATCATTAGAAGCCAAAAATGTGATTAACAAAAAAAAAAAACTCAGGGGAATCGAACCCGAAGGTTCTCCCCCCTGACTACGGCCTTGTGCACTTAAACAAAGAAAGTAAAGTTTGGGACAAGTGATTTTTTTTTGTTTCCTCCCTGCTTGCAGAATTAGAAAATCAATATACACTGCCTTTAAACAAAAAAAAAAATAAATAATATATTCTTGCTAAAGGAAGTTACTAGTACCATCTAGTTATTTTCGCTGAAGCTCAATTTATTTTAATTTTTCCATACAAAATGAAAACAATTTTTCGACAGGCATCAGGCGATCATGTTTTGTAGTAGGGCATTACTTTAAAATTATACGACAATATCATGCTACACCTATACACTTAATACTTGTGTATGTGCATTCAAATGGTAGTTTTTGTGAGCTAGTGTGTTATCCAGTTCGAAAAAATCCAACAACAATGCATTATGTGGAAACAATAGAAAATACACATGCTTAGATTCTCTTGTTTACCCTTTCATTTACATGTGTGGGCGCATAAACAAAGAAAGCAACGTTTAGGAGGAGTGAACTTTTTTTTTTCTCACTGCTCGCATAATTGGAATATCAATATACGCTGCAATTGAACAAATAAAATAAAAAAATATATTCTTGCTAAAGGAAATCACTAGAGCCATCTAGTTATTTTTCGCTGAAGCTCAAATTTATTTCAATTTCTCCATACAAAATTGAACCAATTTTCAGAAAGGCATCAGGCGATCATGTTTTGTAGTAGGCCCCACACTTCAGATTTTTATTATATTTTAGATGGCGGAAAAGCTACACTCTTGTGTATGTGCATTTAAATTGGGAGTATTTGTGAGCTTGTATTTGTGCGTCGAATGCAACTTGGAAAATAAAGCAACAACAACAACGGAATACGTATTAAAATCTGATATTATAATGTTTCTATTTATTTTTGACAATTTTTTGTATTATTAAAACTGAAAACAATTAGAAAAAATATTAATTAATATTTAAACTTTAAATAGTTTTTATATTAACAGAAGTTAAAAAATACAAAAGGAAAATAATTATAATAAACATGAAAGACAAACCGAATTTTGTATTTTAAAAATACATATATTGTCGTTATTATTTCAAATGTTAAATCCATCAAAAGAAATTATAAAAGCAAAAGTTAATAATCGTTTTTGTATTATTGTAATAAACAAGATGGTTCAATTTGTACAAATTGAAATAAGTTTATTCTGAAAAACTTAGCTATGTACATATTTAAGTAATAAAACTGACATTCTAGTATGAATAGTAGAATAAAATAATAATAAAGACAACCTACCTGCCTAGAAAATTTAAGTGTTTGACGTCCAGAATTGTTTAAATTTGGTAATAATGGTTAAGTGATACAGTAAGTGGCACATATTCCACAACATCTCCAGGTCTCGAACTCTTTAAGCAAAATCGTTATATTGAAGTTGTTTTTTACGTTTTCTTTTTTAAATGAGTGTGAGTTACTATGTTAGAATAGTTTTTTTAGCGGAGTAACCAAGAAATAATGCAAATATAACGTTTTTTCGTCAAGTGTTCGAGAACTGGAGGTGTTCCGTAGAATATGCCACTACCCTATACCTTCTTTAGGCCTTTAGAACTGTGATTAAGTTATAAATTAGCATAACTTTGCCTTTTCTTTCTTGGAGTGTCCCCAGAAAAAGTTTGAGTTCACAGAAAAAATAGTTTGTCCACAATTTCTGTATAACACAAATCCCGATTCAATGATCGAGAAAACAAACAGGCCATATTAAATGACTAAGGTTTATTTCTAGGACCTAACCAAGTTTTTGTGCAAAAAAATGGTTTCGCTGATGACATTATTTTATATTTTCGTTTTCAGATTCGTAAATCCATTTTTTTAATGTAAAAATGAAGCGGCGCGTGACGTAAAAATAACGTTTGATCTTGACAGCATTGTCCTATGGGGAATTAACATCTGCGTACAATTTAATGTTTCAAAACCACAATGCTCCTCAACAATTATTTTGGTGAAATGTATAGAATTTGTAATTTTAGAAAACTGCAGTAGAATTTAACTTTGATCAATTTTTAACGATAGACCCTTTTTTTGGACTACCTATATAATCCATAATGCTTCGAATGAAATTCAAATATTCTATCTTGTCTTTGTCTGTGTTGGAAATACGAAATGAACAGAGTATAGTTTTTTTTTGCCCTTTTTTCTTTTAAAAATCCATTTTCTTGTCACGTTTTTGTGTTTCCTTTTTTTCTGCTGCCAAATGGCTTTGCTAAAGATAATTCCAGAGACTTTGGTTCCAGAAAAAAAAAAATATATAAATCATTAGTCCATTGTCAACTTGTTTACGTCCACCAATCAACATTTAATTCAATTCATTATATTGCTATACTGCGTCCATATTTTATCCGCATGCCATAGTCTCAAGCCTCCCACATAGGAAGAGGCATGCCTGTCATGTCAACATGTTTCTCCCCTCACTGTACATAATTTTATATATTGCTTTTGGGGCAAAAGTATTCAGACAAAAGACTCATTCAGACGATTTCTGCTTTCGCGGTATCAAAACAGAAATATTATATTGTAAACAAAAATTCCGTTCTAACTGTCATAAACAAATTTATCAACGCCGCCGCCGCCACACCACAACCATGCCACCACCACCAACATGCCACCTCCACGCTGAATGCTTGAACAGGACTTAAAATGTTTGAATAGCTATCGAAATACCAAAGTACATACATACATATTATAGCCTAACCAGGAATAGCCTCCGGTTAGGCACGGCACGATACGAGACGATACGATACGATACGATACGATATTCTCAAATATTCCAGAAATAAAAGAACACAATCAAAAACAGCAATAGCAATACAAACAAAACTATACCGCTAACAGCCGTTAGCAAAATTCAAAAATGGTATAAAGCCTTTGTACGACAAAAAAACAAAATTCAAAATACGCCTTCGGATAACGAGAGAGACAGTGCAGAACAAACGGCTTATATTTTGATTTGGATAACATTTTCGAATTAATTTGCTCGAAGTAATGAAACCATCTAGCCCCATACTTTGCTTTCAAAAACATACCAGTCGTTCAGTGACGTTTTCACTGATTATATCCTCAAAAAAGCCACAATTTCGTTAAGGAGTTTAATACCCCAACAAAATCAACATTTTATTAGAAATGGAAAAGCAAATAAGGACTTGAGGCAGCGGCAGCGGTAGCGACGGCCGAGGCGGCGGCGGCGGTGGTGATGTTATTGGTACCCTTTTTTTGTAATAAATATTTTGTGCTCTTAGACTGTGGCGGCGCGGAGCGGCTTTAAAGATAATTAGAATGGGTTAAATCGAGGGGGTATCTAACCCTTTGTGGTGGTGAATAACAACAAAACGTATTTCCTCGACGGAAATTAAATATTTGAAATGTATTCCTCTTACCATGGGATAAGGTTTAAGCTTTAAAAGTGGACATAGACATTTTTGGAGATAAAACGCTTCTTCGAATAGAAACAAATGTTTATAAGCGATTTATCAACAATTGGAAATTAATTTGTCATTTATAGGGGCTTTTTTACTTCTTTATAGTTAAGAATGATGTTCTTTGAAGTTCTGTTTGCTCAAATTGTACCAGTTTGTTTTATGGTAATTTGTAGTTAGTCAGAATAATAAATTAATATTTATAGATAAATATTTCATCTCTCTCAAAGTTTATTTTAAGGAAGTAAGGTGGGTTTATTTTTATTTTCAAGTGTTAAAAAGGAGAGAAATCATTGCAAGTGCAGCGATATAGCCAAAGCAGTGATGGCTTTAGGTATACAGACGTTGCAAGAAAGAAACAAAGTAGAAGTGTGCCCAATGCTGAACTTTAAGTAGTAAAAAGTAAGGAGAGCATTTATTGGAAGTTAGACGAAATATCAACACCCACTTTTGATCAACAACACAGGGCAGATTCTGTATAAAAAAAAAGGATCAAACTTCTTCGTCTGATTTGCTGAACATTTTGCTGTGAAAATTGTTTACACAGACGAAAACGTTCGATCGTTTTTTTATATACAGAATCTTACTCCAGGCTATTAAGGAACTGCGACATTCCATTATTAACAAAGGCGCAACTACCCCTGTCGTCAAAATCTCAAAGAAGGGAAAATGTTCAGGAGATTTGTTCACCTAAGTACATAAATCAGTTCAAGCTGAACTTCTTCAGATGTATGGCGACTTTAGAACCTTAAATAGCCGAATTTTAGAACCTTAAAATACACGACATCACAGTCAAAAAACTCAATAAGACCAGCGTGGCGTTGAAATTTTATGCGGGTTTAATTTAATTTGGAGTGTGAGTGTGGAAAAACAACGTAATTACTTAAGTGATTTCCAAATTGTGTGTATCTGTATAGGTACTGCCAGCCAGCTAGCAGGAACAAATTATGTCATATTCGACGAACCAAATTTTAACAAAAAATTGCGGGAAAAATACTGTATTTTCAAAAAGCAGTACAAGTTATATTTAAGTACCTTTTTTCTTTGACAATTTTGTAGTAAGTTCACTAGAAGAATCTGATTTGTTGTTCCTTGCAACATAGTTCGCTGCTTATTCAAAAACTGTCACATAATATTATGATTCCAAGCATAAATGGTTTTATAGAACGAATATTCCTTCGCAATCCTTTTAGTTGCAAGAATACTCAAAGATCTTGACACGTACAAATTCGCTGACCCGGATTACATTTGCCTAGGAGTTCTGAATATCTTCTTTCCTTTTTTACTGGTATTGTTTAAGAATAAGTGAAAACATAAAAATAGGAAATTTCATCCCCTTCTCAACTACCAGTCGATTGTTCCTACATCGCTTCTTTGCAAGGTCATAAAAAAACTGATGAACTATCGGCTTAAGAAATATTTTGAAGAATGATTGTTCTTCAGCAGTAAGTCGTTCTTAGCAATAGTGAATGAGCGAAAAAGTAAAACCAATTTGCATCGATTTGTTTGTTGTACTTGATATTTATTTTTATAAAATTTGCCAGCAAGCTCCTCTGTCGCTAATGTATGCATCCGATATTGATCAATTTCTTTTTCGTTGGTTTAGAAATTGAATTCTGGATCGCCGTTACAAGCGGATTTCTATGATTCAAATCTGTTCGTTCGGTTCGTTTTATTTCCGATTTTCTTCTTAATTTGTATCAATGATCTTCTGTTTTTGACTTCTTGTCCCGTCAATTTTTTCTCTGATCACTATCACTGCACTGCACTCTCAGCTTTTTATATTCGTTTCGAGATTCATAACCTTGTTAATTTGATGTTAAAGTCGAGCCTTGGCTTATGATATGCTCTTTGAATTCCGCTATCAATTTAGAATAAGAAATTGCGTCGAATTTAATGATTTAAAAACTTAATGCTCACTTCTGTCAGCACATCCGTTATCTTCTTATATATACATCAGGCCCGTGCGCAGGAACTGCTAATGGGGGGGTTTCATTTGTTTCATGGTTATAAAGTTCATTAAACATGAGAAGAAATTTTTAATTTTTCATAAAAATAAAAGTTTAATTTTACATGAAGCGCGCACTTATAAATAAAGGTAGGCATACAGTATCCCAAAAAATATGGATAATTGCCATTTAAAAAAATAAGAAAACATCTTTACTTTTATCGATTTTAAAATCACGATTAACACCGATTTACACCCTATAACTATTTCCCCAGTCAAACAAAAAGTCGACGTAAGTGTCGACAAAAGAAATAGAAATTAGTGTCAGCGTGTAGGCCTATTCGCGCTATTGGACGTCATCCATATTAGAGAGCCATTTTAACGATTAAATTCCATGTCAAAAAAAGTAATGCAAATACACCCTGTAACTGTTTTCCTAGTCAAGGACAAAAATCGAGTTTAGTATCAGCCTGTAGGACTGTGGCTATAACCTTTAATATGGTTCTCTAAAATCGGATATTGTCCGGCGATTTGGCTGAAATAAGTTTCAGCGAATTGGCCTACATTCTGACTTTAACACAAAACACCAAAGAGTACGTAAAATTTACAGCCTATTATAACACGCTTAGAACCTTCGAACCGCCATTTTTAATTGGATTTTTTGAGGTGCTCCCATGGTCGAACTTTGTCTGCTTTTGTAAAAGTTGTTTAGGAATGAATAAATTTCAATTTAAAAAAACTTCTCTGTCCATTTTGCCCACATTCATTGAAAAATCGCCTAGTTTCTATCCAGAAGTCAGTCACGAGAATCATCATGTATAATTGAAGAGCATGTTGCAAATAGTTCACTTTTCATTGATAATTTTCAGTTTGCTGAGGAAAGGTATATACTTCAGTAGGCTTATTATTCCCATGGAGAGGGTTACAACATCCCCCCCTGTGCACGGTCCTGATGTACATCCATTATCTTCTGTTATTTCTCCGGAGCATGATCTCATGAACAGAATCTTCGCAATTGTTTCATTTTGTTGACCTCTAAATATGGAAGAAGCCAAAACAAAAAGAGAAAAACCCATGAAGTTTTCCGCGGTCAATTAGGCGTACAACACTAATAGTTTCTTAATATGAAGCTGTAAAATTGGAAAGTATTAGAGAATATTCGAGAGCATATAAACCGTCAGAAAAGAAGAAGCTATCTATCTTCTATCTATCTATCTATCTATCTTTGTGGCAATCCCAACCACTTCTTCCAGCTCAACCTTATTTCCTCTATCAAAAAAACTCATTCAAGTGAATTGATATGTAACGTTAACATCCCCAAAAAAAATATTAATAAAAAAGAAACAAAAAATACAGACAGACTGTAATCACATAAATTCCAAATAAATAACTCTTAACTGCGGTTAACTGATTTTTATTATTATTTATTTCATCGAATATTTCATTGTGATTTCTTTCATCGCTCCTTGGTTACATTTCTCCTCCTCCTCCTCTTCCTTTCGAATCACTCTCTTCGCGAATATCAAAATGATTCAAATGAATCATCCATAAAAAAAGAAAAAAACAACATCAAATGATAGAAAACATAATCTGGATGAACACAAAGTTTCCGGGAAATAAAAACCCACAAAAACATTTGTTAACCAACATCCGTTCGTACATATATTCATACATAACGTAAAAAATAAACAAACAAACACACGGTTAGATTCCCGTCACATCACATCAGAAAAATGGGTAAGTTTGTGTTGGAAGGATATTCATCATCCTTTCAGTTGAGCGAATTCTTTTATTACAGTGAATTGTATCAACGCAACACATTTCCGAATTAACCCTCTATTCCCATTTTATTTTATATTTTGATATAAATTCATAGAGGACGAAATCAAACAGGACATGTGTTTTAGTTCTTTTTTTTTCCTGATGGCCATAACAGGAAGCAACGACAACGACGACAACTATATCATTGTCTGTATGAGAGTATCTATAATTTGAAAATAATGCGTCTTGTAGCTAAAGAACCATGAACTGAAAGATTTGATATACAAACATTTTTATCGTTAGTTCGAGGGGGGGGTTATAAAAACAATAAAAGGATTTCTTTTAGTTCTATTTTCAATTGGAGTCCCTTTTGATTTTTGATATTTACAGATAAAGGGAGCTAAAAAATTACTTTACTTAACCATCTATTTTGGATTTTTCCTGCGGCAGGACGACGACGACAACAGTGATGTTCATCGACCGAATAAGAAAATCCAAATAGAAAGTTTGAAAATTGTTTCCCTAAGATGGACAAATTCAATTGAATATGCGTATGGCCTGGGGACGAATAAGCGGAATTTCGTTTGTTATTGAATGAAAATTCAATTTGAGAACATTGCAAAATATTATATCCTTTTTTCCAGTCGATTACGATAGGGAATTTAGATTTTGTGCGTAGATTTTCCTGTTTGATATTAAGATACATATTTAATTTGAGGTAAATTCATGGAGAATACAAAAAAAATGTGATTATTTTCAGAAAACTTTATCTTGATTTTAGTTTGAGGAGGTAAGAAGATGTAAAGATTCTTTGAAGTTTATTTTTGTTGGTATTTGTAATAAGAAGAATTTACAAATTGTACTTTATTGTTAGTGACTCTTTTTTGGTGCTGAGGTTAAGATTTCATTTGGGGGAATGTATAATTGAATAAATAGAAATAAAGGAATGTCAAGTATTTCAAAATGACTTAACTATAAATTGTAAATTCTTGATTGTTCTATTGAGGTTAAGATGGTTGGTTACAAATAACTGGTGAAGTAATTCCATACAAACTATGTTGCTAGGGTTTTCATTTAGAAAATAATTTTTGGTAGTGACAGAAATTTCAATCATATAATCAAAAGTAAAATGTTAAAACCTGGTTCTAGGTAAAACCGCAATAGCTAAAAAAATAAGCAATTAAGAAAATAGGAAAGGCATTTATAGGAAATTTTGATGCACATTGCTTGTGAATGTTTCAACTGTCAATGAGTGCAGACGCGTTTTTAATCGCTCCCCATTGCTCTTTTTGCTATAAATTATATTGGCGCAAAATTATAGTCAACTCATATTTAAGGAATGAACGTGACACCAGTTAACATTATTTCAACTTTAGAACAGTTGTCTAACTTTTACTCAAGAATAAACACTTTTTTAACTTCCAGTTATTTATTCCACTGAAAGGGGTTGTTGATGAATTTATGCAGTGTTTGTGTGTAGTTACATTCCACAAAAGCGATTTCAAGAAAGTGAGCTGTCATTCTTTCAGAGATTTTAGTGTGTTGCATTAAAAATATAATGCTAAGGTTTGCTGTTTTTAAAGTTACACAACTGCATTAAGAAAATGTATGATTTATGCCGTTTATAATACGGAAAATCGTATTTTTAACCAAGTTTCACATTAAATTGCTTTTAATTTGGAGTTAAATCGACTATAATTTTGCGCCATTGTTTTTTATTAATACATTTAATTATTTAATTCAGCCTACTTTCGCTTCTCTGTCGTGAACTTAGTGAGTGCATACCTCACACCTGTAATTTTTTATTTGACCCAATTTACTACCTATCAAAATGGAAAATTGTTTCGCTAATTGCATCGATAAAAAAAGTGATGAGCTAGTGAAATGCAAAGGGCTGATTGCCAAAAGCGGTTCATCTATTTTGGCGGTATTAGATACTTCGAATATATTTTCGAACACCAAACACGTCAAAAAACAGAATATGAAGAATTTTCATAACCTCACTTTTTATATGACATAATGTTTCATTTCATTTCAAAAAATCATAACTTTCGATGAAGATTTTACTCTTAATTTTTCAACGATCGATAGGGCCCACAACTTTCCAACCGCTCAACATATAGGGAGGTTTATGGGCTTAGATTTAAAAATGTTAATGGCGTAATAATTCTTTTGTAACGATTGAGTCGAAGCAGCATTTCAATCCTCAAATAAAACGTTAAACTTTTGTCCGGGATATATACGACCCAAGTAACAATTTAATTTTCATAAAGGCCAATAGAAGCTATTTTATTATTTTTATAACAACTGTAATCAATCTTATAGAAACCTATTTGGCGCCCATAAGCGAAGTTATAACTCTTCATAAACAGTTTGTATAAGGCCTTGTGAAGGCTTTGCAAAGGAAACAATACTTTGCTACGAAAGGCTTTTTGTTTCGCTAAAAAGTTGTCACAAGACTTTCTTAAGGAGGCAATAATTTCTTTTAAAGTGTTTCGCTAGGGTTTTACAGAAGTCATTACGGAAAACTTACCGAAACAAAAAAAAATCAAACAAAATTTAAAATAATTTTTTTAACGACTTTTTCCTTTTCATTTTTGTTTATCTTTTATTTCGATTTATTTTATCTGAGACCATATTTTCTTCCTTCAAGTGCTGAGTTTCTTCAATGCCTTTTTTCTGAAAACTAGATATATAATTTTATTATTATTGAAAAAACTTACTTGCCTCACACAGGGATCGAACTTGCGACCCACCGCACCCCAGTCAAACACTCATCCAATAGGCCAATTTTATGTATTCAGAAGGAAGATCGAATTTTAACCAGTTGATACCGTACCTACTTGGTGCTACAGGAACAGATATGTAGCTATACAGATCCATTTAAAATTCAGCATTAGCAGTTTATTTAATTCATACTTATTATATTAACCTACCTGTTGGTAAAATATGATAATAAAGTTTGATAATTTGTTGTGTTAAAAAATATTTACACTCCATTTGCATCATTTTCTTGTTATAATGCCAATTGTAGCAAAACAACAAATTAAAGAGACCATTTACCTCCTTAAGTTTGTTAATGTCATCAACAACTAAGCGAAGAGATAATTTTTTTACGTGAGCTATAGCTGTCATTAACAAACACACCACGTGGCATATTTTCCAAGTGGTATTGCAATAGCTTTCTTAAGGGAACTATAGTTTTCTTTAGTTTGTTATTATTTAGCAATCTTAAAGAAGTCTTGTGATAACTCTATACAAGTCATATGGGTTATCGTTCATTTATAAAGGGTTTTTTTTTTTTTAGAGGTATAGAACTTTAAATTGCAATAAAACAACGATGAAATATTCGATTGACATGATTTTTTATTTACTCGAAAGATAATATTGTGGCATTAAATTTAAATATGTTTTCTGGCATTTAACTGCCACGGCTGGCTCGGATGTAGACCAATCTGGACGTCCAATTTTCGATGACTTTTTCCAACATTTGTGGCCTTATATCGGCAATAACACGGCGAATGTTGTCTTCAAAATGGGCAAGCGTTTGTGGTTTA
Organism: Baccha elongata; assembly: GCA_951217065.1. Lineage (NCBI taxonomy): Eukaryota > Metazoa > Arthropoda > Insecta > Diptera > Syrphidae > Baccha > Baccha elongata. The sequence continues at coordinate 164,535,845 of OX578272.1, forward strand.
TCCGCATAGACCAATGACTTTACATAACCCCACAGAAAATAGTCTAGCGGTGTTAAATCACAAGATCTTGGAGGCCAATTCACAGGTCCAAAACGTGAGATTAGGCGGTCACCAAACGTGTCTTTCAATAAATCGATTGTGGCACGAGCTGTGTGACATGTTGTGCCGTCTTGTTGGAACCACAGCTCCTGGACATCATGATTGTTCAATTCAAAATTGCCAAACCAAACTGAGAATAAATCACTTGACAGCTGTTAAATCGGTCGCCGTCTTGAAAAGTAATGCCAACTTAAAGTTCTACACCTCGAAAAAAAACATCCTTTATATAATAAATTCGAAGTATCAATATTATCTTAAAATAAAATGTTTTAAAAACTAATATTGTATATAATTAATAATTACATTTTATAAAATAGTGAGGGACTTGAATTAATAGAATTCTGAATCACACCTTTTTAATTTGCAAGAAATTATTTTGACTGTTCGCATTGCTTCGGTTAACAAGCCGAACAAAGTAAAATTGTTAGTTGGGGAATAATCGACAAAAAGTGTCCATTAAAATGTCAATTTAGGTATAGCAATTTTTCCGAATATTAAAATGTCTCCAATTTTAATCGACAAACAAAAAAGATTTTTATTCTTAATTAAAATCTGCAACTTTTGTCGATAAAAATGTCGCCAATTTTTATCGACAAACAAAAAATTTTTTTATTTTTAATTATAATCTGCAACTTTTCTGAAAAATCGATAAAAATTTTTTAAGTCGACATATTGATCAGAAAATGACAATCGCTCGTTTGTTTATTTCATTTCCTTCATGCCTAATCAAAGTTTGGCTGTTAAAATCGAGGGGTTTGTCACGGGCCAGTTTAGTGGTTCAATGATTGCAATATTTCAAATGACTTCAGATGATTTCACGTGATTTCAAGCAGTATTTAATGATGTAAACAATTTGTGATTGCAATGATTTCAAACAAATCTAAAGATTTCAAGTGATTGCACCAGATTTCAAAGTGATTTCAAATGATTTCAAATATAAGTGGTCAGGTGATTTAATTAGTGACAAACCCCTCGGTTAAAATCTCGACTGCCTAATGTATTTCGTTGGCCGTTAAAACGTCGAACAATATATTGTCGGAACTTTCAAATGGTTACTTTAAAAATCGAAATTCTTACTAAAACCGAATCAACGGCCGATTTCAGGCTGGAACAACGCGGTCTACTACCCCGGACGTACGAGTTCAGTCACTCAAACAGATTTCGGTTGATGCTGGTCTTGATTTCGAAGCATAAACGTCAGTATTTGTTTAAGTTTAAGTATTATATTGTTATATTTAAATTGTTTGCGTTTTATATTTAAAACAAATTAAGTTTTCAAAAACCTTTTTTTTTATTTTTAACTTTTATCGAATAAAATAATCGGCAAACTGACAGAAAATTCAAACAAATTCGAATTTGTCGGTTGATCGGTGATCATAGGCGTCATCGCCGATGCGGTGTACGAATTATCATTCGTTTCCATATGTTTATCCGATCATACTTCGGCCGATGACGCGTTTGGTGTACGCGAGCCATTAAACAAAAAGTCGGTAAAAATGTGGACAGGTCAACAAATATTTTCAAAGTCGACATTTTGACCAGATAATGACAATAGTCACATGCTTTTTAATATCATTTTTTTTATCATTTTCCAATAATTTACTAATCAAAATGTCGTTAGTTAAAATATCGTACTGTGTTATTACATCGATTTTGTTTAAATATCAACGATTTTTCTTACAGACAAACAAAATGTCGAAACAAACGACTGTTAAAGAAAATTAACATTCTAGGCAAAATGTCAGCAAATCAAAAGGCATTTTTAGTGTTAATAATGTTTTAAAAGTCGACATTTTGATCAGATCAGATAAAATCATATCATCATATGTAAAATAACGATATCGTTAACGATATCGTTAGTTTTACATGACTAGGCCCCAGCTGTTAAGATATCGACTGTCAAACATCAATCAATTTCGAAATTTTGACCATAGATATGTGTTAACGCTCGTATTTTAAAAATATGGAGTTAATTTTTGGATACATTTTTACCAATGAGACTTTTTACGATAAATTTTTTTTTGTGAAAATCAATTTTTTTTAAATCATGATTTATAATATCGACTTTTCGAAACCAACCCCATTTTTTTGATTTTTTCATATAATATGTTATATATATATATGTATATTCGAGCGATGCATGTAATGATGTGAGGGAACAAATGTTATCTACCGTGAATTTATATTTCTTTAGCAAAGCTTGGTATATTCACGTATTTCTCATAGTAGGCCCTACTTTCAGCATAACTACTGTAATTCTTTTTTTAACAGTGTTAAAAATGATATTCCTTTATAATTACTTGGCTCCTCTTCGCACACCCTATCATACACGGAAATAATTTGCATCGTCATTATAAAAATTGTATTTAAATTTGTAAATAAATTAAAATGTTACGGATGTTGCACTCACCATAGCCATTAATTTTATTTCTGAGTCCGTGAGTTCAACTTAAAGATGCAACGTTGGAATATTCTGGGAATCATCTTCTGTAGTTCCTTTTCTGACACCCTGAGGATTCATTTTGAATATAGTATTCATCGTGATGTAGTTATTCTTCAATTTATGGAAAGTTTTGCACAAAACTGTGCTTTCTAAATTCCCATTTTATCTAATGATTCCTTTTTCAAATTATTTCCTTATTTAACTACTTGAATTAGTGGACAGTCAGTTGAAGTCACATTTAATATTAATATTCATCTCTTAAGGAACAAAGACTCTCCTTGATTCACATCATTAGAATTCTCTACTACATTGTTTCCAAATTCCAACAGTGAACAAATGTCCCCTCTTTGTTTAATCCTAGAACTTATATTAAATTATATATCAAAACTAATTAAATACAAAAATACAAACTACTTTTCTACTCTCTTGATTAAACCAAAAAATAAATGTAGGTTCCTAATAATAATGAAAAAAAAAAGAAAAAGGAATATAACTTTTTTTTTCTCCATTTCCTTTGATTGACAGCTTTTATATTATAACACATGTCGTTCTACTTTCCGTCAAAACCATGAAGCCCAATAGCAACCCAATTAAACCGTAATTATATTCCTCATTTAAATCAAAGAAGCAGATAGAATAAGAGAAGGAAAGAAAAATGAAATAAAAATATCCTTAACAAATTAGGACAACACTGAAATTAAGAGCAACGTCCATAGGTGGTAATAAATGAAAAACTTGTTAAATTAAAACTCCTTTTTTTTAACTCGGGTTCCTAGTTTTCCCGATGCGGCCGTATAACATCTACCATCCTCCCTTTGGCGATGAATTTTCCTATATAAAAAAAAATACCTACACCTAGATATATTATATTATACAAAGATGAAATTCACAGTTGAAATTCAGAGTTGAGTATTCAACATTTTAACCATTTTATATCCTTGCAAACCATTTGGCCTGAATTCTCACTCTGTGAAAGAGTAGGCATCCCATACATATATAAATACAGCGGCACACTTTGGTAAAGAGTGTACGAATATGAGCTTGAACAAGATGGCCTACTTTTCTGTCAAGTTGGTTGTCCTCTAGAGCGTTATTATTTTCACTTCACCAATATGAGTAATTTTCTACCACCTTCCTCCCATCAACTCCCACCACAACAGAGTCCTCTTCTTCTGTCCTGCCAGCCTTTTTCACTCTCAATGATTGTGGTGTTTTGAGCGTGCGAAAGGACTATGTTTTCTCTTTACTTTTTTTTTATCAAAGTTGAGGGATATAATGACAAAAAAGGACGAAGTGGCTCTTCGGAGTCATTGTATTTGTAAAGTCTCGGCCAGGAGATACATATTGAGACGAGAAAAAAAAAACTAATTACAGTGCCAAAACGGTGAGAACTGCTTCCTTAATATTTTTTTTTCTGCTATCCTTTGCTATAATTTTATATTTGTATAAACGGATGTTGGCCCTGTGGTGCTTGAAGGATTCATAGTTTCAGTTTTAATGGCTAAGTTAAAAAAAAAAATTAAAAAAAACATTGGTAGTTTTTTATTCCATGTGCCATAAATGAATGTTGGTTTTATACTTTTTTTTCGAGGGAAGACATTAATTTCTCTGGTTAAGTTAAATCCCAAAAAAAAAAGTATTAAGAGCTTTACATGAGTTTGTGGTGTTTTTTAAGAACTATGATGGTTACACGAAGAACATTGACCTCGGGTTGTGGTGAAGTGATTTTATTGTATAGGAATACATTATGTGCCTTGCAGTTAATGAAATAATGGGGTACCACATTAGAACATGGTTTGGTTCTTGTTTTTTGATCCTTCTTCTTCTTCTTCTTTTTCTGTTCGTCTTCTTCTTTTTCTGTTCTTCGTATTCTACTTCTTTTGTGACGATGGTAGATAGAAATCTTTAAAAGATTCGATAATATTCGGTACCACAAACAAGTGCCACTAAATTAATTTTTTATTATTTTTGTACCACAGACAAGAAGTACAAAATTTCTTAAAGAAGGATTTAAGTTCTAATTAAGTAGATAAAAGATGCAAGTGAGAGTTCCGATAGAAGGAACTTAAAAGCTAAATTTGTTCTTAAAATCTTCTCAAGGCGGAATAACATTCTTCTTTTTGCATCAGATGGTGTTATTAGTAATACCTTTTTAAGAAGTTCTAAAGAAGTATTAAAGAATACAAAAAATTAAATTTTATACCTCGAAAAATAGAAATCTTTCAAGATAGATTGAAGAAGTATTAAAGAAACAAAATGATACCGAGTAAAAAATGCCAGGTTAAGAAGAATTTAAGAAGAGTGAACATACCGATTGAAGTTTTTGAAAAAAAAAACTAAAAAAAGAAATAAAGAATGAAAAAGGAAGCCATTAATTGGCATACCAATATAAAATCGAATTAAGTATGAATTAAGAAGTGTAGTACTCTTTTTACTTGTGCTAGTGGTATATGAGAATTTTACCGCACTTAAACCACCGTAGGAAAATCAGGACCAATTTTTTTCCTTTCATCATTTAACATTGCAAGTTTGAAAGTTTTAATACGTTTTCATTGCTGTAAGACCATCAGCTCATGAGGCTTTTTCCTTTTTAGCCTCCGAAAGTTTTTTCGTTCAATAAAGCCGATTTCTTTTACGGAGTTGTTGTGACTAAGCAGTCGCTAATTATTTATGTTGCAGCGTGTTTTCTAACAACTTTCTTTACCATTTCTATTTGAAGGCCCCGATGCAAATCTCTATCTCTTACATACCAAGAACCGTTTCTTATTCAAAAAATAACTTTTGGAGGGTACCAGCATTTGTTTCTTTGTACAACCATGTACATGGTTATATAGTTGTATAAATTGATTTGATTTGGAGATATAATATTATGACGGTCATAATTCTTTCCCATATAGTTACCAGTACATTTTTCTGTTCTTCTCTTTTCCTCGATGTGCTCTTTCCATTTTAGTTTTATCTGTAATCGTACATTGACTCAATCCAGACATATCTCAAGCAATGACTTTTGAATTTAATATTTCACAACACAACTAATAGGTACATTGTATCGTGTTGTTAATTTGAGAGATCGTCGGATCGTAGTAAGGGCTTATCTTAATTCCACAGAGATCAATAATTATTGAAAAGAAATTCGACATTTGGGTTTGTAAAAAGATTGTCCAAGGAATTTCAAAGATCCTAGTGTAATTTTTTCTTCCTACGATTGCCTTGTTCATCAGTAAAAGTAGAACATCTCGTATATTATAGAAAATCTTTGTTCATGAGTTAAAGCTTACTTATTTAAACTGCTTTTGTATAAGATCTGACACAGTTTAAGAAATAGCAACTATAATCGAAGTTTGTAAACATCCTTTTAAAATTAAGGATGGTGTTGTATTCCATTTTTTACTTCAATATTTTTGAACAATACTGTTAACATTATGTATTTTAATAATTCTGTTACCAACACATTCGAGTAAATATAACATGGAGCACATCAATACTAAATATATACGAGTACACCTTAAAGCTTAAAACTTAAGCTTACAAAAAAAAAAAAAAAAAAATATAAGGACTGCCCAAATTTTAACTATCTGCGACAATTAAACAAAACGTCATTTAAACTCATCAGTCTCATTAGTCATAGTGCGAGACCTAATTTATCACCCAGTTGAAATAAATGAAATTACTTAAACAAATTACCCAGACCAAGCAAATAATTGCAACTGTCCTCGGTCTATAATACACGTGCTGGTCCTTTTCCATCACTATTATATACTATATAAAACAACCACTCTAAACGGGACTTGTCTGTCTATCCCTAAATGGGCTTAAATTCTATTCCATCATTCTGGGTAATTTCATACTAAAGAAGAGAGGGGACACTGACTGTGACACGAACACGGACACAGAAGAGGCCACTTTAAATACTGGCGGTTAAATTGGTTTTTCCATTTGAGCAAGTTGCCAAGCTAATTACTCATTCTGTATAAATTCTCAGTGTTTTCTGTTCTCATAGCTTGAATTTTTTTTTCTTTCTAAGGCTGGGCTAGAAAACCACATCCCTCATCCTGAATATAGTTTTACTTCTACAATTTTTTTTTTTATTATTTTCTTTGTCCAACATTTTTTTGTCATCCCTTCGTTTATTAGCACAAAGTTGGCGAACATCAGCAGTTATTTCTATTTATGGCAACACAGTGCAGCAGTGATGGCCAAATGGCGTTTTTATTCTCAAGTTGGACTCTATCATCATCATCATCATCATCATCATCATCGTCACTATACAAAGAAAATAGTGTTCTGCATATATAGACAGGCACAAGGACGATGATGGACCAGATGATGATGGCTATGACAATGATGATGGTTTCCATGTTGCGGCCAAACCCCTGGACAAAATTGTAATATCCAAAAGTTACAAGTTATATGTATTCTCTATCCATATGCAAAACTGTTTGGTTTTTTTTTGCTTGGTCGATCTTTTTGCTCCTTTTGGGTCGAAAGTATGCAAGCAAAAGTATAGTTTTTTACGACGTTATACTTTAAGGACATACATATTATGTAAATCACCTACTGTGAGAGATATTCAAAACAGAACCTCATATAAAACAGGGTGTTTTGAAAACTTTGATGAGGGTTGAGGTTTCAATTAATCTTATCACTTTAATTTTGGTTTCAGAATTTGTTTTTTTTTTTAAGTTTAAAATTGTCTTAAAACAGATACTGTGAACCGAATTAGGTACTTTTATAGTTTTTTTTTAAGACGATTTAAAATAGTGACGGGAATTATCTAATAAAAACTATCTAAGTACTAATTGGATAGTAGTGAAAAGCTCTATTTGCGGACAGTTCCGATAAGCGGACAATTCCCATAAACGGACACATTTTCGGGAACCAACTCTTTTCTCTTATTCTATATACAAAATACATTCTTATAAATAGACTTTCTCATAAACGGACACGGACGCTTTTTTACTTATTTCAAATAAAAAGTCTCCTATAAACGGACACAATGTGTAATTTACAGGCTGTTTTTGTACAAAAAAGAAATAGAAAAGTACGAAGATCAATTATTTTCAGTGCATTTTTTTTCGTATATGACACGAGCAAATTCATTGAAAATCTCCAATAACTGGACAAGCAACTCTTACAGCCGGACAGATCAATTAGAATAAGGCGACAATATGTTATTATGTTATGAATTTATAATGGAGTTTCCCTCAATTCCGCTTTCCGCCAATTCTCCTGTACGCTTTTTTATTTCTCTCTCTTCACCGGACAGCTCCCATAACCGGACTAAAAATGAGTGCCCGCTTATAGAAGTTTTCACTTAGCTAAAGGTTTATTTATGAACATTATTAATAAGGTTCATTCATCCATTCTTGTTGAAGTATAATTTTACTTTTTCATTCGATAGTACCCATAGCTTTGAAAGATCTGATAGTATTTTTCACTCATCTTCTTTAGTTGTTCTGAACTTTTTCATTGTGCCTTGAATAGGTGCTTGAAGTGCGCTCCTTTTCAATTTTTTTTTGGATTAAAAATGAACAGCTAATTGACTAATTGAATGACAGTCGCTATGTTCTACAATTTGAAAAACAATGTTGTTTCAAGTTTGAATTACGATTGTATGTATAAAAAAAACTGTTTTCCAAAGTAGTCCAACGTAAATTTAAACGTGAGCGCTATAAAATATTTTTCTCTCAGTGTAGCAAAAGAAAGCTTATATCTTAATTTTACGTCAAGTTTTGTAAAGTTCTGCCATTTCTTGAGTCGATAATAGTCGGATACGTATTTAAGAAAATTTCCTATGTATTCGTATGTGCCAATTATCAAGTTTACGTATGTAAATTGGGCTTCGGAGCTCACTTTAAAAACTTGTCTGCCTATTTTTATCAGATTTTACGCACATAACTCAGTTTTTATGCGTTGACCATATATGATACATATGACGCTGAAAACCAGGAACAAATTGAGTGATGTGTATCAAATTTGATACATTTAACAGGTCAAGCGAAGGTAATTTTTTTATTCTGAATGTAAAATTCAATTTTCTATCGGGACAGTGAGAGCTTATCGAAACATGATGAAACAAAGCCATTTGCTTTTATACCCCCGAAATATAAGTTTTGAGTGTTTGCTCAATTATTGATACACATCGATTTCTCCACTATATCTCTGCCTTAACGTTTTAACTACTTCTTTTGACAGATCGAAAGAAAACTCATAATTCAGTTCTGACATTATACATTCCGGCTTTATTGGTTATGGTTTGCCCCTTACTCTTAAACAATACAAATGGGTTGTTGTATTTTTCAAAATTAATATTTGGTTGACCAAGTCAACTTTTAGTTTCAGATCGTTTTGTTACCTAATTTTCTCGAAATCCTGCCAAATGAAAACTATGAAGCTATTTTGGTTTGTTTTAAATTGTGTTATTTTATTTTAATTAAAATATAAATATAAATTAATATTAATATAATAAAAAAACATAAATTTTTCAACCGTTGAATCATAGTAGCTCGTAAAGATCGTTTTCGTATCTCTTTCGTCAATTTTTTTTTTCATCTATCTTCACAAACCGGGCCATAACTCGATCGTAGTTTTCATCTGATTCGGAAAAGGGCCATGCTTCTGCACCATATAGCAAGCCCGGGAAAGTGAGTGTATTGTAAAGTGTTTCTTTTTTCATTTTCGGGATTTATATCTCAATTTTTTTATGATTTTCATGTGGTCAACCTGCCAAAGTGATTTCTAGATTATCGAAGTAATTGGACATTGTTGAAACTGAGATGTCTGCTCTCACTGAAACTATGTATATTTAAACACAGTCGAGGGGTTGTTTATTACTTTTGGTGTTTAAACAATCCGTTTCATGGTCATTGAGAAATACCTCTTTCCAATACTGGAACATTGTTGATGGCATAAGGTTGTTTCGAGTTCGACCAATAAGACTTCAGCTAAATTGAAAAATAATAATAAATATTATAGTTTTGTTCTTTTTCAAAATAAAGTAGTAAACTTATATTTTATTTGCATTGCGTTTCGGTTTGATTACAAACCATCATCAGGTAACAAACTTTTCTTGGTCATCATTTTCTAAAAAATAAAAAAAAGGTGTTTTTTTATTGAACAGTGTCAAATCAATATTATATTGTATTTACACAATGTATCTTATCTACCTTTTATAACTGCAAGTAACAGCCTTGTAAAAGATTGCAATCTTTTGAAATGCAATCATTAAAAATCATTCATTGAATTCTATTTAAGTATTGCAATCATTGACTTCATTTGACACTTCAACGTAAAAACTCCCAACCATCATTCATTTGAAATCAAATTGATTGCAATATTTTTTTCCCCATTCATTTTGCAGTAAGCAATTCAATGCAATCATTTGAGACTTCATGCATTGCGGGCATTCCTTTGCTGTCCTTGCATTCCAAGCATTCATTTGCAGTGCAGCAGTAACATTAGCTTGGAAAGCAGAGGAATGCTGGACTGCAAATGAATGCTGGACTTCAAAGGAATGCTGGACCGCAAAGAAATGAATGCAAAAGGAATGCAAGGACTGCAAAGGAATGCCCGGAATGCACGAAGTCTCAATTGATTGCTGCAAAATTAATAGGGGAAAAATGATTGCAATCGTTTTGATTTCATATGAATGGTGATAGCTTATTTTGAAGTTGAAGTTTTAAAGAAAGATTGGTGAATGCAATTTTTTTATTGAAGTCATTAAAGATTGCATTCATAAAAGATTGCATTCTTTTACAAGACTGGCAAGTTAGGTTTATGGGCTGAGATTTTTCAGGAAATACCCTTTCGTTTATCCTAAAAGTCTTAAACCTTTATAAACTTTTCGTTAAGCGACAAAATATAAGTGAAATTTCATTAAAACTAAAAAAAATCCAGTATTTTTAGCATCCTTTTGTCAAAACACCCAGTTTTCTGATTTTAAATCTTGTTAACGACAAAAATTATAGACGTTCTGCTGCCTTCCAATTAACCAAATTATCTGTATTCTAGTACTTAAGAACAAAACTTTCAGCAGTCCTTATTATAGACTTACATTTTACACATACACTCTCGGGGTTACAGACAAGATGAGGTTTCATATTTTTTAATAAGGCTCTCTCTCTGTCTCTGCTCATACTAAAATTTTAGCATACCATATATTTTTTGTTCATCTTCTCCTTTTTTTTTGCTGCCTCAGCCCAAATGGCTTTTAGATTAGCTTATGAAGTTTGCATAACAGATGGGCTGAAGTTGGGATATAATGTCGTCAAATTTAAGGTTATGTGATGAGGTAGGTTTTTAGGTAGATATATATATACTATATGAACAAAACAAAAAAAGGAAAAGAAAGACTCAACATGACAAATGATTAGCATAACTTTTCTAATTATTCTGTAAGTTGTTAATTGCTGAACGATGTGTCTATACAAGTTTTTGTTTTAAGTAGTTTTTTTTTTTATGTGTGGAAAGATTTCTTTGTTATTTATGTTGTGTAAGGATGTGCTATTAATCATAGTTTCTTTTTGGGTACACACGTTTTTGTTAACTTTTTAGATTAATTGGCATGTGGTTGATGAACATTTTGTTTGAACAAAAAATTAGAAAAGAACTAATTAATTCTGCTTAGATAACAAAACAAAAAAAAGTCTGGTTTTCTTTAAACCTCTTATTTTAATGGAATGTCAACAAAGTCTTTTTTGGAAAGATAATTTTAAAACATGAGTATCATGAGAATTTTAAAACATGGCTGTACCCAATATTAAATATTTGATTGTTCTTTTACTTTGTACTAGGATTGTGTTTTTCACAACGACCTAGTTCAAAAAGCAGCCCTTCAACTAAACTATGCGAATTAGTTCACCATCTAATAGTTCAATAGCAAAAAAGTGCAGGATTTTTATAGTGATCTAAACAAAGTGCAGAATGCAATGAATGCAGAATTCCCAAACAATGCTGCTCTTCTTATTATTGTATTTATCTGGTTGTCGGTGCCAGTTAATTTTTTTTTTGACTCAATTCGAATTCGAAAAAAAATCAAACGAACTACAAATTAAAAAATTACCTAAATAGTTCATTTAACCTAAATCATGAAAAGTTCATTTGAACTATATTGTTCATTTGATTTGGAAAGTTCATTTGAAAAATACAGTTCAGTCAAACTAGATAATTCATTTGAACAAGATGGTTCATTTGAATTAAATAGTTCTTTTGAAAAATACAGTTTATTTGAACCAAATAGTTAATTTGAGTCAAAAAGTTCGTTTGAACTTGATAGTTCAATTCAACTAGAATCTAGATAGGTGAACTAGATATTTTATTTGAGCAAGATAGTTAATTTGAACAGAAATTTTCATTTGAACTAAAAAGTGCATTTTAAGTAAGTAGTTCTTTTGAACTAAATACTTTATTTGAACCAAATAGTCCTTTTAAACAAACTTAATAGTTCATTTAAACTAAATAGTAAATTTAAACTAATTAGTTCGTTTGAACGAAATAATTATATTGAAGTAAATAGTTCATTTGAACTTAATAGTTAATTTGAGTCAAATAGTTCGTTTGAACTTGATAATTCAATTCAACTAGCATCTAGATATGTGAACTAGATATTTTATTTGAGCAAGATAGTTAATTTGAACAGAAATTTTCATTTGGAACTAAAAAGTGCATTTTAAGTAAGTACTTCTTTTGAACTAAATACTTTATTTGAACCAAATAGTCCTTTTAAACAAACTTAATAGTTCATTTCAACTAAATAGTAAATTTAAACTAATTAGTTCGTTTGAACGAAATAATTATATTGAAGTAAATAGTTCATTTGAACTTAATAGTTAATTCGAGTCAAATAGTTCGTTTGAACTTGATAATTCAATTCAACTAGCATCTAGATATGTGAACTAGATATTTTATTTGAGCAAGATAGTTAATTTGAACAGAAATTTTCATTTGGAACTAAAAAGTGCATTTTAAGTAAGTACTTCTTTTGAACTAAATACTTTATTTGAACCAAATAGTCCTTTTAAACAAACTTAATAGTTCATTTCAACTAAATAGTAAATTTAAACTAATTAGTTCGTTTGAACGAAATAATTATATTGAAGTAAATAGTTCATTTGAACTTAATAGTTAATTCGAGTCAAATAGTTCGTTTGAACTTGATAATTCAATTCAACTAGCATCTAGATATGTGAACTAGATATTTTATTTGAGCAAGATAGTTAATTTGAACAGAAATTTTCATTTGGAACTAAAAAGTGCATTTTAAGTAAGTACTTCTTTTGAACTAAATACTTTATTTGAACCAAATAGTCCTTTTAAACAAACTTAATAGTTCATTTCAACTAAATAGTAAATTTAAACTAATTAGTTCGTTTGAACGAAATAATTATATTGAAGTAAATAGTTCATTTGAACTTAATAGTTAATTCGAGTCAAATAGTTCGTTTGAACTTGATAATTCAATTCAACTAGCATCTAGATATGTGAACTAGATATTTTATTTGAGCAAGATAGTTAATTTGAACAGAAATTTTCATTTGGAACTAAAAAGTGCATTTTAAGTAAGTACTTCTTTTGAACTAAATACTTTATTTGAACCAAATAGTCCTTTTAAACAAACTTAATAGTTCATTTCAACTAAATAGTAAATTTAAACTAATTAGTTCGTTTGAACGAAATAATTATATTGAAGTAAATAGTTCATTTGAACTTAATAGTTAATTCGAGTCAAATAGTTCGTTTGAACTTGATAATTCAATTCAACTAGCATCTAGATATGTGAACTAGATATTTTATTTGAGCAAGATAGTTAATTTGAACAGAAATTTTCATTTGGAACTAAAAAGTGCATTTTAAGTAAGTACTTCTTTTGAACTAAATACTTTATTTGAACCAAATAGTCCTTTTGAACAAACTTAATACTTCATTTGAAGTAAATAGTAAATTTAAACTAATTAGTTCGTTTGAACGATATAATTAATATTGATCTAAATTGTTCATTTGAACTAGATTCGTTGATACAGTTGATTTGAATTAGCTGGTTTATTTAAACTTGATTGTTCATTGGAACTGGTAGAAAGAAATTACAAATGTGTTGATATAACACGCATCACTCGAGTAAGCCATTTGTGGTACTGAAGTGGCTCTTCTGTCTGTATTGTACTCCGAAAAAAAACTAGAAGTTGGCAAATGTGCGCACCTTTTCTTTAACCAGCCATACTCCAGTTTTGTATGAATAATGTCCTAAGAGAGAGACCCTTAAGTAATTTATTGATTACTACACGATAACTGCTTCAAGACGAGAGTCAAGTTCTTGTAATATCTACTTTTAATTTTTTACCAAGTTCATGTTAGGATTTTTCAATTTTGATTTAATTTTAACTTTACCCCAGTTTAAAAAAAAAATTAATTCCACCGAAATAAGTCTTTTCTTTCCTAGATTTAACACTCACTATACTATTCCCGTGTGGTTTTCCTATAGACTTATAGAAAATAAAGATTAACATTCACAATTCTTCACGCATCTACACACCAAATCTAAATGTTATTACCAATTTCACGGCCTATTGCGACAGAATTCAAACTTTTTCCAGAGAAGAGCTCTAAAAGAACACTTGTGCTTTGCTGATAGGTATACAATCAGATCCTTGACTAAAAACGTCTCCGTCATAATGCGTATAATTTTATTTTCTGAATGAATAACATTTTTATTCTAACTTTCCAGTAGGCCTTTTTAAAAAAGGGTGACAGGATCTACCTCGATACGACTGTGTTTATGGCATAAGAAAAAAGTGTCATCCTTGTAGAAAAATAAAATCAAAACGTCCCATCACCACAACGGCTACATTACTCTTTCTTATCACAAGCACAAAGGGGATGCCGCGAAGGATGTGGCTTTAAATTGATGAGCAACATTAACATCCTTTATTAGACGGATTTATTATCATCAAGAGTGTGCTGAGATATATTCAGCGGTGGTGGTGGTGTACGAGGCAGGAAACATTCGGGTTTTAATATATTCATCAAGGATATATAAAGTAAAATCGACCACCATCTTCCCTTTTTCAAAGAGGGGGGGCAACAAACACCAAAAAACAATCCCTTTTTCCATGTTTACCTTGGCTTTTGTTTGTGCTAATGGGATTGTATAAATATTATATTCTCTTTGTTTTATAAATGAGAGGAGAGTGTCGTTGTCCTTATCGCGATACGCGTTATACAAAAGGTCACATTACCGGAAAACGAATTAATTAATTCACTTGATTTCTATATAGCTGGGTGAGTGGGTGTGTATAGGTGATTTGCTTGATTTGCCGGCGTGTGCGTTTGGTAAAAGTCGATGTTCAAATTAAATGTCCTTCTCGATCGATGCTAGTTTGTTTAAGGAAGTCTGTCTGATGTTATAGTTTGAATCCATAAAAATATCCTTTCTACGGAATGAGACGACAATTTTCCATTGTTTCGAATTAATTGTTTGGCAAAGAAAAGAATTCTATTTGAATGCGAGGAAGAAGGATATTAAAGCTGAAAAATAAGTCCATTTCGGTATAGAGAGGATAATGCCATTAGCTGTAATTAATCGAATTAAGTGCGATATCCGTCAGTCAAAGTGCGGCTCATTTTCTTGAATGAGTTTGGAGTTGATTAGAAATGCGGGATGCCATACCTTATTTCTACGAAGAATTTTTGTTTTGTTTTTAAGGTAGTATAATGAAAGTGATAAAGGACAAGGACAGAGGTGAGTTACTTTATCACAATTAATGCAGAAGGTGAAATGTTTTTGGGCACTCTAGTCTCTGATTACTGATAGTTAATTTTTGGTTATAGCTTATAATTAAAGCTAGTTTTTTGGTTGCTATAGAGTAAAATTATTGCGTTTGATGGTGAAGTTTTATTTGAACTCATTCTGAATCAAAAAGGTACAGCGAAACGATCCATTGCGACATAGTTTTTTTTCTTAATTTTCGTCTATCAAAACAGTCGTCTATCAAAATAGTAGTGTAAAAAGGGACGATTTGTTTGTGCATGTAAGGCACATAGCCTTTTTTAAATGCAACTACACTAGAAAAAAAGGAATAGAAAGACACAAAAATATGGATACCTTCATTTTTATTTCATTTCGTAACCTCATGGAAAAAAAAATCCTACCCAGTTTTTTTTATTTTCCGCACAAAGTTAAATTTATACTTGACCCTCCCCCCCCCCCTTTTGCTGCAAGGTCTTCAATTTATACTAAATATTTATATAAATATTTGTTTTTAAATTGAATTTTTCTTATAATTTGACTAAAAAATCATAAGAAGACAACGGCAATACTCAAAACATTAGGTGCAGCGAAATATCTTCACAAGGGAAATAATTTCACTTTTTTGAGGTGAAATTGTTTCACATTTTGAGTGGGAATTAATATAACCTGAAATTTGGTGCAGTTATGTCTCACCTGAGTATTTTTTGATAAAAACAGTAAATCAGTTGGAAATATGGGGCGACTTTAGTTCCTGGTTGAGATTGGTAAGGGGGCATGCTGCCCCTCTGCATCCCTTATGCCTGACTTACTCAAGGATTTGGGGTGATGCTATTTTGGGTATGTGTGCATTTTGTATGAAAAGTGTAACTTCACCCAAAAGAGTGAAATAATTTTCACTGTAGTGAAACAAGAGTAACAGTATTTCCCGCAAGTGGTGAAGTTATTTCTCATGTGAAATTATCTCCCATGTGAAGTGAACCTGCACCAAAAAATTATGATTTTGCTTTTAAAGTTAATCATCGCTCAAATGCAGATCTAGTCGAAGTGCAGTTGGTTAAATTTAAAAACAGCTATAGTATTAGGCTCTTCACCCACTAAGTGCTGGTCCGAGAGAGACAGGATAGTTTTTAATAAGACTGAGGGAGAAATACTGAATACATTGAAATTCCACCGAAACTAATGGCGTTAGAATGAATGTTTTTTCCTTTAATTTATTTTTTGTTGACGAAAGAGTAAATACAGTTACTAAGGATACGCAAATATTATCGGCTGTCTCTCAAACATTTGTCAATTTTTTAATATTTCATTCTTGTCTATCCCATTGCTGTTGTCAGAACTTCCCTCACTTTCCAAACAACTATTTTCAGTAATAATTTCAATTTTCATTTTGTTATTTCCGTAGAAAATCTCAAAATTAAATGAAGTTTGTTTTGTTTGTAGCCACGGCTTCCGTTGGAATGTTTTTCATTCAAATGAAAGTGTGGCCGGGCATTAAGGCTGAATTCACATCAAACTGGACAGAACACAATATATTCCCAACTATCATTTTGTTTTGTCTTGTGTAACTGCTCTCAATTAACTGCATGTATTTAGCGTTTAGTTATGCTTTTTACAAACATTTTGATCTATTGTGTAAAATGATTTTTTAGCCTTATTTGGTGTGACTGCTCACATTTAAAGATGTGCAATGTTTGACGTCAGGCGATTAAGACACGACATTTTTGTTTGTTTGCTTACTGTGATCATTTGGTGTGACTGCTTCCATTTAAACATGTGTATTTAAAAGTGGAAAAACTGTTTTTCCTGTTTCTATCAGTTTTGTTTTATGCGGTATATATCAAGCTTAAGGCAAAGCAATCAGGTAAAAAAAATTGACTCGAGGATGACTAAATTACAAACGATTGGTTTGTCTGTTGCATTGGGCGAGTCCTTTCCAACTTTTTTTTAGTTGCGTTGCATCCGTGGACGAAGAAGTTTACACATTACAACTCCAAATTAATATTTTTTTTTCGAAATTTTGCATTGTCTTGCCCCAACTGACTGCTGTAGCTTTACATCGCTTCTCATGTCAATTACATTTACAATTTATTGTTATGGTAAATTAATTATTTTGTAAACACATTAAGGTATACTTAAACATTGTTTTTTTTTTAATATCATTACAACAACAATACAAAAAATATGATTTCCACCATCGGATTCTTATAAATATAATGACCAGACACTCTTTTTGAATGAATTCAAAAGAATATTAAATATCCTCTTTGTTCGCTCGATATGTTTTCTGACAAAAAATGAACATCAGCGCTCATCTGTTATCCTTGTGCATATATTATGTAGATCCACACCTTTATTCCTCCATGCTCTATCTCTCGATAAAACACAAAAAAAAACAATTTTTAACCCAATTAATGACATTTTCATTTTTTCACACATTTCTTTTTTTGATTCTCAAAATAGACAACAACTTCATATGCGATTGTCGACTTCAATGGATATTCGATCTACGAAATAAAACCCGAAACATTAATCTAAAGGAGTCCCTGGAGGAAATCGTCTGCATATTATACGATGACAAAAAGAACAATAAGCCGCAAGGACTCTTGAACATCGACAACAACGATGTCCTCATGATGAATGAAATTCGCGATAGGCCAGCCATCGGCAGCGGCAATATTGTCCAACCAACATCAAAGCAACACCGACAGCAATACAGACGTCATCATCAGCAGGACCAGCAATCCTTGGACCTGTATCCACATCAAAAACAGTCACATTTAGCTCTGGTGGCTGGCATCGGTAGTAGCAGCAGCAGCAGCATCAGTAGCAGCATCAGCAACGGTAATGACTTTGGTAATAGAAATCGTGCTTCGGCTCCATCGTTGGAACCAGGTCGTGAGTATTATGTAGATGAAGCTCCGTATGTTTTCGATAACGATGCCACCGATGATGGCACCGGCAAACTCAACGACGACAACCTGGACACGGACAATGCAATTGGAATTCATAGGTCACGGCAATTGCAACTGCCACAACAGCAGCAACCACTCCAGCACGGTACTAGAACTGGTGGACGTGTTGTCGAACTTTTAAAATTGAGAGCTGAAACGCTACCGTGTCCGGAGGAGCTTAGCGACCCCACTGAGTTACCCTTGTCACGCGAATCGATTGGCATGGATGTGCGTGGCACGCATTCAGCTAGCAGTTGCCAGAGTATCTTCTCCAAATGGTCCTTGATGTGCGTCCTCGTATGGTCGGTTGGAGAAGCACTCGTCGGTGGAACGATAAATTTACGTTTTTGGTCGTAGATTTATCGTTCAATGGTTTTTAATTTATATTAAGATTTTTTTTTCATTCGTGTGTTTGTTTTGTATCGTTTTTCATTTTTGAAAAAAAAAAAAAAAAATAATAAGAAAGAAAAAAAAAGTGCGTCTCTGGGTATCCGTGTTTGTGTCTGTATGCATGTTTCACATCCTAATACAAAATAAATACAAAAAGAAATTTAAAAAAGATAATTCAATTTGTAGAATAAAAAAAAAACATCTTTTTAATTTGCCATGTGCTGAGAGATCTATTCTTGTGCTGCGATGCGGCTTTTTATTGCCTGAACTAATGATATGTTATTTATAAATTTTTTTATGTATGTATATTTTTGTTTAAAAAAAATATTATAATAATTAATTATTCCATGTGAAATGAGCTTGCACACATAATTATTTGATTTAACAATTTCATAGCGCTATTTTTTTATATACAAAATATTTATATATAAATATTATATATAAATATAAAAATATATAGGACCATAGCTAGTAGTTATTAGAATAATAAGTTTTTTATAATTAAGTTTTTTTTTATAATTTACCAATTAATTTTAATGAAACTTTTGAAGAAAGTAGACTTTGGAGAGAAATTTTGTGGATTTATAGATATAAATCCAAGAGGAAATGTCATCTTATGGAGTCGCAATAAAATACTAGTAGTTTTATCTTTTCCGTGGCTCAAACTATCCTTTTAAGTGATCATTAAATTTGCTGTAATTTTGTCATATGATAAAGAAATCTGGACAGTATCGTTTTAGTAAACTTGATTAATTCAAAGTATTAAAGTTTGTCATTACCATATTGCTTCGAATGTTTACTCAAATTAAACTTACAACTTCTTCTTTTTGTTTATGGTTCTCAGCTACACTGCTGTAATTCCAGACATCTTTTAAAGAATATATTATAAACTAACAGATAGATAGTAATTTATTATTTCTTATATCCATTTAAATCCACTTATGAAATCTGTATTTAAATCCAATTATTTAAATCCACAGTTAAATGAATTCATCCTTGTGGAACCCCATTTTTGATATTTCGAATTCCAATTATTCCTCAATCAAGATACCTTGTTAATAGCAATGAAGAAAAATGACTGGTTTTCGGATTACCGTGAAAGGAACTGGTTTTATCGATGATTAATTGATAGTCCCTTCTATTAAGTGATTTGGAAGGGACAATCATAAAGCCATCCATACAACTTAAGAACTTTAAGTGGGTGGTTCGATAGAAGTAATTAAGATGTTTATTTAGCTTTTAAATCTTCTTAAACGGAATAACATTCGTCTTTAATACTTCTTTACATCTTCTTAACTTCTTGGTTACACCTTCTGGAAGAAGAATGACGTTTCTTGCAAAAAATAGCATGACGTTCCTGTGCGCTGTCTACTCAATACGATATATAAAGAAAAACTTGTCTAAAAGACCACAATTATATGAAGGAGATATCGCATCTGATTGTATTTTTAATAATAACAATTTTAGAAGACTTACAGAAGTATTGAAGAATAAAAAAAATACCAGTTTAAGACCTCAAAAAATAAAATATTTTTATATTATTTAAAAAAGTATTAAAGAAACAAAAAGAAACCGATTAAAGAAATGCCAGTTTAAGAATTATTTAAGAATGCTTTAAGTAGAAGTGAACACTGAATTTAAGTTCTTGACGAAAATATCCAGAAAAAAAGAATGAAAAGGGAAACCATTAATTAGCTTAACAATTCAAGATTGAATTAAGTTTAAATTAAAAAATGTGATATTGAAATTATCCTTTTTTGTGTTACTTGTATCGTTTGGAATTTGAGTTGCAAATCAATTGACTCGTGTACGGAAAGCCTCATATGAAAACCATTTTACTTTCTTAAAAAAAAAAAACAGTTTTAATGAACTTTTAAAATCAGGATGGCAGATTGGATTGGGTGAAAATAATGTACGAATATTGGTCTTACTCTTAACTCATTCCCCTTGATATTTTCTTTGTCGCTTGTTTGAAATCAGACCGAATAGCAATCTTTACATTCCAAATACAACACCAAAACGAGAATGAAAGTCGGTGCATCAGTCGCTCCTGAATCATCGTTAAGACGTCTCTCTTACTTCTACTATTTCTCCATCAGAAGTGGGATCAAACTTAATTAAAAAATTAATTACTGTCCAGATCCCAGTTTTAGGATATTTTGCCATTTTATAAATCTTCAACATCAAATTCTTTCCAAGTGTTTACCATCTTCAAAGTTTCATTTTGAATCTGCCCTCATTAGTAAACAGAAAATTATAAAAAAAAATATTTAAGCATACTTTTAAGGATACTAAATTAAGTCAAAAATTTTTAAGAAAAGAAGAAAACAAAAATAATAAGAAAACAAACGTATGTATACACATATAAAATAATATATAAATATATATTTTTAAGAACGAGTTTAAATACAAAAACAAATGTATTTACACAACCATAATGTAAATATATTCTTCTACTTAAATATAATTACGGTTGATTCGAAAACAAAAATAAAAATAAAAAAAAACTTTAATATAGTTATGAAATAATGTATTATAATATATTTATTAAATAGTATTTAAAAAAAAAACCAAAATAAAAATGGATTTATTTTTATTCACATTAAAATATTATTTATTTTGTAGACTCTGAAAAAAAAATATATTAAAAGTAAAATAAAATCCTACCTAATATAATTTAAATTTTATTTTAATTTTCGTGTTTTAGCCGA
This sequence comes from Baccha elongata, assembly GCA_951217065.1. Taxonomy (NCBI): domain Eukaryota; kingdom Metazoa; phylum Arthropoda; class Insecta; order Diptera; family Syrphidae; genus Baccha; species Baccha elongata. The sequence continues at coordinate 164,557,181 of OX578272.1, forward strand.
ATTTATTTTTTGTGTATATGTAGAGTAAGACTGACACAATATTTTTAATAAAAAAAATATAAATTTAAATAAAATTCAAATGTTTAGAGAACAAAACCAAATTGTCGAAAAGTAAAAAATTAAAATATGAAACGCGATGAGAAGAAAAAATATTAATGGGTATGTATATTTTTTAAAATGAAAAATTTATTATTAAAAAAATATATAATAAATAATAAAAATAAGTGGTAATTGATATAAGATAATAAAAAAAAATAAACTAAATTAAGAAAGATGTAAAAAAAATTCATGAACATAACTAAATTTTAGTTGACAATCAAGGTGCAAATTGTAAACAAAGTAAAACAATACAAACAAAATATTAAAAACAGTAAAACAAGATAAAATTGTTTTTGAAATTAAAAATACAACAAGAAAATGTCTAACAAACAGAATAGAGTCACCCCACCCGTATCCTGTTGTTCTCATTTTTTTTCCATCATTGAATGCACTCAGTATAAAAAAGAACTATGGAATAAATGTATCTACTACAAAACAAAATATTATATATACAAAATAAAATCCATATAAATGTTTAAATACAAAATAATAATAATTATTGCAACAAACAGGAAAAACTTCAAAAATAAAAAAAAATATGTAAAGTATCTTAGGTAGATGTATCAATATTGTTTTTCTCGTCTTAGTTTTAATTTTTCAATAAAAGGAAAATAAGGGGAAAAATATAAAATATTAAATACTAATATTTTTTAGTAGCTATATAAACAAAAAAAAAATTAGTTCATAAGGCAAAACTTTAAAACGCTTCTTCAGAAATGAATATTAATTTATTCAATTTAATACAAGCCATTCTATGACTTTGTTTCTTTATATGATTTAATATATTTCAGATGTTAACGCTCTTAGCTTTATAAAGTGTGTTGAATAAAATATTTTTGACAAAAGGAAAAAAAATAACATTTATATTATAATCTCAAACTATGTTTAAGGTTAAATAGTAATGATTTGTCCTTATTAAATTTCTTTGTTTTTTTAAGGAACAAATAAGAATATTTGTTTGGTTGACATTAATTTTAAATTAATATTTTATAATTTCTTCAATTTTATGTGATTATTTCTTTTTTTTATAATATTATTAATGAAAATTAAAAGAAATGTAAAAAAAATAAATCTTAAACAAACTGTATAAAGGGACATTTATTTATCTCATTGTTCGCACATTAATATTGTACTCTTAATTTATTTCGATTCGAATAAAATAACAGAAGTCATTTGCTAATTAAAATAAAAATTAAATAAATGTCTTTTATTGTGTTGGAAATACGCATGAGGTAAATATTCGGGTGAAATTTGGTGTGATCTGAAGAATTAAACGGAATCAGAATATCAATTTAAACAGGTTTGCAAAAACGACAATAACTTTGAGGATCCTATTTCGGAGACTCAAAAAATAGGGGAAAAATATAATTCTGAAATAAGGAAACAAACTTGGTATTAAACAAATAGAATATGCTTGCTAAACGGTGTAACTATGAACATCTAGTTATTTTTCGCTGAAACTCAAATTTATTTCAATTCCTCCATACAAAACTAAAACAATTTTTAGCCAGGCATCAGGCGCTCAAGTTTTGTAGTAGGGCCATACTTTAAAATTATACGACAATATCATGCCACACCTACACACTTAATACTTGTGTATATGCATTAAAAATGGGATTTTTTGTGAGCTTGTGTGTAACCACCGATTTCAACCTCGGAAAAAACCAACAACAATGCAATATGTCTATGAGGGAACAATAGAAAATATACATATTCTTCTATGCTTTGATTCTCTTGTTTACCTTTTCATTTACATGTGTGGGCACATAAACAACGAAAGTAACGTTTAGGAGGAGTGAACTTTTTTTTTTTCCTCACTGCTCGCTACAATTAACAAAAAGAAAACATAAATAATATATTCTTGCTAAAGGAAGTTACTAGTGCCATCTAGTTATTTCCGCTGAAGCTCAAATTTATTTCAATTTCGCCATACAAAATTGAATCAATTTTCAGAAAGGCATCAGGCGATCATGTTTCGTAGTAGGCACACACTTCTGATTTTTATTATATTTTAGACGACGAAAAGCTACACTCATACAGACAACACTTGTGGCTGTGCAATTAAATGGGGAGTGTTTATGAGTTTGTGTGTGATCACCGATTAAAATTTGGTTACTACACCAACATTAACGCAGTTCATAGTTAGCATTAAAATACACTGCTGGTCACTTGAATAGGTTCAACTTTTGTCGCTCATAAGCCTATCTCCATATCTAATACAATAACTCAATTTTGTTTCATATGTACTGAGAGAGTATAAACATACTCTTAGTTCTGGGGAAAATATTAGTCCGAAATCTTACTGTTATTCTTAAAATTTACTTTATTGAACTCATTGACGAAAACAAGCAACATTTTTAAAAATATATTTTTTGAGAGACAGCTGGTAGTCTAAAAGCCATTACAGAGGTTAGCATCAAAATTCAGAAACATCTTGAATTATAAAACTAACGAAACAGGATATTTCCAAAACTTAAATATCAGTATATTTGAGTGCAGACCTCAAGAATAAACCCTTAACAATTGTTTTAGAAAAAATAATTTGTTGATTTTGATTTTAATTTTTAAGCAACAAAATTTAAACAAATCTGAAATGCTTGATTTTTGATATTATAACAACTTTTTATAGAATTCTCATCATTAGAAACATCAAAAAATTGAAAACAAACAACGCTGCGCTGAAAGTAAAGTAAGGGAGGATCTAAAACTTTGTAGGCAATTTTGTAATGTTTAAGAAAAAGCAGAGTTTCAATAAAGAAACTGAAATAACGACTTCCCAACATGTTAAACCAACAATTTTGTTTACTTTGAATCATTTTTTTATTCAGAAAACGTTGCGAAATTCAGTCATTCTGAATTTGATAAGACTTCACACAAAGCTTGAATCATTTTTACTATGTAAATGTAAACCTAAATGTTTTTTATTTTTAAATTTTTGATGGTTCTTAAGATAAAGTTTGTCAAACACCTTTTTTATGTGTCTTAAATCAAGAATTTCAGATTTTTTAAAAAATCACAAATCAATAAACCACTCTTCCTTAAACTATTGTTATGAATTTATTCTTCAGGTCAGCATTGTATCTCTCAATTTAGAGCTTGTCCTTGACAAAATATAAACTGAGCTAAATACTGATATTTAAGTTTTGTAAATATCATGTCCCGTTAGTTTTATAATTCAAGATGTTCCTGAATTTCGACCCTTCACGAAATTTGCACAAAGATGTTGAACATATTCAAATGAACAAACGTTTTTGCTTGTTTTTGTCAATGAATTCAATAAAGTAAATTTTAAAGAATAGCAGTTAGTTTTCAGAACAATATTTTTTCACAGAATTAAGCGTATGCTTATAACATTTCATTCATAAATACTCCACTTAATAAATTTTAATTCGACTATTTTTAGTCTTTTTATTGTTTTTATTTTTTAATTCTTATAACATTTCAGTACATATGAAGCAAAATTAAGTTATTGTATTAGATATGAAGAAAGGCTTATATTATGGTGCGACAAAAGTTGAACCTATTCAAGTGACTAGCGGTGCATATATTTATAAATATAACCATGATGGGAGGAGTGATTTTCGTGTTTTTTTTTTCTTTTTATTTTAAACTTTTAATACAACAAATAAAATATGCCTGCATATGGAAGTAACTAACGACATCTAGTTATTTCTCGGTGAAGCTCAAATTTATTTCAATTTTCCCATACAAAATGAAAACAATTTTTAGCCAGGCATCAGGCGATCATGTTATTTAGCAGGGCCATACTATAAAATTGTACGACAACAACATGCTACACTCATTCACTTAATACTTATGTCTGTGCATTAAAAATGGGAGTTTTTGTGAGCTTGTGTGTGATCACCGATGTCAACCTAGAAAAAAACCAACAACGATGCAATATGTGGAAACAATAGAAAACACTTTCTCTTTTTTACCTTCTCATTTAAATGTGTCGACACATAAACAAAGAAAGTAGTGTTTAGGAGGAGTGAACTTTTTTTTCGTTTCCTCTTTGCTTGTAGAATTGAAATATCAAATACGCTGTTGTCAGTTTTCTTTTTTTTTGTTATAAAAAAAGGTATATGGTGGTTGGTCAATTTTTTCAATGTGGCAACATTTCCAATTTCAAACATAATATTCAATAAAAGTATATTATTGCTAAACGGTGTAAGTAAGGCCATCTAGTTTGTTTTCGTTGAAGCTCAAATTTATTTCAATTTCTCCATACAAAATGAAAACAATTTTTAGCCAGGCACCAGGCGCTCATGTTTAGTAGAAGGGCCACACTAACAAATTATACGACAACATCATGCTACACTTTTACACTTAATACTTGTGTATGTGCATTAAAAATAGGATTTTTTGTGAGCTTGTGTGTGATCACCGATTAAAAGTTCGGAAAAAACCAACAACAATGCAATATGTGGAAGAAAACACTCATGCCCAGATTCTCTTGTTTACTTTCTCATTTACATGTGTGGGCACATAAACAAGGAAAGTAACGTTTAGTTTAGGAGGAGTGAACCTTTTTTTTTGTTTTCTCACTGTTTGCAGGCCGTAGCCAGAAAATCATTGGGGGGGTGTTATCTTATATAAAAGTTTAATCTTAAATAAAAGTTTAGTCGAACGAACTTGCTCTTGTAGAAAACTATGAGAATGTAATTACAAAAAAAAAAATTTTAAATTAAGTTGAGAGGCGAACATTTTTACAAAATAGCCTATTATATATTCTAATTAAACGGTGGCTTAGCAAAAAACTAAGCGTTATCGATTTATTTTATGGCCAATTTGTAAAAATCGCAAAACGAAAAACATGAAGTGCAGTACTAATAACATCACTGCAAAAATACAACGTTGGCAAAGTTTTATCAAAATAGATAATCGTTTAGAGAAAATTTGAAAAGAAAATAAAACAGTTATAGTATAGATTTTGTCAATCCATCATCTTTTGGCAATAAGTTGAGCTGTCAAACTACCTGTCATACATGAAAACAAAAGTAATAGGGCTTTTTAACAGGCGGCTATATTCTCATATGTCCGTACAGTTGGCTCTTTCACACCACAGGGGTGATTTTTTTGGGTTGGTAGATTCGTTAAAAGTTCAATGGACATTAATGGGTCACACAAACGTGTGCTTCTGTCTTTTTTTTAACACAAAAAATTATATAAATAAAAAAAAAATATGTTTTATTGTTTAAGAAAAATATGCTCATCAGAGACAAGCACCAAAATAAATTGCTAAGTATTAAATTTACTGGAAATACAACCGGAAAAGGTGGAATTTACAATAAAAATTTTCACTGGAAGTTAAGCCATTTTTTGACTGCTTTTTAGCAATCACTCAACCAATTTTCAAAATATTGCATTAACAAAAAAACCTTAATAACGTACAAGAACTGTAATTTTTTTACTTCTGAGACTTTAAAACTTTGGTTCTGAAAATCTCGATTTTTTTATTAAATTTATGAAAAGTATTTGTTTTTTTACTTTTTCATTTAATTTTTCTCGCCTGCTCGCATGGAGGTGATATAGTTTGACGTTTGAAATAAAAGCTTTATCGCCTTTTGATCATACAGAACACCGTTTCATCGCACTTTCTGACATATTCCAAGCGATCAAATCATCGATTTTCATAGTTACAGAACCTCATTGAAGCAATAAAATGAGTTTTGTTCCAAATTTTATCGTTTCTCAATAAAATATATCGATGTGATAGTTACAGAACATGGATACAGGAAACAATTCTTGTTTTCATTTGTTTCAACTTTTCCTGATAAATTTTCCTGATCGCTGGGGCTGGTTAGCCCCTGAGAAAAATAACATTTCATCAATAAAATATTTTGCAGCGAATATTTATTAAATTAAAAATTTTTTTTCACACAAAAAAATCTTTGAGTTGGCGTAGCATTTGTGTTTTTAATCAAATGAAATCATATAATGTAGGTAGTATTGATTTGAAAATCTTTCCTAATCGTTATAACCAGCCCATAAGCAAAAATATTTATGCTTGCGTTTGGAAACTATTTGCTTGGAATATTTTGTGCAGATATTTGCGTAAAAATATCATAAAAAGCCAAAAATCTGATTTACAAAATAAAAATTCGGGGGATCGAATCCGAAACCCCCCTTCCCCCTGGCTACGGCCTTGGGCACACAAACAAAGAAAGTAAAGTTTGGGAGAAGTGATTTTTTTTTGTTTCCGCACTGCTTGAAGAATTAGAATATCAATACGGCATTTAAACAAAAAAAATAAATAATATATTTTACCTAATGGAAGTTACTAGTGCCATCTAGTTATTTTTCGCTGAAGCTCAAATTTGTTTCAATTTCTCCATACAAAATGAAAACAATTTTTAGCCAGGCACCAGGCGATCATGTTTTGTAGAAGGGCAATACTTTAAAATTATACGACAACATCACGCTACACTCATACACTTAATACTTGTGTCTGTGCAATAAAAATGGGATTTTTTGTGAGCTTGTGTGTGATCACCGATTTCAACCTCGGAAAAAAACAACAACAATGCATTATGTGGAAACAATAGAAAATACACATGCTAAGATTCTCTTTTTTACCTTCTCATTTACATGTGTCGACACATAAACAAAGAAAGTAGTGTTTAGGAGGAGTGAACTTTTTTTTCGTTTCCTCTTTGCTTGTAGAATTGAAATATCAAATACGCTGTTGTCAGTTTTCTATTTTTTGTTATAAGAAAAGGTATATGGTGGTTAGTCACTTTTTTCAATGTGGCAACATTTCCAAATTCAAACATGATATTCAACAAAAAGAATATTGATTGCTTAACGGTGTAAGTAAGGCCACCTAGTTTGTTTTTGTTGAAGCTTAAAATTATTTCAATTTCTCCATACAAAATGAAAACAATTTTTAGCCAGGCACCAGGCGCTCATGTTTTGTAGAAGGGCAATACTTTAAAATTATACGACAATATCATGCCACACCTACACACTTAATACTTGTGTATGTGCATTAAAAATGGGATTTTTTGTGAGCTTGTGTGTGATCACCGATTTCAACCTCGGAAAAAAAACAACAGCAATGCAATATGTCTATGTGGGAACAATGAAAATACCCATATGTCTATGCTAAGATTCTCTTTCTAACCTTCTCATTATAACATGTGTATACACATAAACAAAGAAAGTAACGTTTAGGGGGAGTGAACTTTTTTTTTTCCTCAGTGCTCGTAGAATTGGAATACGCTACAATTAAACAAAAAAAAATAAATAATTATATTCTTGCTAAAGGAAGTTACTAGTGCCATCTAGTTATTTTCGCTGAAGCTCAAATTTATTTCAATTTCTCCATACAAAATGAAAACAATTTTTCGACAGGCATCAGGCGATCATGTTTTGTAGTAGGCCCCACACTTCAGATTTTTATTATATTTTAGATGGCGCAAAAGCTACACTCGTGTGTATGTGCATTTAAATTGGGAGTATTTGTGAGCTTGTATTTGTGCGTCGAATGCAACTTGGAAAATAAAGCAACAACAACAACGGAATACGTCTTTAGTATTAAAATCTGACATTATATGTTTCTATTTATTTTTGATAATTTTTTGTATTATTAAAACTGAAAACAATTATAAAAAATATTAATTAATATTTAAATTTTAAATAGTTTTTATATTAACAGAAGTTAAAGAAAATAATTATAATAAACATGAAAGACAAACCGAATTTTGTATTTTAAAAATATATTGTCGTTATTATTTCAAATGTTAAATCGATCAAAAGAAATTATACAAGCAAAAGTTAATAATCGTTTTTGTACCTGTGTCTCTGAATAGATGCTTCAATGAGTTCTGTAAACAATCGTCATTTTTGACTAGAAAAGCTTCCATTGAGATACAGCGTTTTTTCAAAGTTTTCAAAATCGTGTTTATTTTCGGTTTCTTGGTCATCTGAATAGGTAGCTCAAGTCCTGCTTTACAAATTCTGTAATAAAATCTTTATTTTATATGACTGACGTCCTCTGACTGACCGTGTAAGGGTCACTTTAGTGATCATTGCATACTTTTGAGGCAGTTTCGTTTATATGTTTTTAATGATCATTGCATACTTGTAGGGACATTTTCGTTTGCAAACTGTTAGTGATCATTGTAAACTCTAAGAATATGTAAAGGAAACTGCCCCTAAAGTTTCGTTTACATATTCTTAGGGAAATTTTCGTTTGCAGACTTTTAGTGATCATTGCAAACTTTTAGGGGATCATTGCCTAATTCATGTTTGAACACGTAAAATCATGTTTGAACATGTTTAGTCATGTTTGAACATGTTTACTCATTATTTTACGTATTCAAACATGAGTAAACATGTTCAAACATGGTTAAACATGTTCAAACATGACGAAACAAGTTCGAACATGTTCAAAAATAATTAAACATATTCAATGGATAATTACATACTTTAAGGGGCGATTTCGTTTATAGTTATCATTGCATACTTTAAGCGCTGCTTCGTTTTTTATAATTTTAGTGATTCTTGCATATTTTTAGGGGCATTTTCGTTTATTGAATTTTAGTGATCATTGCATACACTTAGGGGCAATTTGGTTTGCGTATGCAATGATCAGTAAAAGCGTTCAATTGATCCTTAAAGTATGCAATGAGATTGCGCCTACATTATTTTTAAAGGCTATAAGCAAAAATGCCCCTAAAAGTTAGAAATGATCACATAAAGACTGCAAACGAAAATGCCCCTTGAGATATGAATTGCGCCCTTAAAGTACGCAAACGAAATTGCCTCTTGAATTATGCAATGATCCCCTAAAAGTTTGCAAAGATCACTAAAAGTCTGCAAACAAAAATTTCCCTAAGAATATGTAAACGAAACTTTAGGGGCAGTTTCCTTTACATATTCTTAGAGTTTACAATGATCACTAACAGTTTGCAAACGAAAATGTCCCTACAAGTATGCAATGATCATTAAAAACATATAAACGAAATTGCCTCAAAAGTATGCAATGATCACTAAAGTGACCCTTACACGGTCAGTCAGAGGACGTCAGTCATATAAAATAAAGATTTTATTACAGAATTTGTAAAGCAGGACTTGAGCTACCTATTCAGATGACCAAGAAACCGAAAATAAACACGATTTTGAAAACTTTGAAAAAACGCTGTATCTCAATGGAAGCTTTTCTAGTCAAAAATGACGATTGTTTACAGAACTCATTGAAGCATCTATTCAGAGACACAGGTACAAAAACGATTATTAACTTTTGCTTGTATAATTTCTTTTGATCGATTTAACATTTGAAATAATAACGACAATATATTTTTAAAATACAAAATTCGGTTTGTCTTTCATGTTTATTATAATTATTTTCTTTAACTTCTGTTAATATAAAAACTATTTAAAATTTAAATATTAATTAATATTTTTTATAATTGTTTTCAGTTTTAATAATACAAAAAATTATCAAAAATAAATAGAAACATATAATGTCAGATTTTAATACTAAAGACGTATTCCGTTGTTGTTGTTGCTTTATTTTCCAAGTTGCATTCGACGCACAAATACAAGCTCACAAATACTCCCAATTTAAATGCACATACACACGAGTGTAGCTTTTGCGCCATCTAAAATATAATAAAAATCTGAAGTGTGGGGCCTACTACAAAACATGATCGCCTGATGCCTGTCGAAAAATTGTTTTCATTTTGTATGGAGAAATTGAAATAAATTTGAGCTTCAGCGAAAATAACTAGATGGCACTAGTAACTTCCTTTAGCAAGAATATAATTATTTATTTTTTTTTGTTTAATTGTAGCGTATTCCAATTCTACGAGCACTGAGGAAAAAAAAAAGTTCACTCCCCCTAAACGTTACTTTCTTTGTTTATGTGTATACACATGTTATAATGAGAAGGTTAGAAAGAGAATCTTAGCATAGACATATGGGTATTTTCATTGTTCCCACATAGACATATTGCATTGCTGTTGTTTTTTTTCCGAGGTTGAAATCGGTGATCACACACAAGCTCACAAAAAATCCCATTTTTAATGCACATACACAAGTATTAAGTGTGTAGGTGTGGCATGATATTGTCGTATAATTTTAAAGTATTGCCCTTCTACAAAACATGAGCGCCTGGTGCCTGGCTAAAAATTGTTTTCATTTTGTATGGAGAAATTGAAATAATTTTAAGCTTCAACAAAAACAAACTAGGTGGCCTTACTTACACCGTTAAGCAATCAATATTCTTTTTGTTGAATATCATGTTTGAATTTGGAAATGTTGCCACATTGAAAAAATTGACCAACCACCATATACCTTTTTTTATAACAAAAAAAAAGAAAACTGACAACAGCGTATTTGATATTTCAATTCTACAAGCAAAGAGGAAACGAAAAAAAAGTTCACTCCTCCTAAACACTACTTTCTTTGTTTATGTGTCGACACATGTAAATGAGAAGGTAAAAAAGAGAATCTTAGCATGTGTATTTTCTATTGTTTCCACATAATGCATTGTTGTTGTTTTTTTCCGAGGTTGAAATCGGTGATCACACACAAGCTCACAAAAAATCCCATTTTTATTGCACAGACACAAGTATTAAGTGTATGAGTGTAGCGTGATTGTGTCGTATAATTTTAAAGTATTGCCCTTCTACAAAACATGATCGCCTGGTGCCTGGCTAAAAATTGTTTTCATTTTGTATGGAGAAATTGAAACAAATTTGAGCTTCAGCGAAAAATAACTAGATGGCACTAGTAACTTCCATTAGGTAAAATATATTATTTATTTTTTTTGTTTAAATGCCGTATTGATATTCTAATTCTTCAAGCAGTGCGGAAACAAAAAAAAATCACTTCTCCCAAACTTTACTTTCTTTGTTTGTGTGCCCAAGGCCGTAGCCAGGGGGAAGGGGGGTGGGGAATTTCGGATTCGATCCCCCGAATTTTTATTTTGTAAATCAGATTTTTGGCTTTTTATGATATTTTTACGCAAATATCTGCACAAAATATTCCAAGCAAATAGTTTCCAAACGCAAGCATAAATATTTTTGCTTATGGGCTGGTTATAACGATTAGGAAAGATTTTCAAATCAATACTACCTACATTATATGATTTCATTTGATTAAAAACACAAATGCTACGCCAACTCAAAGATTTTTTTGTGTGAAAAAAAATTTTTAATTTAATAAATATTCGCTGCAAAATATTTTATTGATGAAATGTTATTTTTCTCAGGGGCTAACCAGCCCCAGCGATCAGGAAAATTTATCAGGAAAAGTTGAAACAAATGAAAACAAGAATTGTTTCCTGTATCCATGTTCTGTAACTATCACATCGATATATTTTATTGAGAAACGATAAAATTTGGAACAAAACTCATTTTATTGCTTCAATGAGGTTCTGTAACTATGAAAATCGATGATTTGATCGCTTGGAATATGTCAGAAAGTGCGATGAAACGGTGTTCTGTATGATCAAAAGGCGATAAAGCTTTTATTTCAAACGTCAAACTATATCACCTCCATGCGAGCAGGCGAGAAAAATTAAATGAAAAAGTAAAAAAACAAATACTTTTCATAAATTTAATAAAAAAATCGAGATTTTCAGAACCAAAGTTTTAAAGTCTCAGAAGTAAAAAAATTACAGTTCTTGTACGTTATTAAGGTTTTTTTGTTAATGCAATATTTTGAAAATTGGTTGAGTGATTGCTAAAAAGCAGACAAAAAATGGCTTAACTTCCAGTGAAAATTTTTATTGTAAATTCCACCTTTTCCGGTTGTATTTCCAGTAAATTTAATACTTAGCAATTTATTTTGGTGCTTGTCTCTGATGAGCATATTTTTCTTAAACAATAAAACATATTTTTTTTTTATTTATATAATTTTTTGTGTTAAAAAAAAGACAGAAGCACACGTTTGTGTGACCCATTAATGTCCATTGAACTTTTAACGAATCTACCAACCCAAAAAAATCACCCCTGTGGTGTGAAAGAGCCAACTGTACGGACATATGAGAATATAGCCGCCTGTTAAAAAGCCCTATTACTTTTGTTTTCATGTATGACAGGTAGTTTGACAGCTCAACTTATTGCCAAAAGATGATGGATTGACAAAATCTATACTATAACTGTTTTATTTTCTTTTCAAATTTTCTCTAAACGATTATCTATTTTGATAAAACTTTGCCAACGTTGTATTTTTGCAGTGATGTTATTAGTACTGCACTTCATGTTTTTCGTTTTGCGATTTTTACAAATTGGCCATAAAATAAATCGATAACGCTTAGTTTTTTGCTAAGCCACCGTTTAATTAGAATATATAATAGGCTATTTTGTAAAAATGTTCGCCTCTCAACTTAATTTAAAATTTTTTTTTTTGTAATTACATTCTCATAGTTTTCTACAAGAGCAAGTTCGTTCGACTAAACTTTTATTTAAGATTAAACTTTTATATAAGATAACACCCCCCCAATGATTTTCTGGCTACGGCCTGCAAACAGTGAGAAAACAAAAAAAAAGGTTCACTCCTCCTAAACTAAACGTTACTTTCCTTGTTTATGTGCCCACACATGTAAATGAGAAAGTAAACAAGAGAATCTGGGCATGAGTGTTTTCTTCCACATATTGCATTGTTGTTGGTTTTTTCCGAACTTTTAATCGGTGATCACACACAAGCTCACAAAAAATCCTATTTTTAATGCACATACACAAGTATTAAGTGTAAAAGTGTAGCATGATGTTGTCGTATAATTTGTTAGTGTGGCCCTTCTACTAAACATGAGCGCCTGGTGCCTGGCTAAAAATTGTTTTCATTTTGTATGGAGAAATTGAAATAAATTTGAGCTTCAACGAAAACAAACTAGATGGCCTTACTTACACCGTTTAGCAATAATATACTTTTATTGAATATTATGTTTGAAATTGGAAATGTTGCCACATTGAAAAAATTGACCAACCACCATATACCTTTTTTTATAACAAAAAAAAAGAAAACTGACAACAGCGTATTTGATATTTCAATTCTACAAGCAAAGAGGAAACGAAAAAAAAGTTCACTCCTCCTAAACACTACTTTCTTTGTTTATGTGTCGACACATTTAAATGAGAAGGTAAAAAAGAGAAAGTGTTTTCTATTGTTTCCACATATTGCATCGTTGTTGGTTTTTTTCTAGGTTGACATCGGTGATCACACACAAGCTCACAAAAACTCCCATTTTTAATGCACAGACATAAGTATTAAGTGAATGAGTGTAGCATGTTGTTGTCGTACAATTTTATAGTATGGCCCTGCTAAATAACATGATCGCCTGATGCCTGGCTAAAAATTGTTTTCATTTTGTATGGGAAAATTGAAATAAATTTGAGCTTCACCGAGAAATAACTAGATGTCGTTAGTTACTTCCATATGCAGGCATATTTTATTTGTTGTATTAAAAGTTTAAAATAAAAAGAAAAAAAAAACACGAAAATCACTCCTCCCATCATGGTTATATTTATAAATATATGCACCGCTAGTCACTTGAATAGGTTCAACTTTTGTCGCACCATAATATAAGCCTTTCTTCATATCTAATACAATAACTTAATTTTGCTTCATATGTACTGAAATGTTATAAGAATTAAAAAATAAAAACAATAAAAAGACTAAAAATAGTCGAATTAAAATTTATTAAGTGGAGTATTTATGAATGAAATGTTATAAGCATACGCTTAATTCTGTGAAAAAATATTGGTCTGAAAACTAACTGCTATTCTTTAAAATTTACTTTATTGAATTCATTGACAAAAACAAGCAAAAACGTTTGTTCATTTGAATATGTTCAACATCTTTGTGCAAATTTCGTGAAGGGTCGAAATTCAGGAACATCTTGAATTATAAAACTAACGGGACATGATATTTACAAAACTTAAATATCAGTATTTAGCTCAGTTTATATTTTGTCAAGGACAAGCTCTAAATTGAGAGATACAATGCTGACCTGAAGAATAAATTCATAACAATAGTTTAAGGAAGAGTGGTTTATTGATTTGTGATTTTTTAAAAAATCTGAAATTCTTGATTTAAGACACATAAAAAAGGTGTTTGACAAACTTTATCTTAAGAACCATCAAAAATTTAAAAATAAAAAACATTTAGGTTTACATTTACATAGTAAAAATGATTCAAGCTTTGTGTGAAGTCTTATCAAATTCAGAATGACTGAATTTCGCAACGTTTTCTGAATAAAAAAATGATTCAAAGTAAACAAAATTGTTGGTTTAACATGTTGGGAAGTCGTTATTTCAGTTTCTTTATTGAAACTCTGCTTTTTCTTAAACATTACAAAATTGCCTACAAAGTTTTAGATCCTCCCTTACTTTACTTTCAGCGCAGCGTTGTTTGTTTTCAATTTTTTGATGTTTCTAATGATGAGAATTCTATAAAAAGTTGTTATAATATCAAAAATCAAGCATTTCAGATTTGTTTAAATTTTGTTGCTTAAAAATTAAAATCAAAATCAACAAATTATTTTTTCTAAAACAATTGTTAAGGGTTTATTCTTGAGGTCTGCACTCAAATATACTGATATTTAAGTTTTGGAAATATCCTGTTTCGTTAGTTTTATAATTCAAGATGTTTCTGAATTTTGATGCTAACCTCTGTAATGGCTTTTAGACTACCAGCTGTCTCTCAAAAAATATATTTTTAAAAATGTTGCTTGTTTTCGTCAATGAGTTCAATAAAGTAAATTTTAAGAATAACAGTAAGATTTCGGACTAATATTTTCCCCAGAACTAAGAGTATGTTTATACTCTCTCAGTACATATGAAACAAAATTGAGTTATTGTATTAGATATGGAGATAGGCTTATGAGCGACAAAAGTTGAACCTATTCAAGTGACCAGCAGTGTATTTTAATGCTAACTATGAACTGCGTTAATGTTGGTTTAGTAACCAAATTTTAATCGGTGATCACACACAAACTCATAAACACTCCCCGCCACAAGTGTTGTCTGTATGAGTGTAGCTTTTCGTTGTCTAAAATATAATAAAAATCAGAAGTGTGGGCCTACTACGAAACATGATCGCCTGATGCCTTTCTGAAAATTGATTCAATTTTCAAAGTTTTCAAAATCGTGTTTATTTTCGGTTTCTTGGTCATCTGAATATGTAGCTCAAGTCCTGCTTTAGAAATTGTGTAATAAAATCTTTATTTTATATGACTGACGTCCTCTGACTGACCGTGTAAGGGTCACTTTAGTGATCATTGCATACTTTTGAGGCAATTTCGTTTATATGTTTTTAATGATCATTGCATACTTGTAGGGACATTTTCGTTTGCAAACTGTTAGTGATCATTGTAAACTCTAAGAATATGTAAAGGAAACTGCCCCTAAAGTTTCGTTTACATATTCTTAGGGAAATTTTTGTTTGCAGACTTTTAGTGATCTTTGCAAACTTTTAGGGGATCATTGCATAATTCAAGAGGCAATTTCGTTTGCGTACTTTAAGGGCGCAATTCATATCTCAAGGGGCATTTTCGTTTGCAGTCTTTATGTGATCATTTCTAACTTTTAGGGGCATTTTTGCTTATAGCCTTTAAAAATAATGTAGGCGCAATCTCATTGCATACTTTAAGGATCAATTGAACGCTTTTACTGATCATTGCATACGCAAACCAAATTGCCCCTAAGTGTATGCAATGATCACTAAAATTCAATAAACGAAAATGCCCCTAAAAATATGCAAGAATCACTAAAATTATAAAAAACGAAGCAGCGCTTAAAGTATGCAATGATAACTATAAACGAAATCGCCCCTTAAAGTATGTAATTATCCATTGAATATGTTTAATTATTTTTGAACATGTTCGAACTTGTTTCGTCATGTTTGAACATGTTTAACCATGTTTGAACATGTTTACTCATGTTTGAATACGTAAAATAATGAGTAAACATGTTCAAACATGACTAAACATGTTCAAACATGATTTTACGTGTTCAAACATGAATTAGGCAATGATCCCCTAAAAGTTTGCAATGATCACTAAAAGTCTGCAAACGAAAATTTCCCTAAGAATATGTAAACGAAACTTTAGGGGCAGTTTCCTTTACATATTCTTAGAGTTTACAATGATCACTAACAGTTTGCAAACGAAAATGTCCCTACAAGTATGCAATGATCATTAAAAACATATAAACGAAACTGCCTCAAAAGTATGCAATGATCACTAAAGTGACCCTTACACGGTCAGTCAGAGGACGTCAGTCATATAAAATAAAGATTTTATTACAGAATTTGTAAAGCAGGACTTGAGCTACCTATTCAGATGACCAAGAAACCGAAAATAAACACGATTTTGAAAACTTTGAAAAAACGCTGTATCTCAATGGAAGCTTTTCTAGTCAAAAATGACGATTGTTTACAGAACTCATTGAAGCATCTATTCAGAGACACAGGTACAAAAACGATTATTAACTTTTGCTTGTATAATTTCTTTTGATCGATTTAACATTTGAAATAATAACGACAATATATTTTTAAAATACAAAATTCGGTTTGTCTTTCATGTTTATTATAATTATTTTCTTTAACTTCTGTTAATATAAAAACTATTTAAAATTTAAATATTAATTAATATTTTTTATAATTGTTTTCAGTTTTAATAATACAAAAAATTATCAAAAATAAATAGAAACATATAATGTCAGATTTTAATACTAAAGACGTATTCCGTTGTTGTTGTTGCTTTATTTTCCAAGTTGCATTCGACGCACAAATACAAGCTCACAAATACTCCCAATTTAAATGCACATACACAAGAGTGTAGCTTTTCCGCCATCTAAAATATAATAAAAATCTGAAGTATGGAGCCTACTACAAAACATGATCGCCTGATGCCTGTCGAAAAATTGTTTTACTTTTGTATGGAAAAATTAAAATAAATTGAGCTGCAGTGAAAAATAACTAGATAGCACTAGTAACTTCCTTTAGCAAGAATATATTATTTATTTATTTTGTTCAATTGCAGCGTATATTGATATTCCAATTCTGCGAGCAGTGAGAAAAAAAAAGTTGTATTAAAAGTTTAAAATAAAAAAAAACACGAAAATCACTCCTCCTATTATAGTTATATTTACTTATATGTATATATTAATACTATGTAACTATGAATTGCGTTAATGTTGGTTTACTAACCAAATTTTAAAGGGTGATCACACACAACCTCATAAACACTCCCCATTTAATTGCACAGCCACAAGTGTTGTCTGTATGAGTGTAGCTTTTCGTCGTCTAAAATATAATAAAAATCAGAAGTGTGGGCCTACTACGAAACATGAGCGCCTGATGCCTTTCTGGAAATTGGTTCAATTTTGTATGGCGAAATTGAAATAAATTTGAGCTTCAGCGAAAATAAACAGATGGCACTAGTAACTTCCTTTAGCAAGAATATATTATTTATTTTTTTTTGTTTAATTGTAGCGTATTTCAATTCAGCGAGCAGTGAGGAAAAAAAAAGTTCACTCCCCCTAAACGTTACTTTCTTTGTTTATGTAGAAAACTGACAACAGCGTATTTGATATTCCAATACTGCAAGCAAAGAGGAAACGAAAAAAAAGTTCACTCCACCTAAACGCTACTTTCTTTGTTTATGTGCCCACACATGTAAATGAAAAGGTAAACAAGAGAATCTAAGCATGAGTGTTTTCTATTGTTTCCACATATTGCATTGTTGTTGGATTTTTTCGAAATGGAAATCAGGGATCACACACTAGCTCACAAAAACTCCCATTTAAATGCACATACACAAGTATTAAGTGTATATGTAGGTGTAGCATGATATTGTCGTATAATTTTAAAGTATGGCCCTACTACAAAACATGAGCGCCTGATGCCTGGCTAAAAATTGTTTTCGTTTTGTATGGAGAAATTGAAATAAATTTGAGCTTCCTTTAGCAAGAATATATTATTTATTTTTTTTTTTGTTTAAAGGCAGTGTATATTGATATTCTAATTCTGCCAGCAGTCGGGAAACAAAAAAAAAAATCACTCGTCCCAAACTATACTTTCTTTGTTTATGTGCCCAATGCCGTAGCCAGGGAGGGGATCTTCGGGTTCGATCCCCCCGAATTTTTTTTTGTTAATCAGATTTTTGGCTTCTAATGATATTTGTACGCAAATATCTGCACAAAATATTCCAAGCAAATAGTTCCCATACGCAAGCATAAATATCTTTGCTTATAGGCTGGTTATAACGAAAAGGAAAGATTTTCAAATAAATATTACCTATATTATATGATTTCATTTGATTTAAAACACAAATGATTTTTTTGTGCGAAAAAAATTTTTAATTTAATAAATATTCGCTGTAAAAATATGGATTTATTTATTTTCTTAATAAAATGTAATTTTTCTAAGGGGCTAACCAGCCCCAGCGATCAGGAAAAATTATCAAGAAAAGTTGAAACAAATGAAAACAAGAATTGTTTTCTGTATCCATGTTCTGTAACTATCACATCGATATATTTTATTGAGAAACGATGAAATTTGGAACAAAACTCATTTTACTGCTTCAATGAAGTTCTCTAACTATGACAATCGATAATTTGATCGCTTGGAATATATCGGAAAGTGCGATGAAACGGTGTTCTGTATGATTAAAAGGCGATAAAGCTTTTATTTCAAACGTCAAACTATATCACCTACAGGCGAGCAGGCGAGAAAAATTAAATGAAAAAGTAAAAAAACAAATACTTTTCATAAATTTAATAAAAAAATCGCGATTTTCAGAACCAAAGTTTTAAAGTCTCAGAAGTAAAAAATTACAGACAGTTCTTTTATGTTATTAACGTGTTTTTGTTAATGCAATATTTTGAAAATTGGTTCAGTGATTGCTGAGATTGCTAGTTGGGATCGTTAAAAATGGCTTAACTTCCAGTAAAAAATTTTATTGTACATTCCACCTTTTCCGGTGGAAAATTAGTATTTCCAGTAAATTTAATACTTACCAACTTTTGGTGCTTGTCTCTGATGAGCATATTTTTCTTAAACAATAAAACATATTTTTTTTTTATTTATATAATTTTTTGTGTTAAAAAAAAGACAGAAGCACACGTTTGTGTGACCCATTAATGTCCATTGAACTTTTAACGAATCTACCAACCCAAAAAAATCACCCCTGTGGTGTGAAAGAGCCAACTGTACGGACATATGAGAATATAGCCGCCTGTTAAAAAGCCCTATTACTTTTGTTTTCATGTATGACAGGTAGTTTGACAGCTCAACTTATTGCCAAAAGATGATGGATTGACAAAATCTATACTATAACTGTTTTATTTTCTTTTCAAATTTTCTCTAAACGATTATCTATTTTGATAAAACTTTGCCAACGTTGTATTTTTGCAGTGATGTTATTAGTACTGCACTTCATGTTTTTCGTTTTGCGATTTTTACAAATTGGCCATAAAATAAATCGATAACGCTTAGTTTTTTGCTAAGCCACCGTTTAATTAGAATATATAATAGGCTATTTTGTAAAAATGTTCGCCTCTCAACTTAATTTAAAATTTTTTTTTTTGTAATTACATTCTCATAGTTTTCTACAAGAGCAAGTTCGTTCGACTAAACTTTTATTTAAGATTAAACTTTTATATAAGATAACACCCCCCCAATGATTTTCTGGCTACGGCCTGCAAACAGTGAGAAAACAAAAAAAAAGGTTCACTCCTCCTAAACTAAACGTTACTTTCCTTGTTTATGTGCCCACACATGTAAATGAGAAAGTAAACAAGAGAATCTGGGCATGAGTGTTTTCTTCCACATATTGCATTGTTGTTGGTTTTTTCCGAACTTTTAATCGGTGATCACACACAAGCTCACAAAAAATCCTATTTTTAATGCACATACACAAGTATTAAGTGTAAAAGTGTAGCATGATGTTGTCGTATAATTTGTTAGTGTGGCCCTTCTACTAAACATGAGCGCCTGGTGCCTGGCTAAAAATTGTTTTCATTTTGTATGGAGAAATTGAAATAAATTTGAGCTTCAACGAAAACAAACTAGATGGCCTTACTTACACCGTTTAGCAATAATATACTTTTATTGAATATTATGTTTGAAATTGGAAATGTTGCCACATTGAAAAAATTGACCAACCACCATATACCTTTTTTTATAACAAAAAAAAAGAAAACTGACAACAGCGTATTTGATATTTCAATTCTACAAGCAAAGAGGAAACGAAAAAAAAGTTCACTCCTCCTAAACACTACTTTATTTGTTTATGTGTCGACACATTTAAATGAGAAGGTAAAAAAGAGAAAGTGTTTTCTATTGTTTCCACATATTGCATCGTTGTTGGTTTTTTTCTAGGTTGACATCGGTGATCACACACAAGCTCACAAAAACTCCCATTTTTAATGCACAGACATAAGTATTAAGTGAATGAGTGTAGCATGTTGTTGTCGTACAATTTTATAGTATGGCCCTGCTAAATAACATGATCGCCTGATGCCTGGCTAAAAATTGTTTTCATTTTGTATGGGAAAATTGAAATAAATTTGAGCTTCACCGAGAAATAACTAGATGTCGTTAGTTACTTCCATATGCAGGCATATTTTATTTGTTGTATTAAAAGTTTAAAATAAAAAGAAAAAAAAAACACGAAAATCACTCCTCCCATCATGGTTATATTTATAAATATATGCACCGCTAGTCACTTGAATAGGTTCAACTTTTGTCGCACCATAATATAAGCCTTTCTTCATATCTAATACAATAACTTAATTTTGCTTCATATGTACTGAAATGTTATAAGAATTAAAAAATAAAAACAATAAAAAGACTAAAAATAGTCGAATTAAAATTTATTAAGTGGAGTATTTATGAATGAAATGTTATAAGCATACGCTTAATTCTGTGAAAAAATATTGGTCTGAAAACTAACTGCTATTCTTTAAAATTTACTTTATTGAATTCATTGACAAAAACAAGCAAAAACGTTTGTTCATTTGAAAAGGTTGAACATCTTTGTGCAAATTTCGTGAAGTCCAACACATGTAAAGATTAAGGAAGGGTCGCAATTAAGAAACATCTTGAATTATAAAACTAACATGACATGATATTTAGAAAACTTAAATATCAGTATTTAGCTCAGTTTATATTTTGTCAAGGACAAGCTCTAAATTGAGAGATACAATGCTGACCTGAAGAATAAATTCATAACAATAGTTTAAGGAAGAGTGGTTTATTGATTTGTGATTTTTTAAAAAATCTGAAATTCTTGATTTAAGACACATAAAAAAGGTGTTTGACAAACTTTATCTTAAGAACCATCAAAAATTTAAAAATAAAAAACATTTAGGTTTACATTTACATAGTAAAAATGATTCAAGCTTTGTGTGAAGTCTTATCAAATTCAGAATGACTGAATTTCGCAACGTTTTCTGAATAAAAAAATGATTCAAAGTAAACAAAATTGTTGGTTTAACATGTTGGGAAGTCGTTATTTCAGTTTCTTTATTGAAACTCTGCTTTTTCTTAAACATTACAAAATTGCCTACAAAGTTTTAGATCCTCCCTTACTTTACTTTCAGCGCAGCGTTGTTTGTTTTCAATTTTTTGATGTTTCTAATGATGAGAATTCTATAAAAAGTTGTTATAATATCAAAAATCAAGCATTTCAGATTTGTTTAAATTTTGTTGCTTAAAAATTAAAATCAAAATCAACAAATTATTTTTTCTAAAACAATTGTTAAGGGTTTATTCTTGAGGTCTGCACTCAAATATACTGATATTTAAGTTTTGGAAATATCCTGTTTCGTTAGTTTTATAATTCAAGATGTTTCTGAATTTTGATGCTAACCTCTGTAATGGCTTTTAGACTACCAGCTGTCTCTCAAAAAATATATTTTTAAAAATGTTGCTTGTTTTCGTCAATGAGTTCAATAAAGTAAATTTTAAGAATAACAGTAAGATTTCGGACTAATATTTTCCCCAGAACTAAGAGTATGTTTATACTCTCTCAGTACATATGAAACAAAATTGAGTTATTGTATTAGATATGGAGATAGGCTTATGAGCGACAAAAGTTGAACCTATTCAAGTGACCAGCAGTGTATTTTAATGCTAACTATGAACTGCGTTAATGTTGGTTTAGTAACCAAATTTTAATCGGTGATCACACACAAACTCATAAACACTCCCCGCCACAAGTGTTGTCTGTATGAGTGTAGCTTTTCGTTGTCTAAAATATAATAAAAATCAGAAGTGTGGGCCTACTACGAAACATGATCGCCTGATGCCTTTCTGAAAATTGATTCAATTTTCAAAGTTTTCAAAATCGTGTTTATTTTCGGTTTCTTGGTCATCTGAATATGTAGCTCAAGTCCTGCTTTAGAAATTCTGTAATAAAATCTTTATTTTATATGACTGACGTCCTCTGACTGACCGTGTAAGGGTCACTTTAGTGATCATTGCATACTTTTGAGGCAATTTCGTTTATATGTTTTTAATGATCATTGCATACTTGTAGGGACATTTTCGTTTGCAAACTGTTAGTGATCATTGTAAACTCTAAGAATATGTAAAGGAAACTGCCCCTAAAGTTTCGTTTACATATTCTTAGGGAAATTTTTGTTTGCAGACTTTTAGTGATCTTTGCAAACTTTTAGGGGATCATTGCATAATTCAAGAGGCAATTTCGTTTGCGTACTTTAAGGGCGCAATTCATATCTCAAGGGGCATTTTCGTTTGCAGTCTTTATGTGATCATTTCTAACTTTTAGGGGCATTTTTGCTTATAGCCTTTAAAAATAATGTAGGCGCAATCTCATTGCATACTTTAAGGATCAATTGAACGCTTTTACTGATCATTGCATACGCAAACCAAATTGCCCCTAAGTGTATGCAATGATCACTAAAATTCAATAAACGAAAATGCCCCTAAAAATATGCAAGAATCACTAAAATTATAAAAAACGAAGCAGCGCTTAAAGTATGCAATGATAACTATAAACGAAATCGCCCCTTAAAGTATGTAATTATCCATTGAATATGTTTAATTATTTTTGAACATGTTCGAACTTGTTTCGTCATGTTTGAACATGTTTAACCATGTTTGAACATGTTTACTCATGTTTGAATACGTAAAATAATGAGTAAACATGTTCAAACATGACTAAACATGTTCAAACATGATTTTACGTGTTCAAACATGAATTAGGCAATGATCCCCTAAAAGTTTGCAATGATCACTAAAAGTCTGCAAACGAAAATTTCCCTAAGAATATGTAAACGAAACTTTAGGGGCAGTTTCCTTTACATATTCTTAGAGTTTACAATGATCACTAACAGTTTGCAAACGAAAATGTCCCTACAAGTATGCAATGATCATTAAAAACATATAAACGAAACTGCCTCAAAAGTATGCAATGATCACTAAAGTGACCCTTACACGGTCAGTCAGAGGACGTCAGTCATATAAAATAAAGATTTTATTACAGAATTTGTAAAGCAGGACTTGAGCTACCTATTCAGATGACCAAGAAACCGAAAATAAACACGATTTTGAAAACTTTGAAAAAACGCTGTATCTCAATGGAAGCTTTTCTAGTCAAAAATGACGATTGTTTACAGAACTCATTGAAGCATCTATTCAGAGACACAGGTACAAAAACGATTATTAACTTTTGCTTGTATAATTTCTTTTGATCGATTTAACATTTGAAATAATAACGACAATATATTTTTAAAATACAAAATTCGGTTTGTCTTTCATGTTTATTATAATTATTTTCTTTAACTTCTGTTAATATAAAAACTATTTAAAATTTAAATATTAATTAATATTTTTTATAATTGTTTTCAGTTTTAATAATACAAAAAATTATCAAAAATAAATAGAAACATATAATGTCAGATTTTAATACTAAAGACGTATTCCGTTGTTGTTGTTGCTTTATTTTCCAAGTTGCATTCGACGCACAAATACAAGCTCACAAATACTCCCAATTTAAATGCACATACACAAGAGTGTAGCTTTTCCGCCATCTAAAATATAATAAAAATCTGAAGTATGGAGCCTACTACAAAACATGATCGCCTGATGCCTGTCGAAAAATTGTTTTACTTTTGTATGGAAAAATTAAAATAAATTGAGCTGCAGTGAAAAATAACTAGATAGCACTAGTAACTTCCTTTAGCAAGAATATATTATTTATTTATTTTGTTCAATTGCAGCGTATATTGATATTCCAATTCTGCGAGCAGTGAGAAAAAAAAAGTTGTATTAAAAGTTTAAAATAAAAAAAAACACGAAAATCACTCCTCCTATTATAGTTATATTTACTTATATGTATATATTAATACTATGTAACTATGAATTGCGTTAATGTTGGTTTACTAACCAAATTTTAAAGGGTGATCACACACAACCTCATAAACACTCCCCATTTAATTGCACAGCCACAAGTGTTGTCTGTATGAGTGTAGCTTTTCGTCGTCTAAAATATAATAAAAATCAGAAGTGTGGGCCTACTACGAAACATGAGCGCCTGATGCCTTTCTGGAAATTGGTTCAATTTTGTATGGCGAAATTGAAATAAATTTGAGCTTCAGCGAAAATAAACAGATGGCACTAGTAACTTCCTTTAGCAAGAATATATTATTTATTTTTTTTTGTTTAATTGTAGCGTATTTCAATTCAGCGAGCAGTGAGGAAAAAAAAAGTTCACTCCCCCTAAACGTTACTTTCTTTGTTTATGTAGAAAACTGACAACAGCGTATTTGATATTCCAATACTGCAAGCAAAGAGGAAACGAAAAAAAAGTTCACTCCACCTAAACGCTACTTTCTTTGTTTATGTGCCCACACATGTAAATGAAAAGGTAAACAAGAGAATCTAAGCATGAGTGTTTTCTATTGTTTCCACATATTGCATTGTTGTTGGATTTTTTCGAAATGGAAATCAGGGATCACACACTAGCTCACAAAAACTCCCATTTAAATGCACATACACAAGTATTAAGTGTATATGTAGGTGTAGCATGATATTGTCGTATAATTTTAAAGTATGGCCCTACTACAAAACATGAGCGCCTGATGCCTGGCTAAAAATTGTTTTCGTTTTGTATGGAGAAATTGAAATAAATTTGAGCTTCCTTTAGCAAGAATATATTATTTATTTTTTTTTTGTTTAAAGGCAGTGTATATTGATATTCTAATTCTGCCAGCAGTCGGGAAACAAAAAAAAAATCACTCGTCCCAAACTATACTTTCTTTGTTTATGTGCCCAATGCCGTAGCCAGGGAGGGGATCTTCGGGTTCGATCCCCCCGAATTTTTTTTTGTTAATCAGATTTTTGGCTTCTAATGATATTTGTACGCAAATATCTGCACAAAATATTCCAAGCAAATAGTTCCCATACGCAAGCATAAATATCTTTGCTTATAGGCTGGTTATAACGAAAAGGAAAGATTTTCAAATAAATATTACCTATATTATATGATTTCATTTGATTTAAAACACAAATGATTTTTTTGTGCGAAAAAAATTTTTAATTTAATAAATATTCGCTGTAAAAATATGGATTTATTTATTTTCTTAATAAAATGTAATTTTTCTAAGGGGCTAACCAGCCCCAGCGATCAGGAAAAATTATCAAGAAAAGTTGAAACAAATGAAAACAAGAATTGTTTTCTGTATCCATGTTCTGTAACTATCACATCGATATATTTTATTGAGAAACGATGAAATTTGGAACAAAACTCATTTTACTGCTTCAATGAAGTTCTCTAACTATGACAATCGATAATTTGATCGCTTGGAATATATCGGAAAGTGCGATGAAACGGTGTTCTGTATGATTAAAAGGCGATAAAGCTTTTATTTCAAACGTCAAACTATATCACCTACAGGCGAGCAGGCGAGAAAAATTAAATGAAAAAGTAAAAAAACAAATACTTTTCATAAATTTAATAAAAAAATCGCGATTTTCAGAACCAAAGTTTTAAAGTCTCAGAAGTAAAAAATTACAGACAGTTCTTTTATGTTATTAACGTGTTTTTGTTAATGCAATATTTTGAAAATTGGTTCAGTGATTGCTGAGATTGCTAGTTGGGATCGTTAAAAATGGCTTAACTTCCAGTAAAAAATTTTATTGTACATTCCACCTTTTCCGGTGGAAAATTAGTATTTCCAGTAAATTTAATACTTACCAACTTATTTTGGTGCTTGTCTCTGATGAGCATATTTTTCTTAAACAATAAAACATATTTTTTTTTTATTTATATAATTTTTTGTGTTAAAAAAAAGACAGAAGCACACGTTTGTGTGACCCATTAATGTCCATTGAACTTTTAACGAATCTACCAACCCAAAAAAATCACCCCTGTGGTGTGAAAGAGCCAACTGTACGGACATATGAGAATATAGCCGCCTGTTAAAAAGCCCTATTACTTTTGTTTTCATGTATGACAGGTAGTTTGACAGCTCAACTTATTGCCAAAAGATGATGGATTGACAAAATCTATACTATAACTGTTTTATTTTCTTTTCAAATTTTCTCTAAACGATTATCTATTTTGATAAAACTTTGCCAACGTTGTATTTTTGCAGTGATGTTATTAGTACTGCACTTCATGTTTTTCGTTTTGCGATTTTTACAAATTGGCCATAAAATAAATCGATAACGCTTAGTTTTTTGCTAAGCCACCGTTTAATTAGAATATATAATAGGCTATTTTGTAAAAATGTTCGCCTCTCAACTTAATTTAAAATTTTTTTTTTTGTAATTACATTCTCATAGTTTTCTACAAGAGCAAGTTCGTTCGACTAAACTTTTATTTAAGATTAAACTTTTATATAAGATAACACCCCCCCAATGATTTTCTGGCTACGGCCTGCAAACAGTGAGAAAACAAAAAAAAAGGTTCACTCCTCCTAAACTAAACGTTACTTTCCTTGTTTATGTGCCCACACATGTAAATGAGAAAGTAAACAAGAGAATCTGGGCATGAGTGTTTTCTTCCACATATTGCATTGTTGTTGGTTTTTTCCGAACTTTTAATCGGTGATCACACACAAGCTCACAAAAAATCCTATTTTTAATGCACATACACAAGTATTAAGTGTAAAAGTGTAGCATGATGTTGTCGTATAATTTGTTAGTGTGGCCCTTCTACTAAACATGAGCGCCTGGTGCCTGGCTAAAAATTGTTTTCATTTTGTATGGAGAAATTGAAATAAATTTGAGCTTCAACGAAAACAAACTAGATGGCCTTACTTACACCGTTTAGCAATAATATACTTTTATTGAATATTATGTTTGAAATTGGAAATGTTGCCACATTGAAAAAATTGACCAACCACCATATACCTTTTTTTATAACAAAAAAAAAGAAAACTGACAACAGCGTATTTGATATTTCAATTCTACAAGCAAAGAGGAAACGAAAAAAAAGTTCACTCCTCCTAAACACTACTTTATTTGTTTATGTGTCGACACATTTAAATGAGAAGGTAAAAAAGAGAAAGTGTTTTCTATTGTTTCCACATATTGCATCGTTGTTGGTTTTTTTCTAGGTTGACATCGGTGATCACACACAAGCTCACAAAAACTCCCATTTTTAATGCACAGACATAAGTATTAAGTGAATGAGTGTAGCATGTTGTTGTCGTACAATTTTATAGTATGGCCCTGCTAAATAACATGATCGCCTGATGCCTGGCTAAAAATTGTTTTCATTTTGTATGGGAAAATTGAAATAAATTTGAGCTTCACCGAGAAATAACTAGATGTCGTTAGTTACTTCCATATGCAGGCATATTTTATTTGTTGTATTAAAAGTTTAAAATAAAAAGAAAAAAAAAACACGAAAATCACTCCTCCCATCATGGTTATATTTATAAATATATGCACCGCTAGTCACTTGAATAGGTTCAACTTTTGTCGCACCATAATATAAGCCTTTCTTCATATCTAATACAATAACTTAATTTTGCTTCATATGTACTGAAATGTTATAAGAATTAAAAAATAAAAACAATAAAAAGACTAAAAATAGTCGAATTAAAATTTATTAAGTGGAGTATTTATGAATGAAATGTTATAAGCATACGCTTAATTCTGTGAAAAAATATTGGTCTGAAAACTAACTGCTATTCTTTAAAATTTACTTTATTGAATTCATTGACAAAAACAAGCAAAAACGTTTGTTCATTTGAAAAGGTTGAACATCTTTGTGCAAATTTCGTGAAGTCCAACACATGTAAAGATTAAGGAAGGGTCGCAATTAAGAAACATCTTGAATTATAAAACTAACATGACATGATATTTAGAAAACTTAAATATCAGTATTTAGCTCAGTTTATATTTTGTCAAGGACAAGCTCTAAATTGAGAGATACAATGCTGACCTGAAGAATAAATTCATAACAATAGTTTAAGGAAGAGTGGTTTATTGATTTGTGATTTTTTAAAAAATCTGAAATTCTTGATTTAAGACACATAAAAAAGGTGTTTGACAAACTTTATCTTAAGAACCATCAAAAATTTAAAAATAAAAAACATTTAGGTTTACATTTACATAGTAAAAATGATTCAAGCTTTGTGTGAAGTCTTATCAAATTCAGAATGACTGAATTTCGCAACGTTTTCTGAATAAAAAAATGATTCAAAGTAAACAAA
Organism: Baccha elongata; assembly: GCA_951217065.1. Taxonomy (NCBI): domain Eukaryota; kingdom Metazoa; phylum Arthropoda; class Insecta; order Diptera; family Syrphidae; genus Baccha; species Baccha elongata. The sequence continues at coordinate 164,585,929 of OX578272.1, forward strand.
ATTGTTGGTTTAACATGTTGGGAAGTCGTTATTTCAGTTTCTTTATTGAAACTCTGCTTTTTCTTAAACATTACAAAATTGCCTACAAAGTTTTAGATCCTCCCTTACTTTACTTTCAGCGCAGCGTTGTTTGTTTTCAATTTTTTGATGTTTCTAATGATGAGAATTCTATAAAAAGTTGTTATAATATCAAAAATCAAGCATTTCAGATTTGTTTAAATTTTGTTGCTTAAAAATTAAAATCAAAATCAACAAATTATTTTTTCTAAAACAATTGTTAAGGGTTTATTCTTGAGGTCTGCACTCAAATATACTGATATTTAAGTTTTGGAAATATCCTGTTTCGTTAGTTTTATAATTCAAGATGTTTCTGAATTTTGATGCTAACCTCTGTAATGGCTTTTAGACTACCAGCTGTCTCTCAAAAAATATATTTTTAAAAATGTTGCTTGTTTTCGTCAATGAGTTCAATAAAGTAAATTTTAAGAATAACAGTAAGATTTCGGACTAATATTTTCCCCAGAACTAAGAGTATGTTTATACTCTCTCAGTACATATGAAACAAAATTGAGTTATTGTATTAGATATGGAGATAGGCTTATGAGCGACAAAAGTTGAACCTATTCAAGTGACCAGCAGTGTATTTTAATGCTAACTATGAACTGCGTTAATGTTGGTGTAGTAACCAAATTTTAATCGGTGATCACACACAAACTCATAAACACTCCCCATTTAATTGCACAGCCACAAGTGTTGTCTGTATGAGTGTAGCTTTTCGTCGTCTAAAATATAATAAAAATCAGAAGTGTGTGCCTACTACGAAACATGATCGCCTGATGCCTTTCTGAAAATTGGTTCAATTTTGTATGGCGAAATTGAAATAAATTTGAGCTTCAGCGAAAAATAACTAGATGGCACTAGTAACTTCCTTTAGCAAGAATATACTTTTTTATTTTATTTGTTCAATTGCAGCGTATATTGATATTCCAATTATGCGAGCAGTGAAAAAAAAAACAAAAGGTCACTCCTCCTAAACGATACTTTCTTTGATTATGTGCCCACACATGTAAATGAGAAGGTAAACAAGAGAATCTTAGCATGGGTATTTTCTATTGTTTCCCCATATTGCATTGTTGTTGGTTTTTCCCGAGGTTGAAATCTGTGATCACACACAAGCTCACAAAAAATCCCATTTTAATTGCACAGACACAAGTATTAAGTGTATGAGTGTAGCATTATGTTGTCGTATAATTTTAAAGTATTGCCCTTCTACAAAACATGATCGCCTGGTGCCTGGCTAAAAATTGTTTCCATTTTCTATGGAGAAATTGAAATAAATTTGAGCTTCAGCGAAAAATAACTAGATGGCACTAGTGATTTCCTTTAGCAAGAATATATTTTTTTATTTTATTTGTTCAACTGCAGCGTATATTGATATTCCAATTATGCGAGCAGTGAAAAAAAAAAGGTCACTCCTCCTAAACGATACTTTCTTTGATTATGTGCCAACACATGTAAATGAAAAGGTAAACAAGAGAATCTTAGCATGTGTGTTTTCTATTGTTTCCACATAATGCATTGTTGTTGGTTTTTTTCGAACTTTTAATCGGTGATCACACTCAAGCTGACAAAAACTAACATTTTCAATGCACAGACATAAGTTTTATGTGTATGAGTATAACATTTTGTTGTTGAATAGTGTAATAGCCCTACTACAAAACATGAGCGCCTGATGCCTGGCTAAAAATTGTTGTTAAATTCGCAGATGTATTGCGATAAATAAATAAATATCACATGATGTACGTCTTCTCAGAACGAAAAGAAGAAAACTCAAAAATATGTTTAATGAAATTCCAATTCACTCCTGAACGTTACATTTTTAGTTTTTTCTTAATTTTAAAATAGGTTCATTTTAAAATAGTAATTTATTGAGGTTTTTTTTGTTTTTTACTTTTTGTCTTTCATGGTAAGAAGAAAACATCCATTACTAAACAAACCGATTAATTTATCTTAAAAACTGGTTAAGTTTTATATAATTTTTCTAATCATATATCTACCTAAAAAGTTGTTTTCACAGAATATAATTTCATTACGCGTGTACGTCATATTAAAGCTGTTATTGTCACTGAAATCAACAAATCCAGCTCGAACATAAAAATGCCTCTTCACTTGATTGCTACGAAATTACACCAATCAAACATGAATTGCAACCAACAAAAATGATGGTTCTCGAGTGTTATAAAAATGGCATCGGAAAATGTAAACGAATACGTCTTTATTTTTATAGATGTCAAGTTGGCTGTCAAATAACAAAAAAAAAAAAATATATTCACTGTATCTATTTATCAGAGACCATTAAAGGAAATTATTTCGGTATATCAAAGCGCACATCAGAAATACTTCAGACAAGGATTGTAAATTTTACTTCGAAAACCAACACTCCAGCTAGCATCACTATACATATATAAGTCCATAAATAAACAATAAAAGTCGCACAGCAAAGTCATACCGAGGCATGACTTTCACATAAAATTAAAATGTTTGCCCGAATTAAGTACTTCAACCCAATATGGCACTTCCTTTAGTCGTCATCTTTACTTTTTTTTTTTGCCAAATGAGGATAACCATTCGCGAGTGTACCTCAAAAGTTTTACAAGTCGAACAAAAAAATTACCCACAGAAGCGACCCGACATTTGAAAACTTTTTTCCTCAATTGGCTTGAAGTATAAATATTTTATAGGATTTTTTCTTTCGTCTCTTCCTTACTTGTGTAGAACTTTTAGTTTCTACAACTTTGAGTTGTAGCATTTTTGTATAATGAAAAATGTCTTTAGTCTTTATGACCAGGCCAAGAATATACCGACCTTTGTGCTGGCGTGATCTGTATGCCAAAAGTAATTAAGCTTGACTTTGCTGGAGGGGGTTTTGTTACAAGATGTGGATTTGGTGGCATTTGGACTCATTTTATCGGATGAAATATATTAAAAACTTAAGTGGTCAGAGAAAGAATTACTAAAGGGTTTCAAGAGTTGCACGACAGGGTTTTACTTAATGAACGGTTGTTATATGCAACTGATAGGCACTATGGAATAGTTAAAGGTCCATTAGTTTTCTTTGAGCTATAAAAATTAAAATTCATTAGAATCGCCAAGAGTCCATGACCAGAACATGATGATGTATAAACTATTACGCGGTGTATTATGAGTCACTATTTGTTTGAAATGTTGATTCCTAGAGTCAGGTTAAATTTGTTTTGAAAATTTAGAAAAAAAAAACACATAAATCCATTAGATATTAAAAATTCTGAAATTGTTTATTGAGTTTCTTTCTGCTGATGGGAGCATTAACTGGAAATTAGCGAAGGAAATATTAACTGCTATCAGGCTTCTTTTTATAGTGTTGATATCGTCGGCATGTTTATAACTTTTTGTAGTTTTGTTTTCCTCCACCTTCTCAATTTCAATATTAAAACAGCTACATGAATGTGCATCTTCCTGTTTTCAACCTCTGATAATGTTAAAGGTTCGGTTCTTGTCATCAAACGGTATGATTCTTCTCTGTTCACAATATTATAAGCTGTTTTGAAATCGACAAATAGATCGTTGGTTTCGATATTGAATTCTTTGGTCTTTTCCAGAATCTGACGCAGATCGATGATCGATGGCAGAGTTTAAGCCACATTAGTAGAGTCCACTTAACTCCTCTGCAAGTAGTTTAAGACGCTGGGTAAGATCTTTTAGGCTTATACGTACATATGTATTATGTAATTGTTGCGTTATCCTTTTTTTTTACTTGACAACTACGGTAGTAGGGAGTTTTTATCTTTACCATTTGAATCAATTTGTATGGATGAGCTGGTTAAGAAGCTCCTCTTTTGCTGGAAGGTTATCAGCGACATTCTTTGTTTTGAACATAAGTTTTGTACTCTCGTTTTGGTTGAGTTTCTAGAAGTCCTATTGGTGTTCATCTAGATTGGCTGGAAATAAACAAAAAAAATTGAGGTTAAAGGGTTGTTGTCGACAGGTTAGAAACAGTGGGGTTTAGCAGTCGAACAAATACTCTGATATAAAAATACATATGAAAATTCTTTTATTTTTCAAAGATTTTAAGCAAAAAAAAAAATAAAAATAAAAGAAATGACTAGTTCGCACAAAAATGCTCTTATAGAAGTTTTCTAACATGAAAATTTCAAAATAAACTTATTTAGTTTATTAAAATTCTATTTTTCTTCTTTATTAAATTTGATTTATATTGACTATTAAATTATAATTAGAAATAATTCATTCAAACCATAACAGTTTTTTTATTGTAAGAATTTTCTTTTGTTTACATCTATACTAGCTGACCTTCACCGGTGTTGCCAGGGTATACCAACAAATTAATTTCTATTTGAATAAAATTCATAGGCAGTTCTGCTTTTAACTTTTTGTTTCTCCTATATTATGAAATTACTGAATATTTCATAAAAACAAGTGGAAACAATTCGGATAAAACTATCTTCGTCATGGCTTCAGCAGTTACTTCATACCTTGGTATAGTTTTAGAAATCTTTGAAACTGTGTGTGAACCTGAACAGATAACCTTTCTGAACGGGCGCTTGAAGATTCTCTTGCATGGCTGGATTTTGTTCTATCTAAACGATCTTATAGTATTATATAGAGCCTTTTTCTACTTCCACCATATATTATTATAAAGTCTAAAAAAATTATTTACGTGCGTCTTTTTGTGTTTACCCCATTTCACCTTTAAAATACCTAAATTAAATAAAAAAAAATTTAGGTTTTCCGAACAGAAGATTTTTGATCAATTCAACCTTCGCTTGAAGAATGAAATTATTACTTTTTTCCAGAGGAAAAACAAAACAATTGTTTCCAGTAGAAATATTGTACCTATTGATAATATATAAAACATTCGAAACCAAAACGCTCTATATTTAAACACACTATCAGATCATATTGGAAAGATATTAAACTATAAACTTTTCATTGTATCCATATAAAAATGGCGCCCCATAAGCGCATATTAGGGTTTTGATGAGTAAGTCTTTATATTTCTCCCTACCATACCTTCTACAACTCATATTATGTAATATTAAAACTCCCTCATGAATATCGTTTACCATTTTTATTGACACCACTTTTCTTAACCCATCATTAAATATTTCAAAATCAATTGACTCATAAGCGACTAATCAATGCAATTAAGGTATCATAAGCCAAAAAGGATTAGGTATGCCTCTTCTTACACTCTTTCTATCACAATTCACAACCCTTAATAAGAGCTCTTTTAAACTTGATCTTCAAGTGTTTGTATAATCTTTCAACTTAAACTTTGCAGAAAAACGAACAGCTTGTCCTTGGATTTCTTATGTTATAATGAACGTATAAATGTAAATGCGCCTTGGTGGAATATATGTAGTGTCTTTGCCGGTAACTGGAGATAGTGCTCTTTATCCTGTGATAAGACATAATCCCACTACCGCCCTAAACTTACGATGTCATTCTGAGGCTATTAAATATGTATGAAAACTCCATTAAGGTGAGTTGGTCTATACAAAAATGTTGTTGGTGGCGCGTATACTAGGTATACGAACAACACACCAACACAATCAAATATCCGCCCATCTTGCTGTTGCTGTTGCTGCTGCTGCTGCCAAGAATAAGATAAATATATCAGTGATACAGAGCGCCTTCATCAAACGACTCCGGCTGGCATAGTCGTTAGCAGGTGAAAGAGAAGTGGATGTGTAGGCAAATTATCCTATTATTCAGAATCTTAAGATGCGGGCTCTGTGTAATCAAGGCACATCCTCTGTTTCTTACGTTTTTTGACGTCCATTTACCTTTTGCGCACAGCGAATACACCTCCCTCCATGTGGAATACTCTCGTACTTCTTAAGCACAACATGCATTCGTTTGCCTTTGAGAGCTTATCACGATTTGAAAGTGTTGCCATTTATTTGTTTAAGAACAAAAGAAGTTATGTTTGCGATACTAAACATTTAAAATTGGATTAAGCAGTCAAAGGGACTGTATTCGACGAATTGATCGAATTTTCGTTTGAGGATATTTCCATACTCAGTGGTTTGCTCCAAGCGCTCAGATTTAATTATAAAACACACTTCTCACAATCAGTCAAATGACATGAAAACTACATGACGTGTGCCGCGACCTACTCCATCATTTTATTCTGAGCTCATAGAGCACGCTCCATCAGATAGAAAAAAGACACACAAGTGGAGCGCTCTGAGCACTCGGGGCATAAACCGATACATATATCTATTTTTACAGCTCCGAGCTTATAAAGAAAAACGCCTAAAAGCAACACAATTTGACATAATGTTAAATGTGTCAGATTGTTACACATTCAATTTTCCATTTTCCGGAGTATATAGTACGTACTGTCATCAGTAAGTAATCAAATTGTGATTGACAGATTAGTACAAATCGTATTTTGACGTTTACGAATTACCTATTCAATGTGAACTGTCATCAGGGGCAACAAATTTGCATCTGAAGTTTAACAGATTATTCTTACAAATGTAATTTTGTAATTTTGAAATTTATTCCCGAATTCGATGAGACCTAGAAGGAAAATATTTTACATTTCATAGTATATTTTCGAAGTATTTAATACATTCAGTCATCAGCAGCTATAGATTAACAGATTTGTAAAAGTCTTATTTTGAAGAAGTACTCATTATGAACTGTCATCAGAGGCATTTTGTAGTTCGACAGATTTTTTCAAATGCAGTTTTGACGTTTGTGAACATTCTTTGAGTTCTAGAAGGAAAGAATTTGACATTTCATAATATATTTACGAAGTATTCAGTACGTACTGTCATCAGCAAGTAAAAAATTTGACACTTTGTAGTTTGACAGATTTGTTATTTTTTTTATGTTCACGGAGTATTCATTGTGCATTGTTTTCAGAGACAATAAATTTGTATATAAACAGATGTTACAAATGCAGTTTTAACATTTGGGAATATTCGTTGTGATCTAGAGGGGAAATATTTGACATTTCCTAATATAATTTGGAAGTATTCAGAAAGTACTGTCGTCAGAAGTAATAAACTTGACACTTTGTAGTTTGACATATTTGTAAAAATTTTATTTTGATGTTTACGCAGTATTCATTGTAAACTGTCATCAGAGGCAAAAAATTCTTACAAACACCAGTTTTGACATTTAGGAATCTAGAAGGAAAGCATATGACATTTTATAATATATTTTCGGAGTATTTAGTACGTTCTTTCATCAGCAAATTATAAATTTGATACTTTGCAGTTTGACAGATTTCTACGCATTTTATTTTGTCGGTTTAAGTTTGTACAAATCACGTTTACGAAGGATTCATTGTGAACTGTCAAACTAATACTATACTTTCTAGTTTGAAAACATTGTTTCTCTAATCTCTACTGACTATAGCTACTTAACAAAATCACAAACCGCTTTTCTTTAGATTCTATTTAAGAAAGAAGCAGCTGTAATCCTCTTCTGTCAGTTGATGATTAAATGCTTAACTCATGCCTCGATTTTACAACATGCACTTGATGAAAATTTTACATTTGTTTGACAATAAAATCTTTTGTAAGAATCTTAAAAATTTGTTCAAGTAGTTAAATAAAAATGAAAAAAAAATAAAATCTACTTCCTCTAGGATTTAAAATATAATTTAGTCATAAAAAAATTACCTACAATGGCAACACAAAGTTGAAAAATCCCTTGCGGTTGCTACGCTATACTATAGATTCCACATCTTCATGTGTACACTTTTGTGTCGTGTGCTTTGACGGTAGACCATATTCGAGAGAAGTATAATAGGTTACCGCAAAACTAAGACGTTTCTTGCACACGATCCTCCCGCACTGTGTGTGTGCCTCCTCAAACTCCTCGAGCAGATTTACAAAGTATATTGATGTGGGCGTAAAAAGGTAAGGAGGCGGGAATGGTTGAATTTGCTTTAATAAATTAGGGGTTTAACCCCTACGAAGCAAGGCAGCCTCAATAAATGAGAAGCCGCGGAGAATCCTTAAGAAGTTCCCGCAACAATCCTTGATGTTTGTCTTTAAAGGTGGATATGATGATGATGGTGGTGATGGTACAGATGCAAAAGATATGAAGATATTTTCTTCATTATTTTGTTTTGGCTTTCCTGCCTTTGACATGCTACACGTTTTCCTAATGTGGTATATATACCATTGTTGGTGGAGCATAGAGATGAATCTTTATAAGATTCGCGAGTGTAGTAAAAGTGACGATGAAATGATAACTGTGGGACTCCTGGATTGTTTACTCGCTTTGAATTAGAGATGGCATTAGTATTAATGGTATGCCGACATTTTACGTTTTGGGACAAATCACTGTCTTGGGTGTACTCTAGTGGGATATGCATGAGTAGAGAGTAGTGGTATAGTTATAAATTTACATATATAGGATCCAAGATCACATTAAATCTTTTTGAAAATAAATATGCAAAGGAATGAATTATGAAGGCATCTATTTATGTTAAATTTTAAAATTCTTATTTATCATAAGGACTAGGACTTGTGTTGATTTATTCAAAACATTCAACTTTGTATATGACCTTGAAAATTCATGGTCACAAACATAAAGGTTATATTATAGAAACACTTCGTTTATATGCAAAACAAAATAGATGATTTTTGGTTGATTGTTGGTTGTTGTTGCAATTTTAAGTAAAAAATTGATATACATTTTTTGTTTACTTATATACATAATTACACACAATACAAGCTGCCTATAGCATACGCTCTCTATGCTTCTTTTTATTTCTTTAAAAGCTCCAGTATCAGCTACTTATTCTTTTTGCATATCTTCCACTCTTTACACTTTGTCACCCCGTGAAGAGTTTTTAAACTATTTGGTCTTGGTCAAACCGAAAAAGGAGTGCTTTTGTAGGATAAATTTTCGTTGGATATTTACTAAATTATCGTTCGTGGAGTTGAAATTTACTCCGATGTAGATAAACTCTTTAACTACTTCGAAGTTACTGCTTTTCAATTTTCAATAGTGACGTTTACGTTTTGTCAAAGGTGGTGGACAGATGCTTGTTTGTATGTTGATGTCAAGTATTTGGTATTTTCCTCACTAACATCCAGACCATTGGGTTCCTGTTCTTTAATAACAGTGATGGAACTTTTGATGGCTCATAGCAGTTAGACGGATCTTTTAAAGATACAACCTTACCTGCTAACGGCTGCTATACGCACTTTTTCTGCTCCAGAACGAGATTCAAGAAATCATTTGATAGCGCATCTCCATGCCGAAGCCTAGTGCATGTTTGCAATAGTTATGAGGAATTTTTTCTCAGTTGCCCAGTTGCATCGAGCGATGGGGATCCCGAGATCGGTAATCAATATAAAAGAGCTCATAATGATGTATGTTTTCATGGGGCTTTGAAGTTCATTAAAATATATTGATTCTCGGGTTCAAATTCGCTGATTTTCAGTCAATGCCTTAGTCAAAAAAAATTTGGTTTGGATGAAAGCTATAGAACTGATAGTTCAAACCTCGGTCATGCTTCCGCATCCACCCATAGTTAGGTGATGATTAAATGTATGCTGCTGACCAAAACATGTATAAAAATGATACTCCTAAAATTATCGCAATCATTTGATTTGTTTTCAATTCATTAAACATAACATAACAATATTTGCGTCTCGCTATTAAATTGCATCTCATCATAATTATTAAATTTGTCTATAAAATTACCTCTTCGTATTGCAATGCCTTGACATACTTTCAATGTTTCAATACATGTGACAATGATACTGAAATAAAACTCACAGTTGCAAGTGTAATATAGACATACAGATTATTAAAGACAATACTTAAGAGGCAAAATTACATATTCAACACACAGGGCCGGCCCGAGCACAGTTAGCGCCCTGTTCAAGCTTCACCATAAGCGTCCCTGGTTTGCGTTTGTTGGGTTTTTAATTTTTTTCTGGAATAGCAGATTCGTCAATTAGCCAACTCAATCCGTCAATTAGCCAACTCAAAGATAGATAGAATACGAATTCTTGGACAAGAAAACAAACAGAAGCATTAATTATTAATTTATGGATGTTATTTTCTTTTATAAAATGCAAAAAAATCGCGTCGTACAACTGTTTCACTTCACAAAAATTCCATCCGCTTGAAGTGAGGCATTCTCAATTGAGGACCTGTGTAATCACGAGAGTACTCACCACGCCAGACTCAAATTTCACAGTCTAAACACGGTCTATGGGTGTGGATAGGAAGGTAGGCAGTGATTTATTTTTGGATTAGTAGACGTTTGTATTTAAATAAAGAAAGTAGTTAGTAAGCTAGTAACATAAGCTATGAACATAATAATTGATATCAATATTGGGTAAATTAAAAAAGTAGGTAAGTAATATATTGTTTCGTATTAGATTAGGTAGGTAGTGGGGTTTTCAATGCTTGCTCAAGGCGCCCATTGGGTTAAGCGCCCTGCGCAATTACATCGCTTGCACGTATAGCTTGTCCGGGCCTGTCAACACATTGAAAAAAAATCGAATCGCAAATGTCCACAATACAGCAAAATTGACTAAGAGCATAATGTCCGATAGAAATGTTTATATCAACAATTACATATATATATAGCCACTCAAATGCTACCATAATTTCATAATGTACGAAATTATTTAATGGAATTTTGGTGTCTTGAATACCTATTGATTAATCACACCTCAACGCTGACTCGCATTAACTTATAATCTCGTCTTTAATAAATAACAAGTTATAGTTATATGTTTAAAGATAATAAGATTAATGTGTCTTACACAATTATCCATACAAATATAACGAATCTTAACAAAAATGTACTCAACGAACCAAATGAAGAAATCAATATTCAAAAAAAAAAAAAAGAATAAAAGATGTTTTTAGAAGTTCTTAATCACTTAATTGAGTTGTCTTCGATGACGTCTGAATAATAAGAAGATAAGAAGAAACAACAATAATTTCGCATCTTTCTTAAGATGAATAATAGATATTGATTCTTGATCTTAAGGTTATCGACTTTTATTATATTTGCCAAACTCATTATGTCAAGTCAAGTCAATTTAGATAAACTACTGCGAACTGCGATATAAAAGCAATGTGTAGGTAAATTGACAAATTGAATAAACAAGATTATTGCGAATTTTTGTATTATTCTTTAATACTCGTAGATAATAAAGAAAAGAAAATGCACGATTCGGTCGCACAAGTTAGCTTTCTCTACGAATACAGAAAACGCACAGTAAATTATGCTGAAAGGTATATTTCGCCTTTACAGTGGTCGGTATAATTATTTTGACAAAAATGTTATGTTTCTTTCAACGACAATATTTCAGTTATTGAAAGACTAGGTATATGTTATGATTAATCAGTATGCCCAATCGGCGTTGGGCAATATCTACCAAATCCATTTGGAAATGTCGGTATGATTTTTATTAAAGTTATTAATAAAACACCGAACTGTGTTTTGGCAATAAAGCTTCTATTTTAACGTCGAGAACTCTATGGATGGTTCTGCAAACTCATTAATGAATGACAATTATGGCTATCGAAAATGGCCGAAAACCGAGATATAGCCCTTTAAAGTGCAGAAAAAAAGACCTAACTATATGGTAAGTAATTTTGGCTTGACTATTTTTTCACTAAATGTAGTTTGAAATATTTAAAATAATATTGTATAACTACCATAACATTATCATGTCGGGTTAGGGTTGCCAGAGCAACATAAAAAAAAGTATAAAAACACTTAAAAAAAAAATTTATTGAATTTTTTGAGTTGCTCTGGCAACCCTTTCCAAGTTTTACAAAATACAAATTTCAACTATATTTTAGTGAAAAAAAATTCGAGCCAAAATTACTTACCAAAGTATTCTTCACTTTGAAGGGATCTTTGGTTTCCGGCCATTTACGGTATCCATAATTGCATTCCTTTTTGAGTGGCATTGAAGCAATAACGCGCGCTAAAATAATGTCCAAAAATCGGTCACTAGCTCTTCTACTATAATCACAATAGAGAAAGAATGTTTTGACGCACGGCACTAGGTAGGTAATATTTTTGTGTTTTAAATTGTTCATTGGTTTATTATAACCTTAGTATTATCAATATAGTTCAATATACACTTTTTAATTTTGTATAGGAAATTTATTTTTTTAACGCATGCATCAAAAAACCATGTTTACATTATACGACACATTAATAACAAAAACAACAACAAAAAATTCCATCCTAAAAAAAAAAATTACAATAAAATTTAATTTAATCTCCTAGCTGTCACTTCATAACTCACAATAAGCTTCAAACGCTGGGAGGTTTATCCATATTTATCCAGCCCGCTTTACGTCCTCCTATGATGGTATGTAATGCCAGCAGCGATATACCAACCTTTCCACCTATAAACAGTTTTTATTTTATTTTTTATTGTCTGGTTAAACGAGCCCATATTTTCAATTTGCCGCCTCCTTTGATAACAAACAGCACAATATTCAATCTAATTTTATGGATAAACTCTCAGTGTAAGCTTAGCCTTAACTTGAACACACATAGTTAAACAAAAATTCGTGCTCTTGCGCAAATAAGCTCACATGACTAAGCAATGTTTACACATTGCATTCTTTTGCGGGCCAGCCACAAAGGACCTCTTAAATCGAATAAAAAACCGCGAGTTTATCTTTTTTTTTTTTTGTTATCCTGTTTTGTCTGGCATTTTCTTCGAATTTCATTATGGACATCATTCTCGCGTGGAAAATTCAATTTCACATATTTTCCCATTTTCACTTGGCAAAGATTAGATTGAGCGATGCTTTGTGAAGTTCAATGCTTTATATATTATTTAAATATGCGAGAAGGACAAGGTATATCCTAGCAACATCATATATGTACAAATATAAGAATATCTGCTCGTCCCACATATTATCATCATAGCATCCTTAAGATTTAAGTATTTTATTTTTGTGTTAAATCATGTGGAATCCATATTGAGCGGCTATTTGGTTTGATGATGGTGGTTGTGGTCTTTTATACCGGTTTCAGCTTCATAGATATCTGCGGGAATATCCTGAAGCGGAACAAGGCTTGGTTTATGCGTGTTGGTGCGGTTTAATGCGATAAACCGAACCTGACACGTTGCCTAGAGACTCGCTAGTGATGGGACAGACTCCCACGTTCCACATGTTGTCTAAGATAAGTAATATATATATATATATATATGATTTTATTGAGAGCAAGGATGTGTTTATTATCATTTTGAAAACAAACCAGGATTCTCTGTGGTTGTGTTCACATCGGGAGCGACGAGAAACGGCGACGGAGTCCTTGATTCTGTTTTTCAACTGCTCTCAAAGGACCTTTGTGATTACTGTCATAAAATCTGCGTGTGTTTGATATGAAGAGGGATCTTTTTTTTTCTATACTACTTTGCATATATCAAAAGGACGACCACGCACAGAATATTCACAGGGATGTCCTTGCTTAGCAACAAAGCTGCATGTACACACGTTCGCGAAACATTTTGTTATAGGTTCTATAAGTAGCTATGTAGGTAAAATAAAATTGTATGAACAAAGTAAAATAAAAATAATAACGTTTATTGAGCTATTTGCGTTGCCGAAAGTGATTTGGAGATTTGATATAAGCGTTATATATTATGGCAATACAAAATGGTAAGACATTTTTTTTAGAACATCAGATGTGATTGACATGATTGAGTTTTGAATAACTGATTTAGTTGTGGGTGTTTTGTTTTTATTATTTCTAAGCTATAAAAAAGTCTCACATACACAAACGTGCCAGAACATCTATGCAATAAGTCCAACACTTTTCTTAAGATGCGATTAATGGATAAATCACATCTAGTCAAACAACAGCAAAGTTATTCTTTTGATGCAATAACACCTTAAAATTTCTTGAAAGCGTTCATGCGATTCCTTAGCTTTGCGTCACTGAATATCATCGGCGTCGGTGAAATAAAAATACAGGAACATGCCTGCCATTAGCGAAAACACAACCAGACATTTCGAAAAATTTCGACCATTATGAAAGTACTTGCCACTTGCTAATATAAGAGTCACATCGACGATGAGAAATAACAATGATCCTGGAAAGGTACTGATCCTGCATCAAGCAGAAATGATCGGGTCAAAATAGGATTTCGGGTACTATATCTGATAAATCCAACAGATTACTCAAAATTAAGAGAGTTGGAAAGTTGAAAGTATGAACGGACCAAGCTTTGAGCTGGAAAGATGATGCTAGGAAAGCGATTGGACATCTAGTGCATTCAAGAAACAATATGGCAACACACTGCAAACAGAGTCTGTTTGGATTTAAAGACGAAAACATACAGAATGTTTTATTGGCTATTATACGGAGTAAAACAAGGTATCATCCGGAATCTGATCACGAAACGTCTTGCTTTTTCAAAGTCTAGTGATTTCTCTAAAACTTATGATGTAAGGTGTGTGGAATATTGGACCATATATGGACTATCACTTTCTAAACCTGCATTCAAAAAAGGAGAAATGGTCAGGAATTTGCTCATCAAAGTTAATATATAGAATACTTAAAGTTAGGGACGATCGATATTTCGAAATCGTCGATTTTAGCATCGATGTCAACATCGACAGCGTATCATCGATTATCGATATTAAGCACAGAGAGGACATTTATTGTTACCCTAAATCGAAGATTTCGACTACATTAATAAAACAAAGTAAACATTTTTGGCCTTTAATTAAAATTTTAAGGAAGAAAAGAATACAGAAAAAAAAAATGATGTTGATGTTTTTTTGTGTAAATACGTGGGAAGTAATAACTGTCAATTAAAATCAACAGAAAACGCCAGACTTAACATTCATTTACAAGAGGCAGTCCCACTGAAAAGAACATAGAGGTATGCTCAGGGCTCGAACCCAGACCTCCGGACGTAATAGTCCGACACACTAAACACAACACCACGGGGCAATACAAGTGGAAAACTAGTATGAGTGTAAATTGACGGCAACCGGAACTGAGATGAAGATGAAAGATGAAGAGTGGCTCAGCTTGATCGAATTAAAACTTAAAACTGAAAAGATTCAAGGAAGTGGTGGGCACAAAGACGTTCGTCGACGACGACGAAGGCTACGATGGAGAAGGCAACGACGTCGCAGCGGTTTCTATTCTTCTTCAAACACCACGTCAACTGGATGTCTAAATATTGAGATGAGTTGAGGAAAATTAGTTTCCCAAAAGTTGGTTCTTTTTGATGAGTTTTAGTTAATCGCAACAACATTCTAATGCCAGTTTGGGTTAAATTCGATGCTAAAACACAAAGTAATTTCGTATATGTTAGACTGCAGTGTGTTAAAATGTATTTAAACGATTTCTGATTCAGTTTGAACACAATATTTACCTTCGGTGGCACGTTTGACTTAAAGAAAAATAAAGTAAATAAAAACAAGTTCAAAGTGACGATCGTCAATAGAAAATCACCTCCTTGGAGTTTTTTTTTTCACCTGAGCGCTCTTAAGACTCCACATTGAGCGCCATTAAATGCGAGCTTGGTTAAAAAGATTTTTTTCTTAAACAGTAATAGCGTGCAACGGCAAGCGTGTCGCCGCCGCTACTGATATATTAAAAAAGTCTCCCATGGAATCAAGGTCACAATAAGCTGCCAAGCCACAAATTATTAAAATATATTTAAGGCTTGACCGCAGAAATCTAACACTATTGCGAGTGATAAAATAAGCCAAACTTTATTAAATGTGCCTATAATGTTTCGTGTTAAGATTCGATCTAAATAAAATCGTATGACATGGTCTGGCGTCCTCATATTGTACATAAAAGAGTTAACAGTACAATATAAATAAAAATAAAATAAAATAAATTCTTACAGTTTTCGGTTTCGGCAGGCAAGAGGAGTTCCGGTAGCATATCTATGTAATTTTTTTTTTCCTCAGTGAAGTCTTCAAATTAAAGATAACCCATCTTGTTCATTCAATCTGTATTCTGAAAAAAAAAAGAAAATAATTAGACTATAGTAGTGTTATTTAATTACCAATTATCGCAGTTTTTATAGCCCTTATGATGTTAATATCTCTATAATAAAAATTGTAGAGCATAAAACATTTTTGCATGCCCTCAAACGTTTCTGAGAAAGAGGGCGGAAAGCGCATCGCGATCAGCCTAACTAAAAACATAAAATATCATTGGTAATACCAATACAAAAAACTCCAAATACAATTTTATGTGAAGAATACCGACCAGTTAATATGCTCCCCGTTTATGAAAAGGTCTTAGAGAAACTTATAGAAAATCAATTTAGAAACAATTTGGAAGTTAATAATTTAATAACGGATCAACAATCGGGGTTTCGAAAAGGATACTTGTGTGAAACCGAGCTTAATTGTGTGGTAGAAAATTGGAAAAATGAGATGGGCAGCAAAAATATTGTCATAGCAGTCTTTTTGGATTTCAAGAGAGCCTTCGAAACTGTGGACCGAAAAATAATTCTTGAAAAGCTCTTTAAATATGGAATCAAAAATAATGAGATAAAGTGGTTTGAGTCATATCTAAATGCTCGAACACAGCGTACATCAGTGAACAATAATGTGTCTAATGCAAAAGAAGTAAAAACAGGGGTACCGCAGGGCTCGGTGTTGGGAGTGTTCTTGTTTCTGTTGTATATTAATGATATAAATTTGGCAATTATATATTGTAAATTAGGTATGTTTGCTGATTTATTTCGGGAAAAGATATGCGAGAATGTACGGATAAAATTAAGAGTGACTTACAATCCATAAGCGAATGGCTCATTACTAATAAGTTTAAGCAAGCTTAATATTAAAAAAAACTAAATATGTGTGTATCAACACTTTGGATCAGAATGTTGTGCGAATTAATGGAGAGAATATCGATCGTGTGGATGAGTTTAAGTACTTAGTACGGTTATTGACAGTAAAATAAAACTTAAAGCTAATACGGATCACGTATGCAAAAAATTATCAAAAAAAAATATACTTTCTTGGACGGATTAGAAAAAAACTATCAATTAATACTGCAATTAAAATTTATAACGCGATTGTAAAACCTCATTTTCAATACTGCTCGACTATTTTATTTTTATCTTCCCAAGGAGACATTTCTCGGCTTCAAAGACTTTAAAATAAGACAATGAGAATTATTTTGAAATATGCGCGACTCACTCATATAAAATCTATGTTACAGAGACTTAATTGGCTAAACATAACACAACTAATTAAATTAAATGTTTCATTGTTTGTTTTTAAGTTAAAAAATAATATGCTTCCAAAGTATTTAAGCAATAATTTAAAATATGTCAGTGATTCTCAACCGTATAATCTTAGAAGTGCTCAAAACTTTAGACTACTACACAAATCAACGTCGCGAGGGCAGAACACAATGATGTGTAAAGGACTTCAACTATATAATAACCTTCCTAATGAAATCAAATCATTAAATAATATAAGAATCTTTAAAAAAGAAGTGATTAAATATTTGAAATCGGATAATTAATAAGAATTATAAATACCCTAATGAACCAAATGGCTTTTTAGTCAAATCAATTGCTCCTCCAATTTTTTACCTTAATTTTGTTTTATCATATAATAACATATTATATTGCATTGAATAACATTGTACAAACATCTTTTATATTCCAGTAAATTATTATCTAAGACGAGGTTGTTATATAGAGTGCACAGTGACCTTTAACATTCCTTCGAAATATTCCTCAGACTTGTCAAGGAGTTAACGTACTAACAACTCTTACGTCTGCTATATGCATCGGGAGAAGGGGACAGCAAGGGCGTAAATTTCTCTATTTCGGACCAAAGCAATAGGTGCGTGAAGTCGTATAGTAAAAAATTCTTCCCGAATAAATTAAAGATCATGAAAATTTCTACAAATATTTTTATGCACATTTTTCCAATTCTCAACCATTTCCGAGCTACACACATTGCGAAAGAGAACATTTTCAAAAAAGCAATTATTAACTCATATTTTTTCTCAAAATATTAATCTGAAAAAATAAAATTTAAGTATAGAGAATTTAATTCACTTAAAAAAATAATAACTCTTCAAATTATGGCTTGTTTAATTCTAAAACGGAAGAATATAAGGTAACATTTTGTTTTTAAAATGTTTTTTTTAGAGACGCGTGAAGCTCGAAAACGGTTGAGAATTCTGCAACTGGACACTTGCAGAATAAATACAATATCAAGTAAAGACATGTGTAAAAAGCTACTCTTGAAAAATAAACTGTCGAAATTCTACCAGACAACTTGCGATCTAGTGAAGAAGAAGTCTGGCGTGCACCAAGAAAGTAGTGCCGAAAAAGCTATCACTTCAATTTCTAAGTAATGTTTGCATATAATTGTTAGAGAATTTTCAATAAAAAATTCACTCTAGAATTTGAAGTCATCCCTGGAAATGCATTTCAGAAAATACCTTTGCCCAGATAACTTGATCTTTTAAATTGGTTCTACCATTTTATTGCAATCCATATATGAGACATGTTGAATTCACCTCTTCGAATAACCAACTTAGACTTTGTATACAACAAAACTATATCTACTCACATCAATGTATATAGCTGTAGAATTAGGTTAGGGAATCGCAATGCAGTATTTAAGATTTAGCAAAATCTTATATAATATTCCAAATGAAGAAGAAGGTATTCAAGTACGAACAGCTAACAAGTGAGTAGAGTAATTTTGTTTAATGGATTACGTGAGTGTATTGCTTGATGATGATGTGTTCTCAACGCAAGTATTCTATTTCTCTATCTTTCCCTTTGGTTAGTCACAACTTGTAGGTTGATTGCGGTAATTAGACTAAATTTACCAAATTGAGCATAAAGTAAAAGGCAAATATTTTGTCCTAAGGTATTTGTGAATATTTTGGGTTGTGTTGTGGTAAAGTTGAAATTAACTTAGTCGAATATGATATCATAGTTCTTGCATTTCGAACATGAACTCATTTCATATAAATTGCAGTTGTTGTTTCATAATCGTGTAAAATTGAGTAATTGCCATGTAAGGAATAATTTCTTGATTAAACTGCATGTCGGTTTGCAAACTATACATGAACATAACTAATGTTTTCAATAGAAAGCACATAAACATGATTTTCATATCCAGCTAGTTGAAAGAAATTATTTTTGTAAATTACATGAAGTTATTTTAAGGATTTGTTTTTGACTTTTACTTTGTTGCCGGATATATTTCTGTTTGAAATAGAATTTAGAGAAGAGAAGGTGAATTTCTTGAGGAACCTTTGTTTTTTACTTAATTTATAACGAGTTTGATGGTAATGAAAACTTATTTAAAATAAGTGTCGAAAAATAAACGCTAACATTTAATCAAGCAAAGATCGGTGAACGGTTTTTATGCGATCAATATTAGGATCCAAAAATTAAATTTTTAAGGGATGGTAAGTAGAAAATGGTGGTTATTTAGAGCTAGAATAAGGGCCAGTCTTTTCAGCTCTGGTTAAATCTCTGGTTTGGTCACCATTCTGGTTGTTTTGAAACTCGGTTAACCACAGTTCGTCTTTTCACCATTTTATCTACTTTGGTTACCAAAGCAGAGATAGTTCCAGTTTTCCAGAGGTCCAGAAGTGAAACGGAATCTCTGGTTAAGTTAGTTTATAATTTTTTGAATGCGAGAAAAAGAGATAGAAGATTTTGTCAATAATTGATAACAGCCTGTGTCATTTCAATGCACATGGATAAACTGAATTAATTCTTTACGAACAAAGGAAAACAAAAAAATATACATAAAATATAGGGTTGGAATTAAATAAGATGGTAGATCATCATTTTTTTTTATTTTATTCTTTACGATTAGTACTGATACCCATTATTATTTAGTATTATCGCTTACTATAGAATTTCTGTTGTTTACCAAGCAAATTGACTGGTAAACGAAATCTTTGTTAACCATAGATTCTCTGGTTAAAAGTTTTGCTGAAAAGACCAAATCTCTGTTAACCGACTGGAATAATGACACTAACCACGGAAAATTAGCTGGTTAACATAATCGATGGTAACCATAGATTCTCTGATTAAGATTTTGTTGAAAAGACAGAATCTATGGTTACCAGCTGAAATAATCAGAGCTGAAAAGACTGGCCCTAACTCAATTAGCGCTGCTGGGTGCGCCGACCGTTTTGATACCAAAAACTCATGAGACCTGACATTTTATAGCGATTTTTGTTACACGTGTTTCTTGCTGGGGAGTTCCTCCTTTTGTAATAATTTATCACAAGAAATTCTTGAATACCTAATTAAGAGTAGCCGTCCGTACTCCCAACCAGTCTATATGACCAACTAGTAATTTTAGGGATAGTAAATCGAAAGACCTTTGTAAATTGTATTTACTAAAATCTAGTCGATTACTAGATGAAGCTAATGAAGTTTGTCTGTTACGGCTTGCGTACACAAAAACCCGTCATCGGCCGAAGTATGATCGGCGGCCATCGTAGTCTGATTTCGGCCGGTTGAATCAAACATAAGTAAACGAAGAAACCTGAAGACGAGCGTCAGAAGTGTCGCCCTAGTTGTTCCTGCCCGAAATCGGCCGATGATTCGGTTTCAGTGTACGCATACTATTAGGTTGGGAATCTGTCATTAAAAACAAAAATTTAGAAAAGTATTTAAGCTTAATTTTGTAACAAGTGTCTAATGAAAATATTTGCTTCAAAAGCTTACGTCATGCGTCACTTGAAAATTTTATTACATCGGTTAAGAAAATAAAAATAAAAATTGGCACAATGGACGAATTTTCTTAGCATTCCGTGATTAACAAGAATCAATAAGTGAATTACACTTTATAAGGGTGAAAATGCAAACTCAAATAAACAATGAGACAATCGAAATTGCTGTAGGCGCGGTGAATTCGGATGGATCTGAATTTTCTACAACGCTTTTACTACCGGCAAACATTTTTTTTTTTATTTTTATCCTAAGGTATCTACCATCTAAGCGTCACCGATAATTCCGAAATTCTTAAAAAAATACGATCAATGTTGATAACATTTTATATGAGTGATTTGTTGCCTAAGTTTATGTCTTTCATCTAAAAAAAAAAACTTCCGAAGAATCTAGTAACTGCCATCATCATCATCGGCTCGACAACCGGGGTCCGGTCCTGGCCTTCTTCAACAAGTCTCTCCACCTATCCCGGTCTCGAGCCGACGCCATCCAGTTGCGCACCCCAAGGCTCCGGGCGTCCTGGTCTACGCCATCTCTCCAGCGCAAGCATGGTCTACCACGCTGTCGTCTGCCATAGAATGAGTACCTGCCATAGAACGGTAATTATTCTTCGATACCGATTATCTCTTTATAGTGACTTAACCGATTTTAAAGAAATTTTATATTCAAAAAGTTTTTTTTAAACTTGAATACTGTTGTAAAAAAAATTGGAAAAAAGAATTTTCTGAAAAATTAGTTCTTTAAACTCCATTTTACTCCAAAAATGTTGGATCAATTTTGTTAAAATTTTATGTGAGTGCTTTATTGTAGTCGACGGTGAAAACTTACGAATTTCCCCGTAGTTAACACGAAAATTAACATTAAAAGGAAATTCGTGTGTACCATTCGTGCTCTATATTTTTTAGAGCTTGAAATTTGTGGTATAGCTTTTTCGAAAAATTTTTTTATGGGTCGACGCGACAAAGGGAAACGGATAGACCAATTTTGACAAGGATTTTACTGTTGGATAGATGATGTTGTAAGGAATAACTAAAAATTCTATTTTAATTAAACAATAAGTAGCACTGGGTTCACTTTTTCGTAAACTCTTATTTATGAGTTTGATGACTTTGACTTTAATTCAAAGCTTAGTATTTAAATAATAAAAATAAAGTTTTTGCACAATACGGTTAAGAATACAGTAATACATTTTTTCTGCGGCAGCAACGCGCCGTGTAACAGCTAGAACAAAATATTCTTTGTGTTAACAGTTCTTAAATACCTAATTTTCAAATTTCAAATTAAATTAAACAAATTCTACAGGTACAATTACGGGTTAAATTCACCTACAAAGATAAGGTTTTCAAAAAGATGAATTTCAATTTTTATGGGATCAAAAGAATATCTCAAAGAGGGTCATATTTAAATAAATCATGGTTAGCCCTCGGGGTCGTTCTCTTAATGGTTTTAAGAAACAATCTTCAAATAATTATACAGCAGTATTATAGAGGAATGGTCTTCATCTTTTGGGTGATTTTAATTCCCCACTAAAAGATTCGAGTTCTATTTTAGCCGACAAAGTACCCGCATGGAATGCAAATTCCAGTATTTTCCTTAAAACGTTTGATGAAGATATCGTATTGGATTAAAAAGAAAAGCAACAAGAAGAAACCGAGCATGTACATACCTGAAGAAAAAAAATTTAATATGAAAAATTAGTACTTCAACAGAAAAAAAATCATATTAATAATTTAATTATGAAAACATTCGTTTTGGAAAAAAAAAATTTCTTTTTCTCTTGAATTTGATTCTGGTAATTGTATTCCGGTGTTCTTTATGAATAATTTATTAATTTTTTTGTTTGTTTGCCTAACATACCAAGAAGTAGCTATAGTGAAATAATGTTTCCTATTTATGTTATTTTGCTTCTTTGCATATCATGATGTTTTTCAGAGAAATTATATACATATGAATGTTTGTATGTTGGATTGTATAATTTTAGATTTGTTTTCTTTTATGACAAATGTAAAATGTTTTGTTGTTTTTTTACTAAGAAAAAAAATAAGGAGAATCTGTATGTTTTAACATTTATAAATAATTCCTTATGGAATGTCATATAGATATCAGATGTTTTGGTTGAAAAAATTTGAATAAGAGGTATAACTTAGAAGTCCCTTATGGAAGAATTTCTGTTTCTATATGAATTTGATATAAAATATCTAATTTGTGTATGTGCAAATAACTATTTACTGTTATAAATTTTATGAATCTAAATACTTTTGGTGGAATTGAAAAACAAATTAAATAAAGAAAAATTGGATCGATGAAGAATGTCGACGTAGTAGACGTGGTCAGGTAACAAAACATGATTCTTAAGATTTATATAAATAGATTAGATCTTTAGATTACAAATAGAAAAGTTTTTAAAAAAAACTGCAATCCATGGGAAAAGAAGCAATCCCACCAGGATGCGTATACATTTTATCAGATGGTAAATAGTAAATCCCACATGCAAGATCGTGTCTGACGTTTTGTGTAAGTATGTTATAAGTTATAAACCAATCAAAAACAATTTGATTCAACCATATCAGAATATTTTCAGACCAAGAAAATATACCATTTACCAAATATCCATTAAGACAGAGCCTAGAGGAGACCCAAGAACACCAAAACGATACACACTAGTACCACCATCACCTTTTGACTATACATACTGTTTACGGTATCTTTTCGAGAGATAACATTTTCACAGCAATTCCTAGCAGGATGATGCTGAATAACACATGCAGATGAGTTAAAATTGATGAAAACAACTTCGTCATATCATTTCATGTTTGGAAGTCATTGTTTAAAATTCGGTTGTTTACTACGAGAAAAAATGTTTCAATGGCCGATACAAGCCAATGAATGTAAGAACAAGTCAAAAAGTTAATAATGCTTGAATTTCGGTGGAGTGAAATAAGGGCGAAAAGGTATAATATGCCCCATACATAAGAAAGGAGATGTCACAACGTGCAGCAACTATAGAGGTATCACGTTGTTGAGTACCGCCTATAAGATACTCTCCTCTATCCTACAAGACCGGATAACCCCATACGCTAAAACCATCATCGGACAATATCAGTGTGGTTTCATTCCAGGCAAATCAATAACTGATCAGATCTTTACCCTTAGGCAGGCGATGGAAAAATGTCTAGAATTTAACATCCCAACATACCACCTGTTTATAGACTTTAAGGCCGCTTATGATAGCATAGCCAGGGTAGAACTTTACAAAGCCATGAGAGAATTCGGCATCCCAAATAAATTGACACGACTATGTAGGTTGACCATGACCAACGTAACAAGCCAAGTAAAAATAGCCGGATTGCTATCCAGACCAATCAACATCTTTAATGGACTCCGACAAGGGGATGGTTTGGCCTGCCTCCTCTTCAACCTGGCGTTGGAGAAAGCAATCCGTGACTCTGGCACGGCAACAAGAAGGACCATCATCAACAGGTCCAGCCAGATACTGGCTTACGCAGACGACATCGACATCATCGGAAGAACCGAGAAAGCTGTACACGATTCCTTCATCCAGATCGAGCAGGCGGCACAAAATCTGGGGCTGCACATTAGTGAAGGTAAAACAAAGTACATGGTGGCGTCGAATGCGAAAGGAACAGTTGGTCAAACAATCAAGGTAGCGGAGCACGAATTTGAAGTGGTGCAATCCTTTAAATACCTTGGGTCAATAGTAGCAGCCGATAACAATATAGAAAAAGAAATACGCGGGCGGCTTCTCAAATCCAACAGAGCCTACTACAGTCTGTCAAAGCTCTTCAAATCCAGAAATCTCACCATAACTTCAAAACTACTGCTGTACCGTACCATGGTCCTGCCAGTACTCACATATGGATCCGAGACCTGGGTGCTTAGCAAAAGGCACTCTGACCTCTTAGCCGCGTTCGAGAGAAAAGTCTTAAGGAGAATTGTTGGCCCCATATGTGAGGAAGGACGATTCCGGAGACGGTACAATTATGAATTGTACGCAATCTACCTTGAAGCAGATATCGTGACAAAAATTAGGCTCGGTAGACTCTGGTGGGCAGGGCACCTAGCTCGCATGAGCGAAGAGGAACCTGCTCGGAAAGTTCTTTGTGGTACATTCTATGGCAGACGACAGCGTGGTAGACCATGCTTGCGCTGGAGAGATGGCGTAATGTGCGCACCTTGATGGCGTCGGCTCGAGACCGGGATAGGTGGAGAGACTTGTTGAAGGAGGCCAGGACCGAACCCTGGTTGTCGAGCCGATGATGATGAAATAAGGTCCGCGGAATTAAGAAAAAATTTACAAAAAAAAAAATTTAAAGAAAAATGTACATATACTTATAACAAATATTACTGACTTACATGGAAACGAGTTTTCATGAAATTGCCCAAAGTTTTAATTTTAGGTACTGCAATGTGCTCTACTTTTTAAAATATCTTCACAATAAAAATCTAGTTTTTGGGAATTTCAGAAATGAATCTTATAGGGTTCTAGCTTTAGGAAGGGTTTTAAGAGTCGGGATTAATAGTCGGGATTTCACGAGTCAGGATTTTAGAGTCGGGATTTCTTACTCAACCCGCTAGGTACCATGTGCTAAATTTAAAGTTACAGATGTCTTAGAGCAAAGCTCTCCATGTAATCTTTTTTTTTAAATGTGATGCATTTGCTACTTAACATTACGGTACTTTTACAATGTGCTGCCATATGCCTTAAAAAAATAAAACTTGCAAAATTTACAGGCGAAAGATAAAAAAATGTCTTAAGTTACTCATATTGCTTTTTCAAGAAAAAGGTTAAGTAGCCTATACTCCGATGTGTTTCGCCTGACGGCCTAACTGATGATGCCTACCGTTCACACTCAGGCGAAACACATCGGAGTATAGGCTACTTAACCTTTTTCTTGAATTTCATTCATTTACTCCACTAAACTAAAATAAAAATTAACAACTAGCAATAGTTGTTGTTGTTATTTAATTTTTTCTTTTTTGCAAACATCCTAGCCACGGGTATAATTTTCATAAAGGTTGGACTTTAACTAAAGTTTTCCTTTAATATTATAAAATTCGCATATTGCTTTTTGTTTAATTCAAAGATCAAAACTGCGATATCTGTTATTACAGTAAAGCAAACGCGCAACTATTACAGAGGCAACAACTATTGGCAACTTTTGCCGCTTTTAGCCTTAGCCACGAGGCAAAACAAAAACACCTTCTCCAGTTGAAAATGATTGCAACCGTGATCTTGCTGGTATAGTTCACATTAGCTTTTTGTCAAAAATATATTCACTGTGCACGATTCACTGTGGAACACAATTCACTGTGGGGACAATAATTTACTGTGTACAATTCACTGCGCACAATTCACTGTGGGACAATTCACTGTGATGGACAATTCACTGTGTGCATTTCGCGCGCGCGAATTGGAATTTTAATGTGTACAATTCACTGTGCACAATTCACTGTGGGGCAATTCACTGTGATGGACAATTCACTGTGTGCATTTCGCTCGCGCGAATAGTGCACCACAGTGAAATGCACACAGTGAATTGTCCATCACAGCGAACTGGCCCCCATGCCATTCTTTTAGATTATTTAATTGGACATTATTCTATATTGTTTCTTGAATTCGGTTATGTATTGATAGAATTTAAACATGGAAAAGATATTAATTTTGATTAATTTTTTTATTAGTTTCATATATCTATTTGAGATGTAAGAAAATAAAAAAATATATCATCTATTTGAGATATTTTTTGAAACGCGAATCAAATTAGCTGTGTTCAAAAAAATAGACCATAGTGAATTGTGTTCCACTGTGAATTGTGATCCACAGTAAATTGTGCACAGTGAATTAACCCCCTTCGCATCTAACGAGCCCATACAAGCTAGCACCGGGCGAAACGCAATGTTTTCTTGGACTCTAAACCGCTAAACGCTTTAATTTTTAATAATAATTTAGAAAAGTCCACTTCTACTTGGTTGAATATTTTTAATACTAGAAAAAAAAACTTTTTAAATTAATTTTCATATTAAAGCATATTAACATGTTGTCTAACATAACTAATATTCTAATATATATTTATTATCAAAATACAGTTCTTATAAGATATCAAACTTATGTTTAACTTTAACAAAATAGAGTCATCAACTAGCTGTCAGAATACAAAACAAAAATACTCAAATTTAGACGCCCACAGTATTTGATTATTCGAGACTTAAATATTTCAAATTTCCTTAATAAATTATAATATGTAAGTGGAACATAACTACTTAACATTTCCAAAAGAAGGCCTTATCTTAGCGATCACGAGACGAACGACTACGACGACAACGACGATGCCGCACCCAATCAATCTTCTAACTTACCATCAGAGAGATATAGATACTCAACAACACGACAGAGATACGGATGCTAACTTTTAGATTAATTAAGGCTCACGATTTGTCCATTTTTCTCATGACAGACATCAACATCAACTAACACCGCATACAAAATACACATAAAGTCAAGGATTATTAATCTCACATTATGAATGGAAAATAATAATTAATGACTTATAACCCTTGTCACTTACACTTTTGTTTGTTCCAGTTAACATTTTGGCACAAGAATCTTACAAAAAAAAAAAAAGATGTTTGTGAAATATGTTTGATGTATCTCATAGATACATTTATACCCTTCAAATCAATTACTGTCCTTCAAAATAAACATATTTTGTTATGAGTTCATCGACAGTCAAGTGACGGATAAATTCTTGAGGCGCACAACTTCATATTACCAGCCTCACTTGATAATTTGACTCTTTAATGATTACACCATACAATAAAATCTCGAATAGCACAAACAATCCATCACGTACGTATACACAACATAAGATGTCATGCTGAAGAGTCAAGCTCTTCAGTAATTATGAAATGATTATTTTTGTTCTTCCGGAGAGTATCTATCAATGGTTTTGCGGATCCGGGCAGGTATGAGATAGAAAACACTTCAACCAAGGTATTTGTACTGAGATTGAATAATTGAACAAAGTTATAAGACGAATCGCCATTGAAGTGCTGTTGAGAGTATGTGGAGACCGACGCGACGAGACAGTGCGTTGGAGGTCAAATAAATGGCTAAATAATAGAATTGGGCGCCACTTAAGCGGATAAGTGCACGCACATGTAAGAAACAAAAAGAAAACAAAAGATACAATGACGAACAAATACCGTGAGCGAGCTGTCAGCACTCCAATGATAACAATATTGGTATAAATAATCATAGACTGTTAAGAAAATCATCATTCGTTTGGTTTTACTCATTGTGAGCTCAACAAATTGGAAACAATGGTAAGAGTCATAAATTTGCAACGAATATATTTATAGATATTTTGTTTCCCTTAGAAACTAGCTGTTTGGATATTCTTCATTGCACTGCTGTTTGCATTTGCTTCAGCTGGAGTCATTCCAAAAGAGGAATATCTACCACCAGTAAAGGAAGAAGAGCAAATTGCTGCAGAACAGCCTCTCGAAGAAACAGCTGCCCTTGCTAAAGACGGATACAGGTACAAGACTGTCCGAAAGTTGCGTCATCGTCGTGATGTTTCGCATTTGTTTGATCAAGGCACTCTTGCCGATGATGGATACCATTACCATGCTCCAAGTCCCACAGAAGCTTTACCAAAAATTACAATGGAATATCTACCACCAGTTGAGGAAGCAACTGAAAATAAGGAAATCAGTGAAGTTCCTCAGTTACCAAACGTCTATCTACCACCAACAGTTGAGGAAGTGAAAGAAACTACCAAAGCCCCTGAAATTTCTAGAGAATATTTGCCACCAACTGAAGCAGCAGCAACCTTAGACATACCCAAATTTGCAGCAAGTGAAGAGTTGCCCACATTAGATGATGATGCTGTTATCATTGAGGGTCCAGAGGAGAGTGCAGCTCTTGCTGATGATGGATACCATTACCGTCGTATCAGGTATAGACGTGATGTTTCTGAAATCGCTTCATCAACTAGTGGATACTCATACGAAGCACCTGCTGATGCTTATATACCACCAGTAGAATTGAAAGAAGCTAGTACAGATGAAGATATTATCAAAGAATATCTTCCACCATCAGTTGAGGAAATCATGAAGGCGTCAGAAACAGCTGAACTAGCTGATGATGGCTACCGATATAAGACCGTTCGAAAACTCAAGTATCGTCAACGTCGTGATGTTTCTGAAATCGTTTCTTCTACGAGCGAAGCCCCAGTTGAAGATATCTCAACCACTTCTGAAACAAGTATAGAATACCTTCCACCAGTAGCTGAAGTTAAGGAAGCCTCTGATATTCCCTCAGAAACTGCTGAACTCGCTGAAGATGGTTATCGTTATAAGACTATTCGAAAACTCAAGTACCGCCAACGTCGTGATGTATCGGAAATTGTTGCTCCCAAGTCAGCAATTCTAGCTGAAGATGGGTATCATTATAGGATTCCTGAACCAACTTTGGCTATTGCTAAGGTTTCTAATGAATATTTACCACCATCTGACGAATTACGTGAACTTTCCGAGGAACCAAAAGAGGTCGAACCAACAACTGAAACATCAATTGTCACTGAATCAAGTCCTGCTGTTACTGAATCTACTACCGTAGTAACTGAATCAGTTCCTGTTATTAACGAATCAACTGCAGCAGTGACCGAAGCTACTTCAACCATATCGATCCCAACTGTCTCCAATGAATATTTACCTCCATCATATGAAGTCCCAGAAGTCAAGGCAGTCACTGAAATCCCTTCAAGTACAACATACAAATCTGTTTCAAACGAATATTTGCCACCAGTTCCAGAACTTAAAGAAGCTTCTAACATTCCAGAAGAAACAGCTGTTTTAGCTGATGATGGATATCACTATAAAGTTGGAAAGCGATTCAGATTTAGACGCGATGTTTCTGAAATAGTTACTCCGTCTAATGGATATGCATATGAAGCTCCTGCTGCCACAAATGAAGCTGCCAGTATTTATCTTCCTCCAGTTCAAGTCAATGAAGCTCCTGCATCGACTGAAGTTTCTCAAGTCACTAACGAATATCTTCCACCAACTGCTGAGGCAACCAAAGATGATATTGAAATAATTGATGCTCCCGAAGATAGTGCCATTCTTGCTGATGATGGTTATCATTATAAAACTGTTAGACGTTTGAAATACCGCAATCGACGTGATGTCTCTGAATTAGTTGCTCCAATTGAAGAATCAGCTATTCTTTCTATGGATGGATATCATTATAAACAACCTTCAGCTGAAGTTTCCATGGAATACCTTCCCCCAGTTGAAAATGTTGCTGAAGTAAAACAGAGTTTGAATATTGAACCAACTATTGCTCCAGAAGTTTCTGACGTCTCAAATGAATATCTGCCACCATCAGAAGTTACTCCCAAAGAAACATCATCTCCAGCAGTAACTAACGAATACTTGCCTCCAACAGAACAAACCAGAGGAAGTTCAGAAATTGTAGAAATTCAACCTCAAGAATCAGCTGTTCTTGCCGATGATGGATACCACTATAAGACTATTCGCCGCATAAGGTACCGTCATCGTCGTGACGTTTCAGAAATTGTAGCTCCTCAAGGCAATGGTTATGTCTATGATGCTCCCGTCGTAGTTGAGGCACCAGTAGAACCAGTTACCGAAGTCAAGCAAGCAGCTGATACTGCTGAACTAGCTGATGATGGTTATCGTTATAAAACAATCAGACGCATTCGATACAGGCATCGAGTTTGAAGAACTCTACTAAATTATCCACCTAGGAATGTGATGTTGACTAAATGTTTTATTAAATAAGTTTTTCGTTTCTGTGTTAATAAAATGTATTATATTTTTAAAAAAACCTTTGTACTGTGTTTTGTTTTGTTTTTTTAGAGTTATTTTTTCCACCCTACCAGTGCGGGTACAATTCACACTTCTCGTAAGAGGCGACTAAGGGATAAAAGGCGAACATCACACATATCAAAGTGAGTCTTGCAGCACAATAACACATTAAAACGTTCCCAATAGCGTACCATGTAGTATAAACTGAAGAATCTACGGGCTGAAAGAGATTAAGAGAACGCGACTCGACTTGGCGATTTGAACAGACATTTCTGGTAGTCAAACGAAGACTATGAGGACAGACATGGTGTTCATGTACTGAATTTTCCTGAAATAGACTTTTTTAGCAATCCAAGTAATATGGTCTTATCGTGTAAAACGCTTATTTTTTTAGAACACAACTGATATTTGAGTAGTGGATGGAATGAAACTTAGATTAGTCAGTTTCTTGGAGCCACGTTTGGAAGATTGCAAAGTGATACTGGAAAAAACAATCACCCAACAACACTTTATCCGGGTGACTGAATTTTTAATGAACACGAGGTTGAGAGTCGCACAAACAATGAACTCTAAAAGAATCTTGTTGAATTTGGAAAAAGCAAAGGGCAAAGCATTTATCTTTACCAGGAACAAAGACTCTAAGGAGGAAAACATGTGAAATTCTACGCAACGAACTTGCATTAAAAAACCGAAGTCACTGCTAGGAACTGCAAAAGGACACTACCAACGAGAAGATATGGTGGTGAAGTTATGAATGAAATAGAGTGGTGGTGATCAATATGCTCCTCTCTTAAGATAAATTGAAGATTTGTGCAAGAGAGTGCAAAGAGCATGCATCAGAAATTGTAAGAAATAAATCCTCCGTGATTGAAGACAAAGTTTTTTAACGTAAGTTCATAAACAACGCTTAAGACTCAATGCGACCCGTGATTGACAACAAAGTTCTTTAAAGGTGGTGACAGCTCTGCAATAATAAACAATCATTCAGACTATACTTTTCAACAGCCGCAACAAAAAATTAAAATCGAAGAAGTTCTGGTGGCTAAAACTCCAAATAAGACACAGTGATTGGGCCAGACGAGATACCCTGTGAGTTCTTGAAAAAAATAATATACATCGGGCTAAGATGGCTCACGGTTTTCATCTTCGAATTTGTAAGCAACGATCAAAAATGTCTAATCAGTTAATGGAAAGTTACCGTTCCCCAATTTACAAGCATTAGTTGATACACAAAGAAAGTTGCGGTGCGATCAATCCAACTGATGTCAAACTCAATGAAGATTGTTGAGCTGGTATTAAATGATGTTAGCAAAAAATACTACGGGTTAATCAAACACAAATCCAAATAAAAGTGTAAGAATTAGAGTGAGAAAAACATCGTGGTTCCTCAAGATTCATGTCTGACGCAACGAGTATTTGATGTATGTTTGAGTGGAAGTTTGCTTCCCATTTGCTGATCCCATCAGGACTACTCCAGGATTTTTTTTGAACGGGCTACTCTTTTAAAAGTTTAAACACGTTTGATATATGATCAATAGTAATAGTAAAAAAAATTGTTATGATGACATGACCCATCGTGCCAGCAGCATAGGGTAGATGAACTCCGTCGTCTTCTGTGATCGAAAAATGCTCCTTATATGATTACCATCCAGTTATTCTTCCAACGGTTACATACGGTTCACAATGTTGGAAA
Organism: Baccha elongata; assembly: GCA_951217065.1. Lineage (NCBI taxonomy): Eukaryota > Metazoa > Arthropoda > Insecta > Diptera > Syrphidae > Baccha > Baccha elongata. Next base: position 164,618,221 of record OX578272.1, read on the forward strand.
ACATACAAGAAGAGGAAGGCAACTGAGTTTGTAAGAAGATCCGAGGAAACACTCAAGTCAAAATTACCATCAAGAACAAAATACGGCCAACTAAATCACTTGCTACTGCCATGTATTAAGGAGATAAGATGAGACCTTTCATTATAATCCCGAAGGAGTGAAACTCCTAGAAGAAACAAATTCACGAAAATAAAATTGACTCTTAATGAAGACAATACTAAGCATATTTTGCCATCGAAAAAGAAACTCGAACAAGAACAAGTTCGTGTGCCCATAATCATGCCTTTAATGTTAGATGGATTGCTTGTTCTGCAACAAGCTTTCTCTTCGAAAATTTTCTTAGTTTCATTTTATTTTTATTTTTTTTTGTAATTAAACAGGTATTCTTCTATCTTTACCCAAACTTACCTCGTCATAACTCGTGTCTTTTTTTTTTAGTTTTTGTCTAAATGTTTACATTTTTCTTACGTTCCGTTATCTATCAGAGGAATTTATTAAATTAAAAAGACAGAGTATCTTAAAAATATGTCGCTTCGGACAAGCATTTAAGAATGCAGTAGGAACTAAAACATCCGCCTTCAGGCTAAATGTAGACAGCCAGGATCTAGTGAAGAGCCGCCTGTGATACTTGTTCTTTGTTTGATTTTCATTATCCTTACTATATTGCCGCGTTCAAGTAAGGAAGGAATATAGAGAAGTAAAATAACTTAAGATAGACGGACAGTAAAATAAATACTCATCAGTACAAGAAAGTGTGTATACTATAAAATGATATCCTTTGGCTTGGTATTTCACAAAAGGAAATCGCTACCGCGCCTTGTCCTTTGCTTTTGGATCGTTTTTCCTCGAGAAGTAAAAAACAACACAAACGTTCGTCACATCGCCAGGATAAACAGAGGACATGACAATTATTTCAATTTATATAAATATTTGTTTTTCTCTTTTTCATATTTTTTATTATTATTCTTTTGGTTGCTTGTCTCCGATTGTCCATGCTTTCTGATGCGATGACTGTGTGGCATGTAATACACTCCTACACATCCGAGGAAAAGAATCAGGCGATTTACCTGAAGCACAATCATAAAAAAAAATGTAATATAATATGGAAAAAGAAAATCCCTTTTTCTAGGACGCAATGCTTTTGGTATAGAAGAGTGTGTGTTCTTTCATGAAGGCGGAGTGCACTTTTATGGACGATATGGGATTGTGATATTTTTTGTTTCGCAACCCCTTCTCATAATAATGGACCTACTTAGGTAAGCTTTGTGTGGGTGTTCAGCAAAACGTATTATGTGTCAAAGGCTGACAAAAATTTTCTTGTGTGAATTGAATTTTTTTTTTTTTTTCCTTTAAAAGCCCGAATGTTGGGAAACATTGGGTCTTAGGTACACACGCTTCTTTCACAAAGGAACGGGTCCCGTATAAATGCTGTGCAGAAAGCTATGCATTCGTATAGAAATAATTGAAAAATTTCACAAAGTTAGTTCAACAGTTTTGTCTGTATGTCTCAATGTATGTTTGGATGTATCAACGTTACCTATGCATTTCCCAAAAAAAAAAAAAAAAAATCGAACGATTTTGATCAAAATTTATATAAGTGATTTGTTGCCGCCAATGGTTATGTATTTCTTTGGAATACATTTTTCAGAAAAAGTTTATTAATGGTTCCATAAAGCTTTGATGGTTACATCGATTTCAACAATATTTAATTTTAAAACTTCTGCTTTGCAACAAAAAATGGTCTTTGAACCCCCACTGCACAAGAAGCCATATATGGCTATTGATTTTTCAATTGCGAAACTGCAACGATTGCACAAGAAGCCATATATGGCTTACTATTTTTCGAATGCGGAACTGCAACTGTTAAACGACCGTTAAATTAGATTTTCGTTTTGGTTATTTTTATGCAAACACGAATAGCATAAATTTCAGTTAGCACGATTTTGAAGGAGTAGAAAAAAGTTGCGATTTGTTTCAAAACCGATATTGGTTAATAATATTCAAATATTTAAATTTTTACAACGCATGGGGTAAGTTGAGATATGAGATGTAACGAGTTTCTTGTCAAGTCCATATACGGCTCCTTTAACATTCACGGAAATGTCCGTTAGATTTCAGAATATCATAATATGACTCCTTGGAATTATTTGCTAGTTTTCAAAATGCCATCACATATAGATTTTTGTACACTCATGGAAATTTTAACTAGATGTCATAATGCCATATATGGCTCCTTTCATATATGACAGACAAAGATGGTTAAGTGTTTGGTTTTTTCAGTGACTAAGCAATGATTCTCCTGCCTCCTCTTCAACCTGGCGTTGGAGAAAGCAATCCGTGACTCGAGAGGAACAGTTGGTCAAACAATCAAGGTAGCGGAGCACGAATTTGAAGTGGTGCAATCCTTTAAATACCTTGGGTCAATAGTAGCAGCCGATAACAATATAGACGAAGAAATACGCGGGCGGCTTCTCAAATCCAACAGAGCCTACTACAGTCTGTCAAAGCTCTTCAAATCCAGAAATCTCACCATAACTTCAAAACTACTGCTGTACAGGACCGTGGTCCTGCCAGTACTCACATATGGATCTGAGACTTGGGTGCTTAGCAAAAGGCACTCCGACCTCTTAGCCGCGTTCGAGAGAAAAGTCTTAAGGAGAATTGTTGGCCCCATCTGTGAGGAAGGACGATTCCGGAGACGGTATAATCATAAATGGTACGCAATCTGCCTTGAAGCAGATATCGTGACAAAAATTAGGCTCGGTAGACTCCGGTGGGCAGGGCACCTAGCTCGCATGAGCGAAGACCAACCTGCTCGGAAAGTTCTTTGTGGTACATTCTATGGCAGACGACAGCGTGGTAGACCATGCGTGCGCTGGAGAGATGGCGTAGACCAGGACGCCCGGAGCCTTGGGGTGCCCAACTGGATGGCGTCGGCTCGAGACCGGGATAGGTGGAGAGACTTGTTGAAGGAGGCCAGGACCGGACCCCGGTTGTCGAGCCGATGATGATGATGATGAAGCAATGATTCTATCAAGCTCGTTTTACCAAAAATAGATTTTTTATGCTATTATTGACAATGTATTTTAGAGTTAAGACGAAATCTTTGATTGAGAAGATTAATAGACTGCAGATGACCCAGAAAAAAATAAAAATCCGTGGAGGTGTCTTTCCATTTGAGAATACTTTCGCTAGATAACTCTCGAGAGTAACTCTCGGTTGGCTGTCCATTTGAGAGTAATATTTTCCAGATTTTAATGTCGCGAGTTCTCTGGTAGAATTTCGAGAGATTGTTTTCTCAGAGAACTTTCATAACCTCTTGATATTAAATTTCTTTTGCTAGTTATCAGTTGAAAGTATAGTGAGAGGGATATGTTTGCCAGCGAGAGGTTGGAGCTACTTAAATATTGGCCCTACTGTCAATCTCAGCATTTATTTGTCTTCGCCAATGTCCATTTTGTTTGCCACTCTCAAAATACGAATTGGATTTTGCGAGCTAGTCTCCGGTAGTGACAAAGACCTGTGTCCACTTGTGAGTGACTCTCGAAACTTCGTATTTCTTGAGTGAAAAGCCAACTCTCCGCGAGCTACTCAAGGGACTGTGTTCACTTGTGAGTTAGCTCTCAAATGAACATCCAATTAAATGATAGTTTGTACCAAGTTTGAAGTAAATCGGCCCAACCGTTAAGTCTAATAAATATGTGTCGATATATCCAGACAATTAACCCAAAAGATGGCTTCTCCACGGAACGTTCATACATAGGTTCGATTCCCATCATCGGCAAAATCAAATAAAGTGTTTTTCAAACAAACATGATTATAATTATATCCCACCATCACTTAAGGGCCCTGATGACCGGCTTGATAGTTTTTTTTCCTAAAGGATGATACACCTTGTGGCTAGTATGATGCAAAATACCTTGAGTCACAAATGATCGCAAAAACAAACCCAAACCGAAAATTTCGAAAAAGAAATATGGACTCATTTTAATGTGTTATTTCAATTTGTTTATTTTGTAATTTGTTCCTTATTTTACGTCATCAAACCTACGGGAATTATATCCATAAAAATCCATGGTGCATGGATAAGTATGCCATAAATTGTAAGTTCTAAATTTGCCAATGTTTACTTGCATATATCGTATGTCGCATTAACTATTTATATCCTTGTAGATTTTCAACGATGAATGTATCTCTTTTATTTTTTTTGTTGCATACTTACATCACTTTTCACTTTCACAAAAACAGTAATTAGACATGATTAGGGTCATTTCACCACAAAAGTAATTAACTTGCCCTTTACTTTTCAACGACATAAACTTCACTATATCCGCACACTTTTGTAATGACAATTCACACACCGAATTAATTCTTTTGCACACAGAAACAACATTTTTGGTGTAGAAGAACCAACAAAATAGTAAAAAAAAAAATACATATCCTGAATCCTTCATTAAATGTACATGTCCACAATAGGATAATGTTTCCCGGTAGCCATACCATATACAATACAGTTAGTTCTTTCGCCTCTTACAATATTATAACCCAGCCAATGCGTGTAAATGGTTATAATTACTACCGAACAGACTATCAATTAACAAAAATTGCCTTCTCTCACCCAGGACTATTTGCTCCTTGTCGATTTCATTGCTATACGCCAGGTCGCCGCCCACAGCCGCCGCCGCCGCCGCCAACAGTATGCGTGATCCGCAAAAGCGGTAGCATGCAGGGTGAGCTTGAAACATTGAACAATTGAACACTAACAGTTAACATATACACACAGGATGAGTGTATTAAAAAAAAATTATTCTGGTATTTTCCTCGGTGCCGTGTTGACTGGAACCAAATGAAAATGAATTTTCCCCGTGTTCGGTAATTTAAAACACACATTTTCTCACACAAACTCTGTGAGGCACCGATCCCATAATCAAACGGTTTTTACCTCCATTCCATCCACTGATAGGGAAATCCAGTACACACATTGCATCCGCAAGGGAACCCCCAAACAATGATGTCCTTATACACTTATACTCGTCCAACTCTCACTAACAATAGGTAATTGCTATGGGGTGCACTCTAGTGGTGTGCTGGTACTTTACCAGTGAATACTCCCAACTTACAAAGAGTCAGACTGTGTGGGAACACCCTGTGGGCCTGTGAGGATATGGTTGGACGCCATAGGTTCTTCTTTGGGGAGCTTAAGTGCGATTCGGTGTTATTGTATGCCCCTGGTGGGTAGTTTATTAGCCTAAGAGAACCAAACGAACGACAATGGCGACAGAAATTTTCAGTGGCGGCAATTGCAAGCAACCGGCAGAGGAGTAGTCAGCAAACATACAACACAAATACACCCAAATCTGACTCGGAGAAAGTGTTTGGTGGACGACACTTTGTATGCAAACGTGGAACAAAACGCAGGAAGTGTAATTTCAATTTTATAATGGCACTGTTTGTAATATGGCCATCGAAAACGCACCGTAATCAACTTAAAAGTTTTTCCATTAAAAAATTGGCTACAAAGCTTTATATAATATATAATATTTTATATGGATATTATTTATTATATTGCAAACAAAAAGTGACTTGGGAGTTGTGTACTCATTTTTATTTTCCCAGTACCCAATACGAACCTATATACCTATTAGAGTTATTACAAAGGAGCTATGGGATCGTAATGAATCAGCCAAAACTTTTTGCAGCAATAAAGTTTGAAATATAAAAGTAGGTCTAGGTTTTTTTTTGTCAATGGAACTATGGCACGATATGGCTTTTAAATTATTGGATACCAAAGTAAGAATGTAGGGGAATTTAACGTCGGTGACTGCATCGAGCATCAATGCAATTATGGGATGTAAGGTGGTTTATGTGTTTTTGCTCGCAAATCATGTGGCAACTAAAAGATGATTTCTTCTTTTCTTCATAGCTTTGGAAACTGGCAATGACGCAACATTTAAAATGCCCAAAGAAAGGATTCTAGTGCCGCCGTGCTGTCAGATTGGCGATCTGGTCTATAAATGCTAAATAATAACCAATTGTTGGTGACCGAATGAAAAAAGGTGTGAAAAACATTGATGTTTGGCTGTCGATACGAAAATTAACGATTTTGAAACATCGATTATCTCTTATCTGGCCAGTTCGAATTGCAAAAAACGAATGAAATCAGAAATCATTCCCCGAACTGTGCGAAAGATTTCTATGTCCTGCTGGAGTCAGCTATACTGCTAGACGATGAGGTTAGGTTACAAGAGCTAATGATACGGTGACATGCATCATCTCACTCGAATCTTTTGGACTCATTGAGCTCCTCAGATATGTGAATAAAGTGAAAAAATAAGGAGTATGTCCACCAACGCACTTCAACGCCTAAATGGCAATGGATGAATTTCGAGAGATTTAGAGAAATGAATTATGTAGTCTTTATTTCTAGCTATACCGAAAATCTAGTTGGACACCTTATGTCGGCTACTCTAACATATTCGAAGCTAAGGTCTTAAAGGAGCCAGTTTGATCTGACTCTCCTTTTTTCTTGCACAGAAAATGAACCAATTCAATATTGACGACCCTATTCCCTATCAAAAAAAAGCAACGAATTTCGGAACTGTACGTCAAATGCACTGACGTTGAATAGACTACGTAAGACATCCACGACGATTTTTCCAGCAACGGTTACAGGATGTTAGAGCTACCTCGCCACTGGACCAAAAGTCCCCTAAGGTAGCTCTTTTTTGTATCTTTATATACAAAAAGCAAATTAGGAGTCTTCTGATTAAAAAATCCGTCACACAAGCTTCCAGTATCTGGGATGTCTGATCGTTTTGAGGGGCAAACATGGAATCAAATCACTCCCAATCATATCACACACAACAAAGCGCGCCGGGCAGATACTGCGAAAATATTTGATCTGGAAGATAACTCCAGAGCTTTTGATGTACTGTTTTTTTTTTTTTTTTTTAATATCTTAGCAACCTTGCTAGAAGACAAATGAACAAATTGTTAATAAGTCATCAAAACTGTCCCAACTAATGTCCAAGTGATCACTGATCGAAACTCCTGGTTTGATGCAGAATGTCGATTGGCGCATGCAGGTAAGACTAAGGTCTACCAGACAATGTTACACACAAGAACCAAAGCAACTCAGAGAAAAGTCCGGAGGATCTACGGGCAATAAAAGGGAAGAACGCTGACCTGACTTCGCAAGAAGAAAAAGTGAGAGAACGAGAAGCTGGCGGTCGAGTTTGTTGATCAATTTTTGACCAAGGCACTCAAAGTTCTAAAACTACTGAGAGACAAGTCCGGGAGCTCTACAGATAAAAAAGTGAAGCAAGCTGATTTCCCAGAAAGAAAAAGGGAGAGCACGAGAAGCGGGCGTCCAACGCCCTATTCTAACGCCCTTAGTCTATTGACTATTGAGACTTGAGAGTTGAACCGTTCGGAGTGTGCTAGAAAGTACGTATGGCCTAATAGCCGAATCGTTTAAGGTAAGATTAGGAGTTTCTGTCAGTATTGGAGAATTTGCCGTAGTTAATCGGTAAAAATGGAACTGGCGGTCAATGAAGACAGAACGAATCAACAAGAAAATAACCTCAAGAAATCACTATTAACTTCCACAATAACATCAGTGCAGAGTGTAAACGAAGAATTTCTTTTGCCAATCCGCAGTTCTATGGATTTAGAAAGCTGTAAGGTAGTGTGACCTTTCTTTCAGGGAACCAACAAACCAAGGAGAATTTATACGACACCCTAACCATCCCAGTCCTGTATGGGGCAGAAGCATGGATATTTAAAGATTCATAATATGGAAATATCCTTGGATGCTTTGAGTGTGTATTAAGGAGGTTGACGAAGAAGACTCATCGACAGGCTTTACGGATCGGTCAACTAACTAACTGTGATGCATAAATGGTTAAGGTCGCATTCACGATTTTTTTCTCAAATTTCATGTCCAGCTGGTAGCAAGATGAAACACCAGCTCTCAAACATATTGGTTCTGAATGATTTTAGCAAATGTTGAAACCCACATACAGTCTGATTTGAATTTTCTCCTTTACGTCGCATTTTTACACTAATGTGAATTGTAATCTTTCCCGCAACTTTAATTCCCACATACAAAAGTTTTTCGTTGAACTTTCATACAAAAAGAATAGAGTAAAGTAGGACATTTTACAGTGCAACCACAAAATTTCCCTTTCCCACTTTGTGTGTCAAATCTTCTCTATAAAATGCCGCAACCAACACTATAATTTGCTCGAAAAGGATTATAGGCGAAAAACTTTTCACAAACTCAATCGAGCAATATGTCTCTTTGTCTGTCCTTCTTTCGCATTCAAATGCTTTAACAAAAATATAACTCGCGTAATTGAAAGTAAATTGAGTAAAATGGGAATAATTGCAGTGACTAACTGTAACTACATTCAATGAAAAAAAAAAAAAAAACAGAGAGACTGTTTTATAAAAAACTTTCCCAGGCTGTCATTCAAGTAGATTTCGATTCCGTTTTTCGTTTGTTATGTTGCTTTTGGCTTTTTTGAATAACACGAGTACGTCTTCAAAAGCCTTTTACAACAATAAAACATTGCATTTTAGTTGTGGTGGCATCAATAAGTTGCAACACTTAACTTTCTAAGGAAGTTTGTGTGGAATGCAAAGACGAAAAGTACCTAAGTTATTTCTGCGAAAATTAACTTTGACATTGTTTTGACGTATAAATACTGAATGGTGACGGATTTTATTGGGTTGATAAAGAAGAACTGAAAGATTTAGAATGATTTAAAAGTGAGGTTTTGAAATATCTTAAATAAAGTTTTCATTTAATTTAAATTGTGTTGTGCTGGTTTCAAATAACTTATAATAGTTTGTGTTCAGAATGTAACATTAACTATAAATTTAAAGTGACATAAATTGTATTTATAAAATTTTCGCTTTAACTTAAAAAAACATTTAATAAAATTAATTAATGGTGGTTATTAATTTTACTAAGGCAGACAACTTTTAATGATATTTCGTGCAAAACTTTCAGTAATTTAGCATTACCGCTTTGTTGCTTGGTAACTCCTAAGAACAAGAAGGAAAAGAAGAACAAGAAGGAAAGGAAGAATAAGAAGAAGATTCTTTCTTGGAACTTGCCAAGGAACTTTATGCAAATAATTCTTAAGTGGTGTGGTGCTTTTTAAGGTGCAGGGAACTAACTTCACGGGAACAAACTTCACATGGGAACTAATTTCACTTTTGGTGAAGTGAATTCCTGAGTGGGAAATAACTTAACTTTTTGCTGGGAAACTATTTCATTCTTTTGGGTGACATTACACTTTTTATACAAAATGCAGATATTGCACACTCAAACTCGCACTCACCATAAAATAGGTCAGGGGTGTTGCAACTCAAATGGTGGGGCTATCGGAAACTAAAGTGGCTTCATATTTTTTCCTGTAACATAAGGACTGTATAGATGGGAACTTATTTCACAATCTTCAGATAAAATTTGCTCTCACCTTTAGTGGGAATTCACTTCACCAAAAAAAAAAGTGAAATTAGTTCCCACTAGTGGTGAAGTTAGTTCCCATTTGAAGTTAGTTCTCGTAAAGATAGTTCACTGTACCGATTTTTAAAAAGCTTTCAAAATAATGAAATAACCAGGAGGAGAAAGCTAATACCTCAGATATACTTTAAACCTCCAATTTCATCTAACAGTTGGAATCTCCAATATTATGTTTAGCCAAGTTATACTCTTTCCGACAAATTATGGGACAATTCTTGTAAAACACTTTAATATTAAAATATTCAAAGCACCTTTGTACCTAACTTGACTTTTAATAATTATTTTTTATTATTTTGCATGAAATTTTGTTACATAAAACGAAATGCAAAAACAAAATCTTTTCCTCATTCCATCAGAAGGTACCTATGTTATTATTCCTCAAACATACAATGAATAATTCAAAGATTTCGGTTCATTGAATTCCCAAAAAAAAAAAATACAGAAACAACATGGCCCGACATTTTTGTTTATTTTTATGACCCCCAACTCTGATTAAACCACTATACGAGGGCAACAACTTGTGCACGTCTAAATGAATATTAACCCCAAAGGGGTAAGCCAACAAAAAAATACAACACTAGAACGTAAATGGTAACTCCTTGCATTGCATGGGAAATAGCAATAAGAATGCATGTTTCATTCAAGAAATATATAGGTAAATATAAAATATCTTCCAATATACAGGGTGTACAAATAAAATGTGAAAAAAGGATTTAGTTGCTGCTAAATTGAGATTGAATGGAAGGGGTCCTTTTTTATATTTTTTTATTAAGAGGTTTTTTTAATGCTTTATTTTCGAACTTTTTATAACTTTTTTTAAAAAAATTATTAATTAGTACCTACAAAATAAACACAAAATTATAAAATTATTATTTTAAAAATATTAAAAAAATAAAAAAAATTATAAAATTAATATTTTGAAAAAGTTGTAGTAAATTTTTAGTGTTTTTAAAATGGGATAATATTTTTTTTTTAATTTAATTTTTCATAATAAATAAATAATCTCCTAAAATTGTAAACTTGAATAGAAAAAAAGTAAAAAGTTATCTTAAGAAAATCAATTTCACGATTTAGTCTAAAAATATTATTAATTAATTTCTGCGACTTATTTTATATTAAACTGATTGAGAAAACTCAAGAAATAATTTTATATAATGTGCTTAAAAAGTTACAATTAATATACCTACACCAGCAAAAGCAAGTGCGTGTTACCCAGTTGTGACTTTTATACTTTTCGAATTTAAGTAATTTAAAAAGTATTATGCAAGAATTTTTTTTACGAAATTCCCTTTTTTATTTCATTTCTCGACCGAATCAACACGCCGTGGTTTTTATTTTCAAATCATATCCGCATCACCCTGTAAATGTATAACTTAACCAAACCGCATTACATATGAAGCTCAAGCGGATTCTCTGAAAATAAAATGCTCCCCAATGGTCTTAGGAAGCCAATACCTTTTGAGAGCCCTCTTAAGTTCGATTTTATTATCCCAGGTGCTCCACGGTTCTATAATGTTGGCTTTCATGTTGGTTGTTTGTTTGGTTCAGGTTGGTTGGTCGGTGTGTGTCATAAAAACTTGAACCGAATTCCATCGCGAATGTTGCATATTTAATAAACGCGCAGCTCTACCGGATGGCGCAGCATAAACGTAAAAGTATTTGCCATAAAAATGGGAAATATCAAATACCATGGGATATCTTCCGTTTATAGATACATGTGTCCTGTGTCTATGAAAGTTTTTTTATATTAAAATATACAATTAGACATTCGATGGCAATAGTGACACCCGTCAAAATTCTTTCTGTGAAGAAGGAAATTGAAAAACTGATCCACACTAGAGTTATATTGTGGAATAAACTATTCGTGTTTTCTACACGACACAGGGTGACCAACAGGGCAATAACTAAATACCCCCTTTCACTCTACTACCATTGTCTGGCAAAGAGGAAACGAATGAAACACGAGGATCTAGAATACATTGAACACAAAGGTAATACACAACAAGAACAGGACACCAAGCCCGGCATCATAAATATATAATCACACATGTTCGCGATACAAAGCAATTTTTATGTGCGCATATTTATTTGACATAATATCCTTTTATAAGTAAACAGACATAGATAGATACACTTTGCATTATCCATACATATTTCATCACATATGGAAATGTGTGTATCTATACCTTTTGTAGGTAAATATTTCGAGTGGATCCATAATCTCCTTGTTGGTAACGTAACAATGACAACGGATGTGAGTCCTTTGTGTGTGCAGAGCCAGGCGGTGTCAAAAGGACGATGGTGGCGACGAAAGGCGAAAATAAAATATTGAATTCCAAATACTGGAAATATATATCAATATGATATGCTTCATCTCCATGTCGTCTCCGAACCCTCAATTTTCCTTCTACAGAAAAATATGATTGAAGTATGATAAGGTTTTGTGGACGCTAGACAGAGTTTTGGTACAGAAACAAATAATCAGGCCAAAGACATTAAACATTATTATTTACTTTTTTTTTTTTTTTTTGGTTTATGTCCTCAAGTTCTGTTATTTAAAGTAAATAATTAAATTAAATTAAAACAAAATAAAAAAAAAGGTCTTTAATTTTGAATTTGTTACAACTTATTTAATGTACAAATTGGGCCTTCACACACAAGACTATTTCATCCGGGGGAAAACCGGTTTTCTAGAAGATTTTAGTCTGTTTCATACTGCCAACTTCACTTCCCTCTCCACACACGAGACTAATTTATTCCCCCGGGATAAATTAGTCTCGTGTGTGGAGGTCCATTGATTATTTTCAGGATCAAAATAATAGAATTTGACAGAGTGAGACATTTGAAAACAAAACTTATATCTTATAATCATATAAGATTTGTCATCACATTGTGCCACATTATATCACATTTTAAGAACTTCAAAGTAGGAAGTTACACTGAAAACTTTAGGTACAGTAAGTAAATCTAATTACTCGCTGTAAGGCCGTGAAAAGCTATAAAATCAACGCAAAAAGTAAAAAAAGAAGGCATCAAGCAGAGCTGTAAAATAATACAGTATTTTGGCACTGCGTGACGTAAAGTCCCAGTCTTCTAACTTATTTTTCGGAATGCATTACCATTCCTTAAACCAGCACTTTAACTTACAAAATAAAATCCCAGGTAATTTTGAAGTCTGAATGATTAATGTAAAAAGAATTCAGTACTTTTTACTGCTTGAAGTCTTTTAAAAGTCTTTTACATTCTTTGGACAGCTTGAAGTCTTTTTACAGCTTAAAGTCTTTTGACTGCTTAAAGTCTTTATACAACTTGAAGTCAATTATTCAAGATCTTTATAGTAAATTGACTTCAAGCAGTAAAAAGAATTCAATGAGTCAAAAGACTTCACACAGTAAAAAAGACTTCAAGCAGTCAAAGAATTTAAAAGTCTTTTAAGAGACTTCAAAATATTAAAGCAGTTAAAAGTACTGCAGTCTTTTGACTGCTCTAAACGATTATTTTAGTAAAGACTTCAAAATTAACTGGGACTTTTTTTTTTTAAGTCGAAGTGCTCTAATGAAGTCAAAGTACTCAACAATAAGTCTTTTAATTCAATTAACTGCAATACCGAAATAATTTAATACAATAATTTCAGCACCTTCGATTAAGAAAGACCAAAACGAACGAGAAAAAAGTCAAAGAAACCTCCTTATTCGGCTTGATTACTGAAGAAAATTATTCTCCTTTATAAAATAAACGCCACCTTGAGGTTAGAGAATTTTTCGAGCCAATGGAAAGTCGCGAATAATGTTTTTAAAACTTGGGAAACATTTACATAAAAATAAATCGATTGCGTTCCTTCTTGGTGATATCAAAAGTTTTTGAAAGAATATCATCTTCACCAAATAGAAAAAGGCCTTAAACCTAAATCCAAATTTAGAAGCAAGCACTCAAAAATTGGTAATGGCACATAGACCTCAAATTCAAATTAAGACAAGTTCTGCCTGAAGCACTCTATAAAATTCTTAAAATAATATCGAGAGAACAGAATTTTTCGCGTTAGACATAGAAACGACCATTCAGACTGCAATAAAAAAATAGTGACTGGGGTACCACAAGGTAAGTTGATGCACATGGTATGTTTTTCTCATTCACAGAGAGAGACACAGCTGTCACTTCGTTGTTTTAATTTTAAGGAAAATTTTGTCAACCAATTATGTAGGAGATTATTTTAAACCACAGGTAGATTGAATAATATATCTACATAGTGTGTTATTGTGTTGTGTTATGTGTTATTGTGTTGTACTAGCATTTCTCTTCAAAAATAACCATCAGTTAAAAAATGATTTACTCAATTCGGAAACTTGCAGAGGCGTGCTTCAAAAAAAACGAAAAGAGCAATCTTTATTTTTTACTACAAGCTCGAATCGAAAAAAAAAATGTCTGTGGGTGTGCAGTGTGCATGACAATGAAACACAAAAAAATTATTCAGATTCCCATACAAAGTTGTCAGTGTTTGTATAACAAAATGATTATTCTTGAAATAAATTGTATTAAATATGTGCATACATACGTTGCCTTTTTTCCGCCTTCTGACAGCTAAAGCCAACTGAATGACTTTTTTCTCAAACCCACCTACATATACATATATATATACAGTGAGGTTAAAAAAAAACATGTGCATTAGTAGAAAGCATTTTGAGTATTTATTTGATTTATTTCTAATAAAACACGTTACTATAACTAAATGCATTTCCAATACTTTTGTAATAATGAATTCCCGGGCCTTTAGGTCTGTATGTAGAATTTTGTTTCAAAGTCTAGCGATGTGCAAAGTTACAAGGCGATCCAACACCTCACTTAACAATAACGTAATATTATTGTCGAGCTAAGTTTTTATTGGCTACGTAAATTTAGAGCTAAAGAATATAATAAGAACCACATAGAGGAAAAAAAATCGACCGTTGACGCCTTGGCCCTTGGCATGCCTGCTTCCAGTGACTGTACTAGGAAGGGCCACTGAGAAAGAACGCCTCAAAAGTTTGACAGAATTGGACGATTAGACATTCTGCACCGTTAGACTATAATGGTAAGAGAAAACTATAGATTCTGAAGGAGCAAAAATAGGTGGTAACCAGCCTGTCAGCTCAAGAATATTAAAGAGTCTCACAGAAGTCTTACAAAAAAGGTAAGCAATTGGCTGTTAAGACCGGAACGCAGGCTCTTCTAGGTATTTTTTTAATTTTCGAAGGGCATATTTAACAAATCTTCAACTAAGTGTGGATGGAAAGAAATATTCTCGAGGAGTCAATTATGAGTTATTTATGCTCTATCCTTAGAAAACGGGATCCTATATCCAGCACAACTTATCGAAACATAAAAGATCCTATTCAACGTATTGTGTGATCATGTTAAGCCGTTCAGAAAGAGTTTAAACGGCAACTACTTGTGAGACGTTCGGGTTAACACTCCCACAAGAAGGAACATACCCCATGTCTTCACAATGAGGCAAATTCTGAAAAAGACGAATGCATTTCCTTTCAAGCCCCATCATCTTTCAATCGATTTCAAAAAACTTATGATGTTATTTATGTTCAAGAAATTTTATGGCGTGAACCGAAAGTTGGAATTCCGGGTCACTGATTAAGCTTTGTAGAGTGACATTGGAAAAGAGTAGGTGTAATGTGCAGATGGGAAATGGTTTTTCTGAACTATTCCAAACTTAAACACTGAACAGGTTTTCAGTAAGAAAAATCTATACCATGTGATTTCTTCAATCTCGTTCTGGAGCAAATAGTTCAAAGGACATTGTGAACATCGAAGACTCATTCTTCAACAGATTCGTTTACATGTTAGAGTACTCCGATCCGATGGTATCAACATCCATCGGCAGCTCCCAAAATGCCGTCATACACATAGTCCATCACGTCGTTTAAAGACCATAGTTGAAACTTTTTGGTCTTATAGAAATCGAGGGGAAGAATAAACACCAATTTTAATAACAACAAATAAACAAGCAAGCAAATCGTCACTTTTGTAAGCCGCTACTTCGAAGTAGTAAAGGGTTTCATCTATCTCGGAGTAAAACTCAGCTCATCTTAGTGTTCGAGTCCTGGTACAAGTCGTCTACAAACTGATACTTTCTCAGCATAAATTTAAAACAAAATTGAATTAATAATAACTAACTGTTGTTATAGTTTCCACATAAAAAGTGATTTGCTCAAAATGTTCAAAATTATCCTCTTCCTCTTGGGCAAGAAGAACTATTGGAGTCAATTCTGATGCAATACGAAGTGCTCGTTCTCCAAAAATCTTATACATCCAGTCCAGCTTTACGATGCTGTGGGGGAGCTGTTATTTGGTTCTTTTCAAAAAAAATTCTTCGACGAATATTTAGTTTTGTGAGCGAGGAGTAGGGCGAATTTAGTAGAAGATGCCACCGCAAATTCAAATTCTATGAACTGTATCAAGATGTGGAAGTAGATGTAAGAAGCGGAATCAAAAATGATGCTTCAGCTGAGAGACCTCGAACACAAGTAAACAGATTCGGGGTGATTGGGAAGATCAAACCTCCGCTCGCTTCAAAGAATATGGCATTTCGGGTGCCCAAGCACTAGATCTGCGTAACTGGCAGGAGCGTGCTCGGTATCGCAGAGGACGGAGCCAAATTACTTATTGCACTCCCTACGCCTATCTTTCTTTTATTCAACCAATAAAATGAGTTACATTCTCCGAATTCTTTGTACCATTATGCTGAGAAGTATTTTTATTCTGTTATAAATTCCAAGCATTAGATATCAAATGTTGACGTCCCAAACACAAGAGACGATACAATTCGACCAAATATTTAAGCACAGCACTGTATATCCTAGATACTCTCGTATAAGGTAAACATACTGTTATAGATCGACGATAAATTGCATTCCTCGGTTCAATTTCAAAAAGGAAATAGCCTGCTGATAGAAAATGGCCTTTTTCATGCCCCGTGCCGCTACACAAAGCCAACCCGAACCAAACTGGGAGCTGGGACCATCAGATTCTGAGCCAGAGCTTCGTTTAAAAACAAAAGAAACATCCTTGTGCAATCGATATAATGGCATATCTATACAAGTTTAATTAACGCCAAAGGTGCGGAACCATTTCAGATATTCAGAACGTGTTTATTTTTTTTAATGCATGGATGCATGTATGGTCATCTTATTTGATGACAGAACAAAAGTTGTTGGATGGGAGCAACGAGATGGAAGGGGGGGTAGGCTTTTATTCATTTACAAATTGATTGTTTCATTAATAGCTTTGTTTGTGTTTGTATATATATGTTCGACATTATGTATAGGCGTCGTAATGGTGTTAAGAGTTAATATTGATTTTTTTTTTATATTAAATTTTTTTTAACTTGAAATTAAATGGATACAATTAATATTACTTCGGGTAATAAAAATTAATGGAACATTTCGCAAGGGAAGTCAATACTAGGAACGAGGGACGTTTCCATTGTATGCCAATTTTTTACCCCTCGATTTAATGTTCGGGGTGAGTAATAAATCGATTGCAATTAAAGAAACAACAGCGTCGCCTTCAAGAGTCGCCACCTGGATCAGGATAGCTGAATGTTGAAATTGGGTCTTTCGGATCCAGAAGTTTAAAAGAACCAACCCAAAGGACCAGCTTAAATGATTCAGGATTCAGCTCAAAAACCGATGAAAACCCTCCAGAAAAAGCATGGGAGGCTTCTATCCTTGAAGCTGTCATCGATACAGACAATTTATGGATTTCCTGTCAAACAGTGTTGAATTTTAGCAAGATAAGCGAAAGAGTGCCAACGATCACCACGAAAGGCCAAAATTTAACAATTTGTGCCCATACTTTGGCAGAGGAAAGGGATGATCTCTCCAAATTTTGTTAACAATGCTTAAACACATGAGATTAAGATCCTCTTCGAATATTTTTGGACGAAGGTAGGGAAAGAAGATATTATCTTTGGTACAACAATTTGGAAACACAGCGTATACTGATATTGGATGATTTACCAGAATGCTACCTTATTGGCTCGTCAGATAAAATTTCCAGCAAATCCAGTATACAGAATTAATAAATTTCTTTGTTTCTAGAACGAGATTGCTACATCTCGACGCACTATAATGCGTGTTTGATAGATCGATCATGTTGCAACAGGTGGAAGATAACTTTTTGGCAAAATTAATGTTAATGTTAATGCAAGGCTTCGCTATCCAAAAAATAATTAGGCCCTAATAAGGAAATGATGCCAGAAGAAAATACAACGTTAACTGAGCACAGTCCAAAGTGATTGCCAAAATCTACATCAAACGAGTATTTCTAGAGCTTGCAAGAACCCCACGACTGTAGATATGACATATGAAAACCACTGTACAAAACTTCAACAAACTATAAATTTACTTTTTGGGTTTTCACAACCGCCCCGGAAAAACCCCTGGTTCGACTCTTAGTATGACCTAGAGCTATGAGTAAACATAAAAGAAGCGGTGCAAAACACATGGTCAAAATGAACGCAAACTTTGACAGAAATACAAAAAGGAAATTTAGATCAGAAGGCACAAGGTACCTTGGAACCTGAAAAGATTTCAAAGGGAATTCCTTGGTAGATACGCAGTTGATGTTAAGCATGTGGGAAGACTGTTTCAACCAGTAGTAAGTTTGTCATGTTGTGCCAGATTCCGCAAATGAACAACTAGAGCTAGCAAATCTAGATAAAGATCAAAGAATTTTAAGAAAAATAACAAAATGAGATAAAAAACCATTGCCAGACTCAACACAAAAAAGCTGGAGATGGTGATGAGATGATCCTCCAAGCGGGGCTTTAAAATAAACTGGAGATGATATAATGAGGAACATAAACGAATTCATCTTATAAATAGGGTCAGAGTAAAGTATGCCCGAAGGACGATTGGAACATATGTATACCGTCTGTACGATCCGCAAAAAGAAGATCACCTACATTTTTTAATGACTAAATTTTCGATCAACTTTAGAGTCTTAAATAGCTACATATCCTACCAAATCCAAGCTAGCCTTTTCCGTTAACATCTTAAACCACTTAAAGAATCATGTCCTTTGAACAAAAGAAATTACCATCGACTAAATTTCCACTTGGATTTCCAGTAATATATTACGCCAAACTACGCAATATATAGGGAATGCTGACGATCAGCAAATTTCTCTACCAGGGTACTGAAGTACGCTCGACAGATAAAATCAGTGCAGAAATCAAACGTATTAACTTTTGTTAATCGTTGTTTCCTTAGGCTAAGTAAGCAGTTGAAGAATATAATTTTATCAAGAAAACTATGTATGAAATCCTTTTCATCTTTCCTTTGTTATATGGTGAAGGAGCATGGAGGTAAAATAAAAAATAAAAGAGAGACCACGTAAAGGACTCAATTTTGTTTAACTATTGACCATTGCAGGACTCGATGCCACTGTACTAGTGAGTCGAATCAATTCAAAAAAACTATTGCCCTATTACCACATCCCGCGATATAATGATACTAATCCTTCAAACGTACAACATGCCCTAAGAAAGCGGAATTGCCTTGTTGATTTGGGTAGAACTGCACTTTCTTCAATCCCATATAGTTTAAGCGTAAATCACCTCCAGTCGAATTGGTTAAAAGTGTTAGTTCCTTCTGAAGAATGTCATATTGAAAAAAGGATTCCTAAGGGGGTGACCATTTTATGTGATTTAGTAAAATTGTGTGCAGAAAACTTTACGGAGCCCTTGTTAGTGCTGACGTGTTTTTTGAAACAAATATTTTGTCCATTATAAGGAATATATTTTCTAATATCGACCATCACGTTATTTTATAAAATAAGTTTGCATTTGCTCAAATGGTCAAAAAAAATATTTCCTCTAAATTCAAGTAAATAAAATATTTTCAAAACAAAAAGTTTTTGCCAAAATCGCTATCAAAATATTTTATACCCGGAATATATATTTTTTTTTTTTTTGAAAATATTTTGTATTTTACACTACGCACAGCAGAACACACATATTCTGTCTTTATAATGTATTTCATCTTTTGAAAAGAAGGACAAACATTATTTAGGATAGACTTTCCTTTCATGAAATACTCGCCAAAGGCAAAATGGATACCACAGTATTACCAGGGAATTACGTGCATTCACATGGAAAATATTTAAAGTACTTTTAGTTGTATATTGCCAGTGCTGGTCCATGATGTGCATCCTCTTGTGTGTCCTTTTTGCGATATCCTGAGAGAGAGACAGAGTATAGAAATAACACACAGCATACTCAACTTTCACCTCCTGCTCCTAAAATGGGTATGCAACAGCTTTGCATATACCTCTTGGCCAAATGCAAAAAGTCTATGTAAGGCAATATGGGGTAAAAAGTAACAGGGGTAGTTTGGAACAGCAAAAACACAATAAAATAAAATGGGCTGAAGTATAAATAAGTGGTTGAGCTAACGTTGAAGGATGAAGAGAGTAAATGCGAAATTCTGAATGCAAACTCTGGAGAAAATTTTGGTACAGGATTTTTAGATGTGAACAAATTTGGCAGATTTTGTTTTGAATATGCATAAATCAACTAATGATTTTCTTGTTGTAATAAACTAATGATGGGACTAGTTTTAACAAAGAAATGGGGTTAATTCCAACAACATGTTTTTTTATGTTTTTCCAATTTTTTTTTTACAACTTACTTTACTTCTAATAATGTTATCACTTATCCACAGTCGTGTAAGTAGTAACACCATCCGAATGTAGCTTAATGTACAATATCTGTTTTCAGAATTAAATTTTTTATTGTTGTTTGGGGATTATTATAATGAAAACACTTGTTTAACGTTTTACTTTATCTATATTTATATAGCTACATAAATTGTTATTCTAGTAAAGAATCTTAAAATTAAATAGAAAATAGTTCTGACTCCATTTTCCCCTAATATCAACTGTATAAGTGTAAGTTAAGAATCATGGAGATAGATATAAATGTGAATTTTGTCGAAAACCAAAAGATGCCTGAGATTTTCAATGAATAATTTTCCTTTTGGCATTTTTGCAACTGATTAAATTTTATCATATCTGTCTCACTCCTGTCATAGATAGCCTCGGTCTATGTGAACGTACATAATATTATAGAGAGTAGAATTATTTACACATTTATTTTTGGAAAGAATGTCCTTGCTCAAATATTCTTCTTCTATTTTATCCCCAAAAACAAACCCTTTTTCTTCTTGATACTTCATGTGTAGGCTTTTTCAGATATTGCAATGGTAAATTGATTGTGTTAGTTCAATAATAATTGTTAATTTCATACCAACATGATGCCGTAATAATACAAACACATACCATATAGTATCCTGGCTAAATCATTAAGTAACCACAAAACACTGTAGAATAAGATAATCCTGGAATAGTATATCTCAAATGATTTAACTTTGAGAGAAATGTAAGAGCAATATCATCCTTTATGGGAATTGAATTGAATGTTCATTGATGAATTTCTCTTTAGAGTAATTTAATTACAATAATCTTTACAGGAATGAATTAGAATGGAAGAATATACTTCCAAAGGAATTGTTTGGTCTAGATTTAATATTTCTTCCTCATTTATGTTACAACATTAAAGAAATTCACTGCAATGAAACAAAACAAATTTTTCTGCAAGTGCAGATGGTATAATGATATTTTCATATCAGTGATATTGAATCTATCCACTTCTAACAAAGATTTTTCAACTCCTACTTTGACGTCCCCATCCCGGAGGTGTTCCTAGGGTAAAGCAAACGTTAGCGACTACAGCTCCAGTCAGGATGGGCTATCAAATGAACACCAAATTGATTTTCAAGGAGCGTATAAGACCACGGAGTTTGGTGCTTAGACACATACAGAACGGAAGTGAAATAACTACTAATTAATTGTGAAATGTATAATTTAACCAACAACAACAACCTTGTGTATTCCAACACTATTTGGCAGGAATTATAGCTCAGAACTAAACAACGGATTTAATTTTGAAGATCCTGGCTAAAAATCAATGCGCAATGGAATCAAGCTTCTGATCTTCAAGTTGAATGTTAGAACCGTGTGCATTAGATCAACATGCAGAATCACCAAATTTCTATAAGGCACATATTACTGCCGTCAAAAAGTACAAGAGAATGGAACCAGTAGGAGAAATATGAGAAACAACGATTGCTCGTTGCAAAGAACAAGAACAGCGACAGTTTGGGTTTGTTTTTTTCATTAATAAGGAAAAGTACGGAAATATGTATTTATCTATGATCACTCAAGCAAACGTCTAATCAACTGATTCATTTCACGGTGAGTATAAAAAAGAAACATGGCGTTCACCGGATCAATCAACTATCAACCATACACTCTTACATCATTCTTGATGTATCACTATCTTTCACTATTTTTGATTGAAGTCATGGTTGGTAACTTCTTACAGAAGGAATTAAGTGTCCGTTAATTTTACCAGAAGTTAAGAACACCAAAACTGTTGCCAATCACAGCTCTCTAATATCTCAGGAAGTCTGAATCCAGTATTGAGTTGAGAGGACCAGTCGTCCAACGAAGAGTGCTGGGTGAAGCATCCGGTTCTTACGTGCAAGGAATAAGCGAAGTTCAATTACTTCTAAAGTCTATTTAGGGGACAAGTGATGTAAGAAAGTTCTATCATATGGTGCAACGATCTACATAAGGCCAGAGCAAGGTGGATAAAACACTTTTCTAGACTGATAAACGGCAAAGACATTCCGCTGCAAAGGCAGATCATCATGAGAATCATGAAGTGCATTTAGAAGTTTCCAAACTAAAGTTGCACAAGGCTGCTGGAGTGGATGGTCTACCAGTTGAATTTTTCAAAGAAGCCGGTAACGACTTGCTAGTGAGCATACACCAACTTACTTATATGAACTTGTAAAATTTCGTTGGCCTAGGCTACTAAAGAAAATTCAATGAATAGATTCTCGGCCACATCCAGATAAACGGATAAATAAATTTTGGACAATTCTAGCTTATGCGAAAGACATAGTATTTATTGACGAAACGAAGAAAATTGTTGCTGGCGCATATTCCACTATTGAATCAGAGACGAAAATGTGATCAAAAAATAATGTAAGTATATGTTTTTATCAGTAAAGGAACCTCAAAGTTAACTTGACTAAAAACATCTGGAAGTATAACTTTATAGCAATGAAGGACTTTCTACACCTGGGCTCCACTATTTCATCGAAAATCGACATTAGTGCAGAGATATAACGAAGAATCAATCTAAATGCCATCGGGGATCAAAAGTTTTTCAAAAACCCAAGAAAGGTTTGAACAATATCCTTAATCAGCTCGGTGCTAAGGCAGAAGCATTGGCATAGTCAAGAATGGATTAATATTGGCTTCGATACTTCGAATTTTTGTGAGATTTTTTGATCCATCATATCTTAATGGAGAGTAAAGAAGAAGATTCAAAGATTTGCTTTACAAAATGTTTGGTAACATGGATCTACAGTCAGAATGATAAACAGTCTCAGTAACGCTTGGTTAAATTGTCTGGGCATTTCGAACTGAAACTGATATATATCTTGTTTCTACTTTTTTCTATTGAGTGAATATTTAACGAATGGGGGCACCAGTCAATCACTGTTTAAGACGCCAGAGAAGAACAAGGTTGGATTTTCTCGATCATCCAATACTATGTATAAAAGATGTGATGCCACGCTATTGGTTTCGATTGAAGATCAGCGCATAAATGAAAGAATTCATTTTATGAATCTTCAATGAAGATTATATGAGCACGTAGTACTAAAGAAATTCAGTTAAACGAATTGATAGTATTGCCATTGTATATATATTTCTATAGTACGTCCATCGTATGCGGCGAATTCTCAAATTTCTCGATTGCTCGAAGCGCCATCTGGGCAAAGTTGGTAGAAACTGTCTTGGTAGACTTTTGGAGGAGTGGCTTGTTGTTGGTAGAGATTTTGAGGGATACAAACTGGGGAATATTATAATGAGAAGGCATATAGAAAATTTCATAGAGTTGGAAGAAGATGAAAATTATAATTGTTGACTTTTTCTCTTTGAGCTTATTCGTTTTTATTTTGATAATGAATGTTCATATGAAAAGGGAATTGGAAGTTATTTATTTATTATGTATGGCTGTATGCATGGTGGAAAATAAATATTTGGCTGCTTCTGAATGTGTAGGTGCTAGCTTTAATGCTGAACTATATGAAATGTGGCAAGCTACATATTAGAATAGAATGTAGCTGCTGACGAAACAATGTGACGTCACAATTACATATTCCATTGAAAATGCTTGTGTTGTTGTTGTATGCATACATTTTGCGATGCAAAGTTTATAGAAATAAAGTTATAAATTGGTGATGCAAAACTTGCTTTATTTTAAGAAAATCATGGATACGGGTATCAAAGTTGACATCTTTAAACTTAGTTTGCAGCTAAACTAAGCGTCCTAGCAATATAAAAAATGCATATTCGTGATCTAGTGAGTGCGACCTTTCAAACGCTGTATCACTTGATTTGAAAAACAGACTTTTATCTTTAAACTTGATTTGCGGCTAAACTAAGCGTCCTACGGGTATCAAAGTTGACATCTTTAAACTTGATTTGCGGCTAAACTAAACCTCCTAGCAACTTAAAAAATGCATATTCGTGATCTAGGGAGTGTCAGCTTTCAATCGCTGTATCACATGATTTAAAAAACAGACTTTTATTTTTTAACTTCATTTCTTATAGTTACCTACCTTTCATCAAAACTAAAATTTTCCGAAAATACAACCGAGCCTGCGAAGCCTCTTCAAACCATACGTATATACACGATGATGAATTTCTCTCATAACTTTATCCTGTACCTATATACGGCTAGCTTAAAATTTTATTAAACGTAATTTTTTTTTTTTTTGATTAAGTTTTAAACTTTATTAAACAGCTTTTGTTACTTGTTACACAAATTCTTAACATAGTATGCAAAACTTTATTAAGAAAAAAAATTGATACAAATTTATCAATATGGTAACCATTTTTGATAAATCCCTTTTTCATTTTCATTCATCTGCAACAAAAACAAAATATAAATTTTTTGAAGAAACTAATCTGAAATAAAATTATCTGTGCCCGAGTCTTGGCATAACATATATATAAGTACATATAGGTATATCAATAAAATACCTATTTGTGCTTATCTATTTACGATTTTTTTTCGGTTATAAAATATAAATTACATACCTAAAGTAAGTAGGACTTTTTTATTATTTCATTTCGTCTTCAAGGTCGTGGCAGCAGCCAAGCAGCCAATGACAAATGCTTCTCCCCTTGTTTTTAATCTGTCAAAAAACAGAAATTTTTCAAACTGCTCACCCTCGTCATTGTTCTCAGAGCCAGAATAATATAGTCAACTCTTTCGCACAATATATGTCTACACGAGTTCCTTTGTGCGAACAGCGCTAATTTACGCAAATTGTTAGTAAGAATAAATCGTCGACGACGAACGTACTATAGTTTTTATATACAAAGGTATTGCTATCGAGCTTTCTTCAGTGACGGAAATCCAAACTACGACTATATTTCATTAAAAACAATTTTGTGGCTCAGCTGAATTTCTGGAAATAGATCGTGTCAAAACGGCTAGTATTCTACATTTTATGATAGAAACAATTTGGAAAACGGAACTTATTCCAGGAAACAATGAAGTGATTGTAAAACTGCCAAGGACATATGGCCAAGCTGAGTGACGTTTCGACTTTTTTCCAAAATAATTAAAATCATCGATTTTGAGGTGATGAGTTATGCAAGCATTGATTCTTATATCAAGAGGGATTAAGCAGTCCTCCGCAGTTCTCTATCGTGTGGCGAATATATGAAAACTCTGGGAGTCATCTTCGAGTAATCTCCGGTTTCCTCGATTTTGGAAAGGGGTTCTGATCGATTTAATTGAGAATATATTTAGAAATCACAATGACTCTTTAAAAGTATGGTAGGGAGTTTGCGAAGCCTTCTTTTCAATATAATCCTCGGGTTACACGATGGGTACGAAAACCAAGAACAACGCTAATATCAAAAGTATTATTAGAAAGAAAACTTCCAGAGGAAAACGTGGTCACAGTTTATTCTGTAGACGATGAAGGATATAGAGACGATTTGTTGGCGCCCAATGCCTCGACCGGTGGGACACGATGTCAACGTCAATTTCTCCAAAACGCCTTTTAAGTTTTTCAAATGGAATTAGTATTTTTTTTTATGAAAATTACAGTTAAATTGAGGTGATTGGACTTTTTACAATTAAATAATAATTAAACACTCTTTTTATACGTAGAGTTTTTTTGTGCTCGTTGCAATTACTAGTAACCACTAAAATGAAAAATAATGGTTTAGCGCCAGGACTAAGTGCACAGAATAGATTGTAATTGATGGATTGATGTAGTCAGTGCAAGGACTTGGTTTATTTCTTTTTTAAATGTCTTTTTTTTTGTTTTAAAATTAATTCATCTGAGAGAACAACATGACGAACATGGTCAAAGGGAATTTATCACACATATGTATACTTTCCTCAGGGATTGCCTGCCAGATAAATGCAATACTGAATTTATTCACTTAGTATGTGTTTTTTTTTTTACTGTAAGAGAAAATGAACACAAACAAACAAATTGCTAAAGAAGTGATGTGCAATGTAAAATAAAAAAAACATATATTCCCTGTTTGTGTCCCGATTAAAATGTTGTTGAATGGGGACTTCATTTCGAAGTTCAATGATTCACTCATGAGTGTCTAATACTCGCTTTTTTTTTAAAAGTTAATTCTGCTAACATAGTGTGTTTTGGTAGACGTAAAAACAGGATGTTTTTGTTTGTTTTTTTTTTTTTTTTTGTAATTTTGTATTGAACTTACATTGGATTTAGGAAAAAGTAGATGCTTGAATTCGGACATGATTTAATTACGTTGAGTATTATTGGAAAACTGTTAATTACTTTTCAATGGATTGTTGCTTAAATGGGTTGTTTGGTTAAATAAAAAGGAAGGATTACATCCGTTTGGAAGAGTATTGAAAAGGTATAATGTTTTATGAACATACACACAAAATATAGGTTGGTGTCGGAATCCTGTTCGGGTCGAAATTCGGTTTCTGAAATTTTGTAAAATGTGAAATTCTTAATCAGATTCGGTACATTTATATGGACTTAAGACACTTAAGTTGGTTCCGAAGCTAAGTGAGTTACCTACTCGAAATACATCCTCAAAGTGCCGCGAGAGTCCATTCTAGACCAGGGCTTAAACACAAGTCCTCACTTGTTATTGCTCGTTCTTTTAGCTAGAAGTATCCGGTTCCGTCAGCAAAGTTGGTTAGTGACCCGCTCGGGTATTAGATTCGAAGAACTTCCGAGCCAGATCATTTGTGTTGATTCGGTCCTGTTCGCCGTTAAGCCTTCCCCACATCTCACTGTTTGCACAGGACCACAAATTATTCAGAGGATTTCCAAAATAAACTTAAGTGTTTTCTCATCAACTCCTTAGAGTCTGCACGGAGCACGTTTTGCTACTCAATTGCTTTCTCAGCCAAAGGAAAGGGTTGAGGGCTTCGTCTGAACTTAGCGTTGGTATCGTTCTCTGAGTTTATAGCCGAGCATGGAAGACAAAGCTGAGTATATGGTAATATTGTCTGCGTATGATTTTTTCAAGTGCGGGCAAACAATGGTGAAGCTCCATTCCACGGGCATGTCTTTATCCGACCATGTTGTACAGGAAAGTAGTTGCATACTCCTTGTCACGGCATCGCCTGCTTTCTTGCACAATTTGGCGGCAGGGCCGTCTTCTGCAGAAGCTTAATTGAACTTCATTGCCGTAATAATTTCTTTGTTCGTGTTACTATCTTTGGTGGTTCTATTCCCTAACCTTCCAGTAAAATATCCGTACCTCATTCCTAGTATAATAAAATATTTCGAATTCCTCGATTGCGTGCTTCTCGTGCTCCCTTTATTCTTTTGAGGAACCGGTATTTCTATCCCGTTTTCTGCTCATAGAGCGACCAGTTCTGGCCCTTTCTGTGCAGAGCCAATTTAAATGATTACAGCTGCATGTTCTCAGATAAGAAAAACGAACATTTCACAATAAAGAAAACAAATTTCTATGGAAAATTCTACATGCCCCACGTTGGGCGCCATCTGTTATTAACCGAAATTTGTCATGAATATATTTATATTTTATAAATGGTTCTTTACGTCTGGAATATTGAGAAATATAAACAAGGATTAAACACAACTTGTGCTCGCTGTAAGATTGTAATGAAAGAATAACTGAATCCCTTTCGGGTGGGTAAATCTTTTTCAGTAGATAGTTAAGTACAGTTTTAAAAAGCAAAGCTCTCAAGGAACTTCCCGTGAATACTATGCTGGGCATCTTTGTTTTGATTTGCTCGTGCAAAAAATCATCGTTGTCCTAGGGCTACCTCCGTTTCAGATGTACAAGTTGTCAGTCAAAATCTTAATCAAAATCAAAACTCATCACATTCTTATACTCTGGATCATATCTACGGTTGATGTACGGGAAATAAACTCACAGCTGTCATTCCGTATTATAATTTGCAAAAAGCCATCAAATACCCTCTCAATGATCATTAATATTTGTGACATCGAATTGACCGCTAACCAATGTAATTTCACGGACCATCTCTCTTTGCGAATTGTAAGAAGGAACCTTTCATTTTTCTTTTTAGGATTAGTTCACTATTTTTATGAACTTTTATTTATTGCTTAGAGAATACGCAGCGGCGTCGAAGCCTTTGCTTATGTATCTATTACCCTTTTTCAGAGCTCAGAGATATCCCGTCCGATTCGATTGTTTTTTTTCTTTTTTTGTTGTCTTTTACAGCACCGCACTATTTTGACTTTGATGAGGGTCACTTCTTTGGAGTTAGGTGCCCTCCATACTCCGATGTTGGTCACTTCCTTGGAGGTGCTCTACGTGTTCCTCATAACGTTGGCGTCACTTCTGCATGCATTTTTCTTGCAAAGTTTGGTGCTCGTCTTCTTCTGCTTCTTCCTCGGAGTTTGATGTCATTTAACTTTAATAGTTCATAACAATTAGTTATTCATAAAATTCGTTATTCTTTGGAAAAAAAATATTAAAACGTTTTCCAATAAAAAGTATTAAGAGCCTACTTGCTCTTAACATGATTTATTCCTTTCTTTATCGCTACTGATTGCCCTCCTATCAATGAGCCAGCTGCTTGATGACCGCAAACCAATGATCTGTGAAAACATTAATAGCCTTTTCGTGTGAGTGG
Source organism: Baccha elongata (assembly GCA_951217065.1). Taxonomy (NCBI): domain Eukaryota; kingdom Metazoa; phylum Arthropoda; class Insecta; order Diptera; family Syrphidae; genus Baccha; species Baccha elongata. The sequence continues at coordinate 164,647,038 of OX578272.1, forward strand.
CTCTTAAGTGTCAAGTATCACGTTAAAATACGTTTCCATCTTCTACACATTTGACATCATGCAGCACCCATATAACCCCCAACATTTGGCCATCAACAAAATGTCCAAATCCAAATTCACTCAATGAACCACATTTAACGGTCGCATTTTATCGGCGGCATTTTCATTACGACTATTTTTGGACGTAATAAATCCGTGTAATTGTTTCCTTCACGAACCACACACAGCCACAACGAATAACCACAATCGAACTATATAAAAAGCCAATCATGTAGGTACGCCCATTTCCTGCACACTTGAGAAATATTTATGCTGGCGAGAAAGGAGCTAACAATCTCAAGCACTCCCAAAACACTCAATAAAACTCGGTAAACTCAAAGGTGATTTATTTAACTGCTTCTTCAATTTAGGCACTCATCCATGGATGAGTTTGGTATCTCTTCATCGCTGGTGTAGTCCTATCATTTTGAAATCTCTTCGATAATGGATTGGGCCAGGAAGGACCAAGTACCGCACACAATTCTAGTCCTGATGGTAAATCGATTGCGAATGTAAATCGTCCTCCTACACTTATCGTCCTTGAAATTTCTGTTTTTTTTTTCTAATACTTTTTCAATGTGCCTGATTTCAAGTTGATTGGCCATTTCACGCCTAGCTCTTTGCAATTGCTCGTTCTGGTTTATAGAAGTCGAGGGAATCGACATAAAGGACAGCACACATGAATATTTGCACACAGTTCCGGTAAAATCAAATGGAATTCAGGACAATTTCTATAGTCAAAAGTGTGTCACATAGATGTCAATTGTTGAGGCAGTGACTGATGTGGTGTGAGTGGAGATGGTTATGAGTACACTCGCACACACTGCCCCTATATACAATCTCAAAAACGAACATTATTTCTTAAGTGCAAAAATGTCAATTTCCCAGACAGGCAGATGAGCAATATTTTCACATATTGGTACACATGCATAAACATTCTCTAAGGATGCACAAAAGTGAATTGGATTTTTTTTCTTTTTCTTTAGAAAATATCAGGAAAGGAATATTATGATTTTATCTGCCCGTATAGTCCTGTTTGAGAATATCTATCCAATTTGACTTTTGATATACAAAATGGAAAAGCAGCAAGAAACAATTTTTGAATGCGCATTCTTATATTTTGAAGCTTTTATAATAAAAGTTTGCAAAATTCAACAGGAAATTCTTGAAAAGGATGTGTGTTGCGTGTATGTAGAATATTTTGTATGCAAATAAATTTTCCTAATGTGTTGTGGAACTACTAACAATACCAGGTTCTGGAATTTCGGTTGAAGCAAATATACCACGTGTCTGTTATTTGTATAGCTGTCTTTTTATTTTTGATAGACATTATTTCTATTGTTGCTTTAAGGAATTTTTTTTGTTTGTATTGTTAAGGTGAGTTCGTTCAGTAATTGAATTGATGTATCTAGCATTTTTTTAAAAATAAGCTTTTGATATTTTTCATTGAATCGATGTAAAATTTGATTCATGTTGAAATTCATAACAATCACCCTTATTGCGATAGGCGTTCAAGGCCATATAAAAACACGACAAAATGATTTTGCATTACGTAAGGCGTTCAACGACACTAGGCGTTTTTTTTTGTGGAATACATTTTATAAGTGACATTTGTCGTAATATGGAATTTTTTTGTATTACGATAGTCGTTTTTAAATCAAAAACGTCTTTTTAAACGCCAAATTTTGTCGTTCGAGAATTTGCAAACGACAGAGCCAAAAATACTCACAAAATGTAAGTTTTAATTTTTTTTTTTTTGTTTTTATAGTTGTAACAAGTTTTTTATTGGTCTCACAGAACAAAAAGAACGATGAATTCGCTAAAAAATTAACAAAAGGGAGTTTTTGAAGTTGAAGTTTTAGGTCTCAAAATATCGCCATATAATTGCTCTAGATTTTGATGAAATATGACATGAGTAATGTAGTACTAAAACCCTTTCAGATGGTTAAAACTGGTATTCTTAGAAAATAGTTTTAAAGGTACATGCTAACGGTTTTTTTTTAATTTTGAGTTTTTCTTTAAGCACTCAACATATGTATCTTAATGAAATGTTATTTATAAAGAGGCGTATTTAATTTTTATTTTTAAACTTGATGTATGTACGATTTTGGTAAAAATTGTACAGATTACTGTACCTTTATCAAAATTGATGGCATACCACGATTTTTTCTGAAAACTCTGGGTTGTTAGAAATTAACTTAAAATGTTAAATTAAATTAAATTATTTCAAGTAAAATAATTCAGGGAAAAATTACAACATCCAAGAGAACCCTCGAGAGAACCAGTCGTGCCTTTTTTCATTAATCTTTTAGGTAATTTGTCACAAGAAAAAAATTTGTGCGACACAGACGTGCCTTTTATATTTGTCGTTCTTGTCATCGTAACAGCTGCTATGTTATTAATATACTCATTTACAAAAAAATATGTTTCAAAAATAATTTTGAATAAAAAACCGAGCTGTCCTGAGAATACAAACTTCTTATGAAAATTAAAACATTAAAAAATTGTTAAGTTTTTGTGTCTGTATTGTCATTTTTTAATAATTATAAAAAGCAAAAATGTTCAAAACTGATAGAATAAAATTTTCTATTTAATTTGTTGTGTCAAAATCAGCTCTCTCAATGGATCGTATGTGGAATCTAAGAGCGACGAGAAAAATGGCGTTTATGATACGCAATACCGTTTCAAAAGCGACACGACTAAAATAACGACAATTGGCGTTTGAGTGAAACGCCTATCGCAATAAGGGTGAATATCTTGATAGCTTTGGATGCACTTGTGGCAGTTGTTTCTTCGTTTTTTCACTTTAATTGAATTTTTTGTCTTTCTGTCTGTGTGTTTGTCCTGGCTTATCTCGAAAACGGCTGGACCGATATCTTATATTGTAGTGCGTAATAAAGGCTACGTGAATTACTTTTAAGGTGGCGTTCGGGTTGTTTGCATCACATATTCGTATACATGAACCGATCAGAAACTAAAACTGGACCGATTTTGACGTGACTTTCATTGACAGATAGCTGATGTTGTAGAAAGTATTTTATGATATTTAAACTATCCCCAAGATGGCGATAGGGTAGATTAACTCAAAACCACACTTTAATATTTCACGAACTTGCCAATCAAGGATTGTCACTTCACAGCTCACATCCCAAAGCAGTTAGTATTCCGTTGGGAGCTGTGAAGGGAAGTATTATGTCTGATGTGAGGTATCCAGTGATCTCCTGTTTCCTTATAAAAGATGGTAACAAAGGTACTAACTCCAAAAGCACCTTGAAACATAACAAACTAATTTAGCTCACATTTTTCTCAAGCTGACAAAATGGATCAAGAGAACTATGTGAATTCCAGTCGGATTCATTCTCATATCTGTGGACTTCTACTCTCATGTGAGGTATTCAAAAACCTCTTTTCTTCTTAAAAATGCTGGGTACCTAAAGAATATACTCCCTAAAAGACACAAACAAAAACCTCAAAAAAATAAGTTACAACCTTAAAAACAATGCTAACATTATTTTGGCTCACATCCTCTTTAAGCTCTATGTGATCCTCCGTCAAAACCATATTTTCAGCCATGCTGGCAGATTATAACTATCCACGGAAATCACATATTTCTGTAAATTGGACGAATTGAGGGCAGACCCGAGTCTACTCTTAGCCATCCACCAACCTGCCTAGTTGGCTAAAAGAGTAAAAGATTGATGGAGAGTATTGACGTGGACTCTTATGTTAGGTATCTAGAGATCTCTTGCTTTCTTATGAAGGATCGGGGTAAAAGGGAAAAAAGGAAAAAATCTATAGATAGACAAATAGATAGATAAATCATTTATTACAGATAATTTTTTACAACTGTTTTCTTAAAGACTACGGACCTGGCAATTCTGACGTTTTCCGGATAAGACATTTCGTTAATAAAATAAATCAAAATTCAATAAAAATTATAAAGATACAATTTTACAATAACAAAAAAGTAATTAGATTATTGGCTTGAACAAATAGTAAATAGATTATTTAATTTACAAAAAAATATTTAGTAAAAAGTAACTAATGATTGGCATTTTGTTGTTTTTTTTTTTATAAAAATCTATACCAACAATATTTGATTCGTAACTATATAACCGCTCTAAGGACATAGGTCACATTAGTTTTGGTATCAAAATGGCGCACCAAGTGCCAATTCGGTAATTATAGCTTAGAATAACCGCCACTTCTACATAAGTTATATAAACTCCGCTAAATTGCACCAAAGGTTGCTATAAGTTTTCTTTTAAATATTACGGAAATATGAAAATAGCTTCTTTTGACCTTTATGAAAACGATACTTTTGATTCTGACGACAAACGCATGATGAAGCAAAATTCTAAAGATTTAGTGTTTTATAATATTGTAACGTGTTCTATAAATGTTCTCCGTTCTATTTTTTTGTTTTACGTTGCGTAAACTCACCATTGTGATTCCAACTTAAAGTGACAGCCACAATGAAGTTAACGAAACCCCATTTCTTAACGAAAGACTATAGACTAGAAAGCTCCAGAAGGCTCTGACTGGCACTGTACTAGAAGATTCTAAACGAGCGCACCATGCGGCAAGAAATCAGTTTGAATTTGAAATCAGTCGTGTACAAGTCGGTAATTTGAAAGTGATAAAGTTCGAATTTAAAATAAAGAAAGTAAAAAAGGAAATAAAGAATGTTTTGAAATATTAAGTGGAATTAAACGTGAAAAGTGAAAAGTGAAAAGACGTAAAGTGAGTTGTATTAAAACGGAAATAAGTTTTATTTGATAAAACGAACCTAGATAAAACCTAACAATATTGATCTATCGATGAATGAACGAATAAAATTGCTCATTATTCACAAAAAATTGACCACAAAAAACACGATAACGTTCACTGATTAAATATTGAACAAAACTGTTTGACTAGCATATCCATACAAATTTAAAGGATAATAATGTTTTTTTTATTACACCCTTTAATGCCTTGGCTTTTTTCAATTTTTAAATTTGCAAACTTCTAAAGAATACAAACACACAATCTGAAACCATAGATGAGTTATAATATCTCATTCTTGAGTTTCTTTCTAACAAAAAGCTCATCAGATTAGAAGAGAATAAGCGAATTAAGGTGCAAACACTAATTAGCTTAATGCACGTCTGGATTGTCCTTGCAGATCAGCCAACCAAAAACAAACACAGTCGACATCAAGCTCAAGGATACATATGGGATGCTGTATGATGTTCGTTCGTTATTGAGAACGATAAGCTCTTGTAAACGACACAAGGATGACCAACCATATCGTGTGGTATATGAAATGAACCCCATGCAACAACATATATCCTTGTTTCTATTTCATATATAATAATATCTTTTAGTTTGTCCTCTCATGACTCATAGATGATGATGGTGATGGTAAGAAAATTCAATTCAAAACAAAGCTTCTATAGTCTGTCTGTGTGTTTGTTTGTCTAGATATACCTCTACGGTGCTTTGTATGCCATTGAAATAACAAATATTTGCAAACCCCTTCGCTTATAAACCTTTTCTTTTGTACCGAAACCACATATATATATGGTAGAACCAACAGACATCCTTATATCTGTTCAACCTTGCTCCATATACATTTATCCTTTCTGCAAAACGCAACGCAGCTTTTATAATGCAAAAGGAACTCAAACTTTCTGTGTGCTTTGCATGGTTCTGTTATACACGTTTTTTTTTTTTTTTATTATTATTTTACCGTATCAATATTTGTTTTTGAGATTTTCTCAACGAGCGAGGGACATACAGACTACCCAGACCCAGAGTCAAAAAAAAGTTCGAGTAAGAGGCCACCCTGATTCTGATGTTCCCGGGCCCGGCAGCTATATGCGGATTGAAAAATTTCGCACATGAGTGTACTTCTATCTAGATGCATAACAGTTTGCCTTTGTCTGATTTTAATAAACCCGAAATAAACATGCATTCTAATTGCATCCTTGAGTCCTGCTGCAACACAAACAAAAAAAAATATATGCACACACTTCTGGTTCTTCTGACTATAACTTGTTCAGTCTGGCTGCTTTGCTGTGCCGCCACCGCTACCAGTTGCTCAATTTGTGTGTGTTCATAAAGCACTCGCTTGGTAGTTCAGTTATAATTCAGTTTGTGTGCGGTTTTAGCCAAGCAAATGAAATGAGGATTTTATTATCTTAATTTCTCCCTTGGCTCTAATTTCAAAGGATGCAGGAAAAAAAAACGAAGCCGCAACCATCACTTATCTGCATTATCTCTTTTCAAGTCTGTTTAAAAAGCTTGTTTTTTTTTTTCTTGTAGGTATATCCTTATAAGTAGAATCAGCGATGACGATGTACCCATACACATATCCACACAGGGATGTCATATAATAAAGATAAATAAATTAAAGGACACATATTAAGCTGTTGGTGGAGTGGAGACTCGTTGTCCATTTGGATTGTCTTCTCTTGTTAGTGGGTTTTTATAGGCACTACCATCACCGAAGGGTATCTCACTTCTGCGGGGGCAATTCCACTGACCCCAATTGGATTTCATTTCAGTTTATGATGTCGCATATCGGACGCTAGATAATCCCTGCACACGTTTATATTGGCTAAAAGTTCTCTTCTCTGGTTCGGACAGGAGCAGGACATGAAACATCAGGCTATAGGTGAGTGGTGCTGTGTGTGCAGTTTTAGTGTAAGCTAACATTTTGTGGGTGCACACGACTAAACTGGTCTAAGATAACATAGCCAGTGGGTCACAAATGACATAAAAGGCTTGTAAAATGTGATGGTGTACAGCGATTGTTATGGCCAACTATTAATGCCAAAGCACACATTGTTGTTGTTGTTAGACATCGTGGTATTTTGAGATTTTAAAATCGACACTGAATTGCCATTGTCCTTCCAAGGGTTAGAACAAACGTTGAAAATTATAAGTAGAAGTTATGTTGTATAAAGGGTTAGAATACAGGACTTTGTTCCTTTGCTCGGCCATGTATAGTTTATGGACATTTTTCTCGTTAAGAGAGACAGAGACCTTTTAAATTGGTTTTGATTATGATCTTACGGGGCAAGCAGTGTAATTGGACAAAATAAAGGAACAGAAACAAGATAAAGTTATGGTGGATGTTATAGTGGTTCTTTAGCCTATCAAGTGTATCGGCAAACTAATGGTAATGTTTGTCAATGGTTAGGTTATTCAATATGGATTTATAAAACTTGTTATTGATCTATTTTCTCATCAGGTTTAACAATAACAAGTTTTTTCTACTGAAAAAAAAAACCGTGCAGTTTGAGATTCTTACGCATTAAAAGCACCTCCTTCCTCTAAAACTAATATAGCAATTTATTTTTCACTAAGTTAAGTTACGTTTTGCAGGTGACTTTCAATTCTAAGTACCTGCTGATTGATTTTCAAGGTTTGCTTCTTCGCAAACGGCGCACTAATTTTGTTTCGTCAAGAATTTCTATGGCCGTTCTTTTAGTAAGTTCAATAACCATTTTAAATGCTTTCATTCCCTTTGAAGATCTTGGTTTCTAATGATATATTGTGCGAATTTCAATTTTTTTTTTTTTTTTTTTTTACACTATCAGATCTTATTCGAATGGAGCTTAAAGCAAGCATCAACAGATGAAAGAAGATTTTCCAACACATAAAATGTGTCCCACTGGCTCATCACGCAGGTGTTAATTGTTAGTAGGCACACTGCAACAAAAACAAAAACACATGCACATAAACATATGAAAACATATAAAGACAAAATTTAACAAAATTACACAGAAACATTTAGGATCGTGGAGCACTGGTTCTGAAAATAAATTACTTTTATTTAAATTAAAATCCAACACACAATTGTTCAAGTTATATAACTTACTCATTCGCGTGAGAGGCTCATGCATGCCATAATTGGTTCTATGATGTTCGATATTAAAAAGCTCAGAACTTCGAAGGTGGTACGGTACGACCGTCCGCGGAAGTTAAAACCAATTAAGGTTAACAGGTCCGACGAATAAATTTGTCCAGAGATAAGTTGATGGAGAAAAATTAAGTCATTGTTTACTCTACGTTGATATAGATTGCATCTGCAAAAGCCTTATCCGATGCTCATATGGTGGCAGGTTATAAGGATCAGCCCATGGAAGGCCTTTAAGAGCAAAGCGAATAAAATTATGCTGGACTGATTCAATACGATTCTTATGGACTTCATAGAAAGGGGTCCATACTTGTGAGGCATACTCAAGATGCGGCCTAACATAACAGTTATGCAAAGAGAGGGTAACGTATGGATCGTTAAATTCCTTTGCCCACCGTTTTATGAATCCAAGCATAGAGTTCGCCTTTTTTACAATAAAGTTAACATGTTAACTCCTAAGTCCTTAAAACTAAAAACACGACTAATTTCATTTTGTGTTATACAATATTCAAAATCACTTGGAACTTTTTTCTTTGAGAAAGTAATTGTTTGGCATTTTATAGGATTAAGAGTTAACCCATTTTTATTACACCAAATACTGAAACTATCAAGATCAGCCTGCAAAAGAGTATGATCATTGGGAGATTTGATTGATTTATAAATTTTCATATCATCTGCAAATATGAGAATCTCACTAAAGCGTATAAAAGAAGAAACGTCATTTATAGCAAGAATAAATAAGAATGGACCCAAATGGCTTCCCTGGGGTACGCCTAGAATGGGCAACGAAAGTATTAGAAAGGGAATTTCTAAATTTAACCTGGTAAGTTCTATTTTTTAGGTAGGATTTGATCCATGATATAAAAATAGTAGGGAAACCGTATGCTTGCAGTTTAAAAACAATAATATTAAGACTGAGTTGGTCAAATGCTTTAGAAAAATCTGTGTATATACAATCAACTTCAGAACCACCTTCTATTGCATTTGAACAATTATGTAAAAAGGTAAGAAGGTTTGTAACAGTAGATCTTTTCTGCACGAAACCGTGTTGCTGTTTACATATAATGTTCTTACCAAAGAACAAAAGGCTTTCACATACAACCTGTTCAAAAAGCTTAGGGATACAGGACAATTTAGAAATAGGTCTATAGTTCTTGGTGTCAAATTTGTCTCCTTTTTTAAAAACAGGAGTGAGAAATGATTTCTTCCAGAATGACAGAAATTTCCCAGACTTAAACGAAAGCTCAAATAATAATTGCAAGGGCTGCACAAATACACGACTACACTTTTTCAGAACAATTGGGGGTATACCGTCAGGGCCATAGGAGCAATCGTCATTTAATAATGACAAAAAGTATAAGACCCTATCTTGTTCCACAGGAATAGTGTTAAAACTTACTTGCGGGTAGGTGTTCACGTCTTTAAAAAAATCTTTATCAACACTTACATGAGTATCAACAAAGTAGTTTGAAAAATTATTTGCGAACGCATTGCAAATATCACTGGGATTATGTACCGAAGAGTTTTCATATGTAAAACTTGCTGGGAAGCCATCCGAATTTTTCTTCGAGTTAACAAAATGCCAAAAGCTTTTAGGGTCATGTTTTAAAGAGATTCCCATTTCGTTAACATAGTTGGAGTATAAAGCTTTTGAAAGATTATTAAATTCTTCAAAAAGGGTTACATACTGTTCAAAGATTATTGCAGAAAGGGTTTTTATGTAAACTTTCCATACTTTATTTCTCTTGTTTCGAAGAGATTTAAGCTCTTGTGTAAACCAAGGGTGACAAAAATTATTATTTTTAGATCTTTTTGTAGGTACAGAATTATTTATACAGCTACTGAGTATATTATAAAACCCAATTACCGCATTGGCAATATTTGTAGAATCTAATATATTTTCAATATTAGATCTACATCAGAAAGCAACTGAAAATTTGTCTTACGAAAATATATCTACTACTTATAATAACTTAGTTCAGACTGTAATAATTTAGTAATAATAATTTGTCTTTGATACTAAGATAAGAATGTTGTCTGAGTAACCAGTACATTTCTCTTTATTTATTTGTTTAATTCTTTGCATTTCTTTTTTACATGCGTCTTCGCGTTGAAATTAAAGAACCTCTTTTCGTCTACTGTTCGTGCTTGCATTGAGTCTGTCAAGCACTACCACCCTAGAAAAAGGATTAAATGTAATCGAAAATTAAATATGATAACGGGAATTGTTTTTTTTTATAATAAATAAGCGCGACAAATAACATCAAAAAAATAATTTTTCTGTCAAGTAAGACTTACAACCCCAGAAAAAGGATAAAATGTAATCGATTTTAAAAAAGGATAACGCAAATAATTAATTTTTTTTGTCGTGCAAATAAAACATTTGTCGCGCTAATTTTCTTAAAAATTAATAAGCGCTACAATTTTTTTAAGTTACGCGACAAATTTGCGACAAAAAAAAACTGAATTTATTTTTTTTAAATAAATTAGCGCAACAAATTAATTAGTTGCACGACAGATTCACGACTTACTGAAATTATTTTGGTTATATTTTTTTTTTAAATATGTTTTTATAAAAAAATTTTTAGTTGCATTACAAATTCACGACAAAAAAAAAACTGAAATTATTTGCGTTTTCTTTTTTTAAATTCCATTAGATTTGATCCTTTTTCTGGGGTTGTAACCCTTCCTTGACCGAAAAATTAGTTTTTATGCGGGACAAATTTTTTAGTTGCACAACTTATTTACGACAAAAAAGCGACAATTTCTTCTGTTATCCTTTTTAATTTTAGATTACATTTAATCCTTTTTTTGGGTGGCTGTGCTAACTTGACTGTCAAGTTAGTATTACCAGGGGTTTATTTTTTAAAATAGTCGTGCGACAATTTTTTAAGTTGCACGACAAATTCACGACAGTTAACCCCATGGTTAAAATTTTGAAATTTTGTATGTGACAATTCTAACTTGAGTTATATATGCAAAAAGATACGGACGATGAACATCAGTATACGGTATACCGTATATCCAACTCAATATTCTAGTTTTTTGGAGACCATTGACTCAAGTAAAAAAGAGACAAATCCACCAAGAGTATGATTTAGTTTAACAAAGTGTATCAATTTTGGCGGAAAATCATACATATATTTCATCCCCAGTTCGGTAAACCAATTTATTGATAGTTCCCTTGGAACTCGTTATGAGCATTGAAAATGTTCATCGAAACAATTTATTTTTTATTTATTAATGCTAAGATATTGTTTAAGAATGTTCCTCTTATTTCATTTCAAATCGAAATACTTTCATCCTACATTTTATTGCACTATCAAAAATTTCTTTCGAAGGTAAACGTACAAATTTACTTTTATCTGATAAGTTTTATTTGTCAATTAGACTAATAATTTGTTCCTCCCACGAACATTTACTTTTTTCATATGAAAAAAATTGTGACGAATTACATGTAAAACAGCAACCCTTTACATATTAAACTACCTCCATAAACCACTTTTTGACTTAAAATAAAATTACTTCCGTTCAGAGTTTTATTTAAGTGACTAAGTTTTTTTTTTTTATTAACTTCCTCCTACATCACATAACCCCAATATAGCATGAGCAGATTAAAAGTCAATTTAACTCCAAACAATTCCATAAAACTTCATTGCACGCTTATGCTCAACTTATACTTCTTGTGATGTTATGTATAGCTTCAAACAAAAAACGGCCAACACCCAAAGTTAGTCCGCAAAACGTACCATATAGTTATGGTAATAAAGCGCCCACATCAATTTACTAAATGAACATGAATCAGAATGAACGCGGCACAATTTTCAAATTACACCCATCAGCCTTTGATCAATCCTATTAGATATATATATATACACGGGCTAGACCAGAAAAATATAGTTACAAGGAATAGAGAATGAGAAAACTATTGCACCATTACCTTGCCTCAGACTAATTTCATGACTCTTTGCAATTTTATCATGGATATATGTATGAAGGTTTTCTGGAGGATGGGGGCGCCAGCAAGCATTAAAAGTTCTATAATAAAAGTCGTCCAAGTTGGCTACATCATTGAAGAAAAAGTCATTTGTTAACATCGTCGAGTCGCGTCAGGCATCCTGCTTGTCCTTAAGATAATATCATATCTAGAGATGCACAGTAATGCAAAAGGAATGGGCAGGACATGCAGGATAGGCATCTCTCTGTCTCATGCTAAACCTGATGCTTTACCTGTTGAAATATCGATCTTATCTTCAAATGAACAAATTCAGCCATTAACTTTTACAGCCTTGGATCCCAGCGGGAATTAATCCAAGGACGGAGATGTCTGAACATGTGTACCCAGAAAAACTAAAGGATATAGCTGTTTAACAGCAGGGCTATAAACTCAGTTCATTACCGTCAAAGGATAATAGAATGAGGCTACACAATCGCCACCCAACAACGTCGTCGTCGTCTGTGCATTTTACTAGCCATTACAAACTATACTACTCTAACAAGGTGCATTTGAGACGAACCTGCGAGGCTAACACAAATTCAGGAGCGGATTTATGAGAAAGAAATATATTGGACTCATGGGGAATCTGATGAATATAATTGGGTTCAAAACTGGTCCTCAAAGAACACCTGCGGTTGCTTTATATAAAACGAATTTTTTATTTCCCAACTGGTCTGAAACTTTTTTGCTCTCGAGTAAGCTTTTTTCAAGTGCAGGCGGTCAAGGAAAATAAGGTGGCCTGCATCTATTTCTTGTTTGGCGAAGAATCCTACTTGGGTTTAAGCGTTGAACACGTAAATTCTCTACTAGTAGTCATTGTCCAGATTGTAAAGTTCATTGTTGCATTTTTTTAGCATAATTTTTATTCGACCTATCTACAAAGACAACCTTCATCTGATTTATAGTCAATGCTTCTGCACCACAGAAGAGGACCAGTGGATTATGACGAGTGTATCAGGAAGTTTGGTTCCTCTCTTAACTTCGCAATTGCTTGCTGGACCAAAAGAAACAGCTTTTACCCAGAGTTTGATTTCTGCTGACATTGTTCACTCCCGAGGTTTTCTGGCAAAATATTGATGAGACTTTATTCTTTTTGCTTAACTTTTTGTGTTCACTTATAATTCAAAATTGGCAAAGTTAGGAGCTATTGCTCGATCACTTCTTCCCATTACGTCGAAGTCGTTTCGAAATAAACATGACATTGAATCGATTTGTCTCAGTCTTGTTACTGAAGCTTTCATCAGAATCTCTTCCAATTTTACCGAAGGAGAAACCATTTTCTAATGCCATCCTAATAACTTTGGAGTCAAATCAGTTTTGCAGTGATACCGAAACAAGACAAGGTATAAAAAGTTCTTCTCTATTTACAATTTTATAAGGTGGCTTCGAAAGCGCTGAAAAGGTTATGGGAACTGATGTTAAATTCATGGGTTTTCTCCAGGATGTGATGCAATGTGAAGAATTGGTCGATGGTGGTCTTTCTCGGACCAATTTCTTTGTAAGCATACGCCCATACGGCTTGAGGCGCTGCTATACAAAACACAAGAGTACCTTATATGAATAGAAGGAATTAAAGAGTTCTGGACCGACGACAGTGGCGGTTAGTGGGAGACATGACGCAGGGGTGTAAGTTTGGGCGCAGTTTTATAACAATTGACCACACACCAGAGTAGGCGATCGGTTGAGCAGATCATACTGTGCTTCAATTATATGTGCGGATAGTATACCACATTGTGTAGCCTCCTGATCATATTATTTTCGGAGTGCTCAAAGAGCTCCGATTGCATTTCATTAGCACCCGCGGAAGGATTTTAAGCGGTTGACAGTTTCCTTGATAATATTTCGGTCAGGCGAAGCGGTTGGAACTCTTGATTATCAATCAGGTTTAGTTCACTAGGCTTTCAGCAAGAGTTTGATTATTGTGCTTATGTTGTTCAGTGCTGAAATTCTCCGACAGGTTTTGACCAAGTCTAATTTGAGATACGAATTTGTTGATGAAAGCTCATAATTTGTTTATACTTTGCGTTTACTATTTTTTTGTTCACTTCCAATTCAAAATTTGCGAAGATACGAGTAATTGCTCGATCGTTTCTTCCCAAGATGGTGAAGTCATTTTGACATAAACATGACCACTTCTTAGCGCCTCTAGTGCCTCTGGGCTAGAAATCCATGGGAAGCGAATAAAACATGCGAAAGAGATAAATGAATTTAGGTGGAGATCTATGGTAAAGTGAAAAACGTCTAATAAAGGTGACAGAATTGTGGAGAATACTTCCTTAACAATTAGTCCTAAGAAAAACTCAAAATTTGAGTTCCATCGAGTAAGATCTTAAGAACAACTTACAAAGCAAATATATATTTTAATTTTTTCATCTTTCAAAATAGTCCGCTCTTGGACTATTGCTTCATAAACACACACATGCCAGGGCTTTTTGCATTTTGATAGTAGCAATAAAGCCTTCATTGATATTATAGACGAAGATTGCATTTCTAATTGAATGTTCCAAGGAGAATTTTCTACATCTAGAATTCCAATTCTAAAACTCTCAATCCCCATCTATATAGTTCCCCATCTTATATACCAAAATACGACGAGGACAACGACCGTTGGACCTGTGCACAGAGAAAGCATATTACGCTTTTCAAGTTAACACAAAAAAGGGCAATGTTCATTTAGGTCCTGGTCTTGGTCCCGGTGCCGTTACACACGAATACCACTCTTGAACTTCATGGCCCTATATAGCACTTGAGACTTGATGTGGTACACATAACGCATATATACACAACCAAATCCATTATTAGCAGGATCTCTAGGATAATGCAACAACACTCACAAGAAAGCGGGATTCTCTGGTCAACATGTGGTTTTGAATTTCATTGCAGTGATGCAGTGAAGTGCAATGATGTTGCTTGGTGCTCCTGGATACATTAAATAAAGTGCAAGTTCATGGATGTTTCAAAGCGGATATAAACTTAGGGATTTGGGTTCCTTAAGCATTGATTTATTTTGCTTGTCTCGAAAAGAAAATGTTTATTCAGGATGTGGTAATGGGAGAAGGATGGAACTTTAAACCCATGAACTTAACAGTCATTTTGTTAATAATTGTTGTTTTTACGCTTGTTGTTTTTAGAATTGTTTCGTGCAGAAAATAAAAAGTAAATTTTTTTTTCAACTCAATAGCTACGTCATTCCTTATAAGAACAAAAAGCAGAAAGTGGAACTGGGGCAGCCTGTAACTTGTAAACTATGCACCAACAATTCAAGAATCTGCTTAATATAAATAACCAGTCAGTTGGCTAATAAGGTGGTTTTCTCGAATAATTAATAGAAATAAAATAAAGGTAAAAATTCAAGCGGACTAGCATAAAGCTTCACAGAGGGTAAAAACGAAATCTGGAATTAGCAAACTACCGCACATATTATGAAGCAAAATCTTGACCTAAGAAACTTAAAAGCACTTTACCCTCTAACCCCGAGCAATCAGTGTCAAATTTAGAAGGCATGTTAGTATGAATCTGAGTGTATAATGGGTTCTTGAAAAGAATAATAAAGCTTACCGAAAACGCGAGATTGAAGACATGTTTCATACGTTTCAGCAGAAATGAATTCCGTAAATTTAACCTGAATGTAAATAGAAAATCGCAAGGCTATAAAGACCATTCTAATGCCTGCAATGATGAAAATCGGAACGTAGTACCAGTAGTTGTCCACCATGTCTTATGGAATTCAAAAATAACAGAATTCCTGGAGTTGATTGATTGAAAGCCGAGCTGTTCAAAGTTGCCGCGGATGAGTTGGTAAGTAGAAAAGAACTAATCTATGGTATAGAAGTATAAAAAGTCCGATAAATGTAACTTCAGCATCATGGAAGCAATTTTGTTTTGACCATTTATTGGGGAATCTGTCTACTTATGATCGCAAACAAGACATCACCTGCCCTAATATCTGAGGGTCTTAAACCATTTATAGACAAAATGATCAGATTTTGTCACTGTGGCTTAAGACTAGGAAATACTACCATCGATCAAACATCTGCATTGGAAAAGACCAGCAAATACTTTCAGCATTTCTAGAGTTTACAGAACCATGAAATAAGTTGGTATTTCAAAAAAGCTTTGTCGAGGCTATGTATGCAGGATGATGCTGATTAAGTTTTAAGGTCAGCGACATCGTTGGTGTCCATAAACTTCTTTACTGTCTCTATCATAATTTTGGAAATCATCGTTCGAGGGCTAATCTATAAGGCAATATTTTGATGAGGAAGTTCTCGGTTGCATTAAGGGAAAATCCTTCAATTGACCTTTGATCCAGTATGTTTAAATAAATGAGTGGCGAAAAATATTTAATCATACCGTAACTGACTCAAATTAAGCGGTTCCAATGAGATAGTTGGATCATTGATAAGTGCAAGTAGAGCGAAAGAAAACTTTTTTTTTCGCATGCTACGAACTTTCTGGAAAATTTTCAAGAAGCCACTCAAATTAATGGAAGGAAAAGTGACAGGAGTTAGATCTTGTAAGGAATTATAATTACTTGGCTCGCAAATTTGTCGATAGTCGCCAATCTCCGTATTAAAATATAACGTATTATAGTTTTCATGTAGACATATAAAAGCGAAAAGATATGGAGATGCAGAAGAGGTGGAAAAATTCAAATGCATATCGACGTTTTTGTGGCGAACTTTACAAGCAGATTTTTAGTAAAAAAGATAATAGTGGGAATTTTGTGGTTCCATTTGAAATCATTTATATTGTCGGAAAAAGAAGAAAAATATCAGATACACGTGTATCTTTGTTGATCAATTATCTCTTGTATTCTAATTTATACTAACAAACTTGACTATCCATAAATATTAAACCCTATTATCATTTTTTTAGAAGCAATTTTATTGACATAGTTTCAGTCAAACAAATGTATTCAAAAGTTAGGAAAATAGAAGCAGAATTAACAATTCATATTCATAGGTTAGTTTTATCATTTTCAAATTAAATTTTGAAAAGTATCAAAGTTACCGTTGCTGGCAGGAAACAATGTTGCATTCTAAATATTCATTTCATCTTTTTTTTTTTCCTGGTGCTCAAAGCTCCAACCATTTCCCACCAACAGTCATTCCAGTTCTTCCTGATCAATATAATACAAAATAATAAAGGTCCGATTTCAAAGAGCTTTTTTTTTTAATTTTCACGCTCCTAATAACAATAGGGAAATGAGAAATTTATTGATAATTGCAACTCCTATTTGCAAATGCACAAGAAGAAAAAGGATAGAAAAACAGATTAAATTCCAGTGCCAAAGGGAATTACAAAATTCCCCGGCATCGGCTTGCCTGTTGAGTGCTTACAGCAAGCGTCCTCCTTATCCTCTTTGTTGCGCTTCTCCCTATTACTAGTTCATTAAATAATAATAATCACAACCCACCACCCCACCCAAAACCCCACATTACATGGTATAGTTGGGCCGACTTTTGTTAGGCAGGGCAGGCGACCATATCCTTAGGGGTAGAAATGCATTAAGCCGATTGAAATGTCTGTCCGAGCGTAAAAATTCAAGCGTGGGTTTTAGCATGCATGCACGAATGCGGTTCCACCAAAAAGCTTCAACATTAGTAGTGGCAGGGCCTGTTATTATGTGGTCAACTTTACAGCGTTTCTACATTTAGTTGTTCAACAATATTTGAAAAGAGGTCGATTTGGCTAGAGAGGGTGGGCTAGCAAACCTCGCACCAGTTGGCAATCAAACTAATTCGGTCGATGGAATTTGTTTTTCCTTTTTGCTGTTTCTGATCCGTTTTTTGTGTTCCGGTATTTCGAACAAAAAATGTTTTAATGATTATAAATGAAAAACAAAAAAAAAAAAAAAAACATTGATTACCTACATTTAGAGCCGGAAGTTCAGTTTGTGTTTAATGTTTTACATTTAAATGATTATTATTGATTTTAATAATTTTTTACTTGTCTTTAGATGGAGATAATATTTCATATCAAGTTATGGATACAATCATATAAAGGCTGCATGACGGAGTTGCTTCCAATAACTAGAGTTTTCTGAGCAGGTACTTAAGTGGTATTAATAAGAGTAATGGAGAACATTTGTATTTGAAGAGCACTGATATATGTCCATTTGGTACATCAATTACAATATTCTTACAAAGTGTGAATATCTATCTATCAGCATGAAAATACTATAGAAATGTATATATATATTTTTTTTTATATATTGAGCGCGCACTAAAGGGGTTATGAATACCCTTATAATGATTAAACAAAGTGCGAGAAATTAGGAAAGGAGGATAGGATTAGAAAGGAGAAACCGATTCACATTGGTTTTGAATCTGCACACTGTAATGAGTGGGAAATACTGTGTCTGGTAAAGCATTCCGCGTAGTGCGGCTAAAGAAAGAATCTTTGTACTTAACAGTACGTCCGATATTGGGCTCAAGGGTAAACTGATGGGCATTCATAGCAGTACGGGTATTACGGTTGAATTGTTTAAGGGGAGGAATGCAACTGGCTATTTCACTAGAGCATTGTTTATAAAAATAACGATAAGACAATGACAGGCATGAGACCTTACGGCGGTGTTCAAGAGAAGCAAATGTCTCGGTGAGAGAACGATCTCCTATCATTTTTAGAGCTCTTTTTTCAATTCTATCCAGAAGACTCAAGTACGTTATTGGGGCTCCAGCCCAAATATGAGAAATATACTCAAGTTTGGGACGAATAAAAGCTTTGTAAATTGTAGCCAGATCAAAAGGAGTAAAAAACTTCTTGCATCGTCGGAGAAAATCTAAACACTTAGCAGCATTTTTGGCGATGTTAAATATGTGATCACTCCACAGCAAGTGGTTTGTGATGCACATACCTAGGACCGATAGTTGTTCAATCTCCTCGATGCAAGTACCACCCATGGATAGTGGCATTGGGGGAGGGTTACGCTTTTGCGACAGTAGACAGGATTGAGTTTTCGAAGCATTAAATTCTACACGGTTTTTAAATTCCCATTGAACAATGCTGTCAAGATCAGAATTTAATGAGCTTATCATACGCTGCCGTTGGTAGTCCACATTCGAAGAACAAGGATGAGAATATAAAAACGAATATGAAAAGCAGAGGGTACTGTCATCAGCGAAACAATGTAGTGGGTTAGAAGTTTCAGACAAAAGATCATTTAAAAAAAAAAAGGAAGAGCGTCGGAGATAAAACGGAGTTCTGGGGCACACCAGCTATGCAATATGCAATGGTAGAATGAAGAGCTCAAGTTGTTAAAGAACTTTTGAAGACATCTTTCTTTAACCTAACTAAAGCCAAAAACATCTTCAAAGGGTTCCCCTAACAATTTCATATATTTATGCTCGAGGTCCACTCGGCGAATCTCACAAGCATATACTTAGATGAAGATGGAAAGTTGTGGTTACATTTGAGATCATTGACATCGTTTGAAAAGAAGATTGTAGAACAAAAAATATATTCGTACAGGACAATGATGTTGGTGCAAATTATTTTGTTAAGTTTCCACTTCCAATGCCATCTACTTTTCACACAACAAAGCATTCTTGGCGATTTAAGTTATTTTATCTCCCCAGTAGAAGGAGTGGTTTCACAACAAGTTAACACATCGGATGATATGAATTTTTAATTCATCCCAGGTATATACGAGTATACCTGTTACTTTTAAAGAAGGTCCTTTATAGTAGTTGTTTATTGCGAGTGAAAGCTCGTTCTCTTTCTGTTCCGTTTTATAAGTGAGTAACTAAGTAATGAAGTTTTCCTGTTAAATTAATTGGTTTGTCTTCCTGGGGCGGATATGCCGGTTGCTTGCTGTTTGTTTTTATTATTTTGTTTCGTCCTTACTGTTTATTTATGTTGTATGGGTTTCTTTTTTTTTTTTATTACAGTGTACTGCTATTTATTTCTGGTATATGCATGCGCTCCATTGTCCAAAAGGATGTCGCATTCATGAATGTTTTAGTGATTGTTGTTGTCTTGTTTTTTATTTTATTTTTATTTTTTTTGTCTATTTATGTTGGATATCCTTTATATTCTTCTCATTAATTGGATTATTTTTATGCGTCGCCTTCGTCGTGGTATCGTATATAGTTTCTATACAAACTTTGTTTGTCCATATTTCAAAGACCAAGAGTTATTCCACGAACTAGATTGAAAAAAAAAAAAAAAAAATAATGGAATGTTTTGTAACCGACATAGAAAGGGCTTACACAAAAAGGTGCCTTTAGTCCTTGCAGACCATATATGGTTGAGTCGTGTCATTAGCATGATGGTGGAGTGTAATTAGAAGTCGAATGTTTTTTTTTT
Source organism: Baccha elongata (assembly GCA_951217065.1). Taxonomy (NCBI): domain Eukaryota; kingdom Metazoa; phylum Arthropoda; class Insecta; order Diptera; family Syrphidae; genus Baccha; species Baccha elongata. The sequence goes on from OX578272.1 coordinate 164,667,296, forward strand.
TTTTTTTTTTGTCAGGTTAAGTTGAATGAGGAAAAGCTGAATGCAGAGATGTTTCACATCATCATACGAATATGTAAACAGAAGTTGGAACATTTTAATTACATTCACTATTTTTGTAATGCGCACTAGGTAAATAATTTATTTTTTAGTTTATTCATCATGGCTCATCAAGTGATATTGTAAGACGAGAGGGATTCGCGCAAAGTGTAGAAGCAAATACTTGAATCTTTAGTAAAGATTTTTATTTATTTTTAACGATGGGTGCAACCGTGCAAACTTAGTCAAGTGGTTACTTAGCGATGTAAACTAATATGAAATTTAAAGCTGCTTTCCGCAAGCTGTTGAAAGTTTTGAATAGCAATGTCTACAGTACAGTATGAATACCTTGGTACAATTTAAGTATAGTTCATAGAACATGACTGCTACTGACAAAAATTTTGTAAACGAACACCATCCCTAACACGGTAATACCTTACAACGTAACGGCGCGACTCGGTGATGGCTACATAGAGGGACATAGAGTAAGAGATGAATTCGAAAAAAACAATCTAAGAAGCTGGGAAAAAGTTTGGCAGAGATCAAACATATTGAACACTTTGCTGAAACGACATGTTTTCCACATAAATATCTTCGATTTCGTGCCAAAAACAGTCACAAATCATGACTGTGTCCACATTAATCATTACTAATCCATGGTAAATTACAAACCTATAAAGATCACGTTAATGAATCTTTTTCGCCACATATTATCCAAATATACGAGTGTAGTTTTTTGCTCTAAACAACCAGGAACTAAATTTTCCGACCTTGATAGTGTCCATCTTTCTGCACCATTAAGAATAACTTAGATAAACATTTTTTTCTCATTTAAAGTTACTCATCTTTTGGACCTTGGATTTCACTGGAAACCTTACATGGTGTCAAACGTTTAGTATTTCATTTTAAGCGTTTCCAAGAAAGATAGTTAACGAAAAGCAACTTGGACACATTGCCAAAATTTTAGTCTCTAACAAGAATTCGAAAATACGCGTCAACGTCAGAATGCTACAGGTACAAATTCTGAATCCCGAAAGCTTAACAACTCAAAATTTCGAAAATCCCAAACGCCAAGTTTCCCAAATCTTAAGAGTACGAAAACTAGAAACTCCGAAAATTTAAAATTTTGAAACTAAACTTGAAAAAATAAAATACATTAAAAATGAAATCCCAAAAACCCGTAAGCACAAATTATCGAAAATTGAATAAATTTCGCCAAGGTCCGAATACCGAGAACCGAAATACCGAATACCTAAAGTTCGAAACACAAAATCCAGAACACCAAAAACCTGAAGACGGAAAACCGTAGATGCCGAAATTCTAATAGTCCAAATTTTCATTTAAAAAAAAACCCGAAAGTCCAAAATCCAAAAAAAAATTGGAATTAAAATTTTAAAAATACGAATCAAGGTCAAATTTGCTACCTACATCTGTATGTATATAATAACCAAAATCTTGAAATCCGAATTGACGAAAAACTAAAAACTCCAAAGTATCAAAATCCCAAAATTGAGATAACCCCAAAACCCGAACACCGAAAACCTAAAAACATAAAATCCAATTTCTTTAAAAGGCAGAATCCCGTAAGCCGAAATCCCGAAACCTTAAAGTCCAAAACACAAAATTTCGAACGCCAAAAGTCTAAAAATTTTGAAAATCCACAAATCCCAATTCCAAGAGCCTGAAAAAACTTAATCTCAAAAAACCAAAATCCAAAAATTCAGCATCATAACTGAAAAGTTATGTTTATTCTTGTAAATCCATAACGTGAAATCCAGAATCACAAAAAACACGAACATTCGAAATTCCGAATTTCGAACACCAAAAAACACAAAACAATTTTTAAAATTTAATTTATAAAGACTCAAGACCAGAATCCCGTAAACCGAAATTAAGATCCACGACGACCGTGATCGGTTTGACTCTATTAATCTTTTTTTTGTGCAGTTGTCGCAGGTTTATGCCTAAAAGCCCCCATCGACCGATACCTACCCTCGAAGTCAACATAACTCGTGTCATCGCACACAATTATCCATACCTACTTGTGGCAAAGTCATTGATAGTTGGAACTTTTGGAATGCGTGCTCCCATGCGAATTCGCTAAAAAAAAGACTCATTCGATGTCTGGTTGGATTTGTATTACACAAGTCACAAACCTAACCTGTTCATTTGTAAATTTTGACACCGCCTATTTCACTCGCTACATCAAAAGTATTATGGCAGATTGAAAGATGACTGCTCCTTACTTCTCCAAAATACTTAAGCCGCTACGAAAAAGAAAGAGAATGCAATAACGGTTAGAAAACCAGTCATTGGTAAATTTTACCATAAAGGTTAGTGTCATTAAGTCTTCATTTTGTTTTGTGAAATAAAAAAAAAAAAACATTCCTTTAAATTGTATCTACGTATTTAAAAGACCCCAACAAAAATTATAAATTCATATTTTATCTTCATACCGGTAGAGAGAATTAGCAAATTGCAAATTCCCTTTGAATAATAATACCACACATTCCCTTCAATTCATGCGTTTTCCTTGCCTAAGCTACAATTCAAAATAATATGGCTGAAATAAATATGGTTATGCTTACATTTCCTGCCAAAAGCTTACTCGCATTCTGGTGCAAAAGAAGAAAACTAGCACAACCGCATAAACACACAACGAAATCCTTTTAGAATTCCCATATATTTATATACATAAATATTTTGAAACCATATCATTATTTGATTCCGCTTCATAAATATTTTACGCCGCCAACCAACGGTATAAAGTACGTGAGACAGTTAAAAATGGCTTTCCAAAGCTGTTTTCATGAATCAAAGAATAAAATAGGTAAGTAAGATTCTAACAATACCTTATAAAGTATAAAATAGACAAGACGTCAATTTGTGCGTGCTCAGCCGGCAGGAAAAGAGGATTAACACCCCTTTTTTTTTGCAACCAGAGAGAGGGATCATAAGAATAAGGAGCGCACAAAAAGATTTATACTAATGAATCAGCCTGCTACGAGAAGGCAAATCAGTGTTTGTTGTGCTGCATCCTGTCAAAAGGAAACACCATCACCTCCCTATAATAATCATCGTCCTGAATTCTGATTTGGTTGTGTTAATTTAAGGTGAAATGTTATTTCCATGTTTAACATTTCACGTTCGAGAGGTGTATACGTACGAAATCACCGCTTGAAACATCCCACGCACGCACACATTTTTTTTTTGCCGCTAAAGTCGCTGAAAAACATCATCAATTTGTTTGAAATATTGAATGATGGATATCGAGATTGTCGACATTGTTAGCACTTCCTTAGTTAAGGAATGCGTGCTTATGCCAATCATATTCATATACAAAATACAGGAAACTAAGAACTGCTGATGGCAAATTGTTAACATTTCGACTTTGTAATTAAGCGAAAGAAGAAAATGGGAATACAAAGGGCGGGGGGGGGGGGGGTAAATTAATTAATTCTATAAAAGAAAAATTGTTGAATAAATGTCTATAATGATTCTACAAATTGAAAATAACAAGACCACAAGACAAAATGATTCTTATACCTACACATATTCCAGGGACTTAAGAATTCGACTTGCAACTAAACAGTGTTTGGCATGAAGTTGTTCTTCTTTTTAATTTGGTTACATACTGCAAAGCTTGTGGGTGGTCCTTATTCAATGTAAAGTGTGTTTTTTTCGAGGTATATAACTTTAAGTTGGCATTCCTTTTCAAGACGGCGACCGATTTAACAGCTGTCAAGTTATTTATTCTCAGCTTTGTAATTCATCATGAATAGACTCACGCCTGAACAACGCTTGCAAATTGTGCAATTTTATCTCTACCGATGGACTGTGACCTTGTCGTGGTGGTAGGGCTTAAATTGCTCATCATTCTACGGCATCTAAGATGTCTTGATCAGTGAACTAACTGCTGTCCGGGAGAACGGCTCACCCTAGGACGTTCACCTTTAAGTTTGATGAAGAACCAGAGCATACCTGAATGTTTATTTATAAACATCTCTGAGCAATGTCCGTGTTCAATAGGTAACCTATCCCAGGATTAACTGGGTAACGGCCCTACATCAGGCAAAAGTAGTTAGGGCAGGGGAATCACGAAAGTGTCCTTGACGATTACTAATTTAAACGTTTGAAAGGGAACTTTCATAACATGAGTGTTTTGTTGGTTTTTCACTGGGCCAGTGCCATTGTGATAGTAGCAAATAAGCAGGGTGGTCTTTGGAACTCAAGGAGGCCACCCGAAAAGGCGGTAGATAACTACTCTATCTCAGAACATAAACTGGGTAACGAGCGTTACTACCGTCAAAAATTGAGTAAATTAAGTGGAATTGACGGAAGTTGAGATGTGGTTCCAGTTCAAGACATACTTGGGCTACATTTTCAGGGTAGGCAATCCCTGTGGCTTTGTAGTTAAAGTCAGAATGTCAAAGTTTTACAGTTAGGAGTATTACCTCAACTAAACGACGTTTTAGGTTTGACGTACAATAAACTTAGCACGGGTGTTAGGGGCCCTAGAGTTTGTTCGAGAGGAATGTCCTTTATAATTTAATCATGATCATTCTCTACCTAACAGTTGGGCTGGCCCCCTTGTGGGAGCTTCGTGCTGGCTGTGGTTATCATAGCGGAAACATTTGGCACTTCGGTGCAAGAGATGTAGATCGGTCTCGCTTCTTAACAAGGAGTGTGCACATACCTACATGTTCTCAAATTTGTTACTGCGGTGTAATCTACTTCGGTAATTATACTTCAGGACGCTAGTTTACGTTCAATTGAACTCGCAGTGGGTTTGCCCACCGTGGGGTTAGAAGCTTAAACGCTCAGGTACCCACGTAAAGCATTTCCAATTACTGTGCAATTTTATTTCGAAAATAATGGAATACGTATTGCGATGAAGCGCACTTCTGGTTGAATTGCTAAGTCAAAAACAAAATTGCAGCATTTGGAGTGAAGCTAATCCTCAAGTGTATGTCGAAACACCGTTACATCCAAAAAAACTGACTGTTTGGTGCGCTTTATGGGCTGGTGGAATCATTGGTCAGTACTTCTTCAAAAACGATGATGGCCACAACGTTACAGTATATGGTGATCGGTATAGAGCCATGATTACTAATTTTTTCATTCCTGAATGAACAATCATGATGTCCAGGAGCTGTGGTTCCAACAAGACGGCGCAACATGTCACACAGCTCGTGTCACAATCGATTTATTGAAAGACACTTTTGGTGACCACTTAATTTCACGTTCTTGTGATTTAACACCGCTAGACTATTGTTATGTAAAGTCATTGGTCTATGCGGATAAGCCACATACGCTTGACCATTTGGAAGACAACATTCGCCGTGTTATTGACGACATACGGCCACAAATGTTGGAAAAAGTCATCGAAAGTTGGACGTCCAGATTGGACTACATCCGAGCCAGCCGTGGCAGTCATATGCCAGAAATCATATTTAAAATGTAATGCCACAAGATTATCTTTCAAATAAATAAAAAATCATGTCAATCGAATATTCCATCGTTGTTTTATTGCAATTTGAAGTTCTATACATCTAAAAAAAACACTCTTTACATTGACAAATCTGTGAATTCGGCAACAATAGCCTGTGCGCACCAACACTGTTTGTAGGAATTAAAGCTATTTTATGGCATCCAGGCCGATCATCAGACTCCTTTTAGTCGTGCTCGTCTATTTATAATCGCATTTTTATTCGAATTTCTTTATTTGAATTTACAGTGGGGTGGATTCGAACCCACGTTGGTGTTTCAAATCGTGAAGGCAATTAAAAAAAAAAACAAAAAAAAAATTATTTAGAATTGCTTTTTAATAATACATTTAGCACAAGATGTCGTTCAGCAGTTTTAGCTTAACTCCATTTTTACCTGAAAGTACGGATTAATGTGCTTCAAATTTTTCTGATTTTTTGCAGACTTATTTGTGACTGGATCAATGAATAATCTAAGGTATCATGTTATTGAAAATGTATTCTTCTTTAGAAACGAGTGTGTACTGTCAAAAACTAATCCTAGTAATCGCCAAAACCTAAAAAAAACCGAATTTTCGCAGTTCTTTCCATTTTGGACAAAGTTTGATTTGACTCTCGAGGTCAAAAACTTGAATTATTTATTAGGCCAACATCATAAACAAGGCTACAAAAAATCAAAAATACCAGATTCTACGCAAACACTGATGCATAATTTTACTGGACTATAATTTAATTAATTAAAAATCTTGTAGTCCCATAGTTTGCTAACACAGCAAGTTCGTGCGACCCAGTCGTGCGCTATTTTTTTGCACACTAACCCAAATGGGGAAATTACGAAAATAATAAAGAGTACGACTGGGTCCTTCACATTTGTTCTTTTGCCACAAAAATAAAACTAAAATTAATTAAAATATATTTAATACATTTCTTTGACATAAATAAAAGATACAAATGAAATAATATGATTTTTAATTAGTGTTAAAAAAAAACTTTGCAAAATGTTTCAAGCCAAAATCGAAGTATACAAAAAATTCTATTGCATAAATATAAGTTTAAAAAAAAAAGCATTCCAAAATCGTTGAAGCAGTTTTTAAAAATAAATCAATGTTTACCTTATAATAAAAAAAAAGTTTTTTTTTTAAATTTGAAGTACACAATTTTTAAGTGCAGCCCAAATGTTGAATTTACAAAAAAATATATTAAAAAAATTAATTAAAATTAAAATCAAGACTTTTTGCAAAATGTTGCTAGTGAAATTTGATCAAGACATCTAGATTTTTCTAAAAAAAAATGTTAAGATTCAAATCGACTTAGCCATTCATAAAATAGCTCAAGAAAAAATTAACGGTTGCATGGAAGGTATACTGTTAATAGGTCTGCCAACAAGTTTTATTGCAACTTGACAAAAGACAATCAGAAAAAAACCATCCCTTAATTTTTATTTAAGAAAATCGTTGGAGCCGTTTTTGAGAAGATAAAGCTTCTTTATATGGCAAGTACTGTTATTTTTTGAGCTAAACAAAAATTTAAATTCGTCCTCTAAAGAATGGTCAACACGAAATGTAAGGAAAATCGGTTCAGCAGTTCACGCTGTAGTTACTGAATTTCCAGACAGAATTCCCGCTTACATTTTAAGTCGCCTCTATCATCCTAAGAACATGTTTGATTGTTATCTCAATATTTTTTGCACGAAAGCTTAAGATGTCTTATAGTATGTACACCAATAATCGCAAGTTAAAACAACAAGATCGAAATAGTAGAGAAAAAGTTCTCTACGACCTATACCTACACATACCTTTACACCGATAAACCTGATGAGATAGAAATCATAAAACGAGACTTATCTTAACACTAAACCTAAAGCCACATAATTTTGATTATCATGACCAATCAAATCAATACTAAATGTTCATTGTTCACTACAGCAATTTTTAGGTACCCTCAACCTCCATCAAAAGCAAGTCAGCAATACTCGATTGTATCTATACTGATTCGAATTTAGATACCCACACACTAAAGTCGCCTCAAGCCAAATTAAAATATATAATTGTTGGCAATTATACCGCGTGGGCAAGCGCGCCGTTGAAACAAACGCAGACGCATATTTTTACACATGGAGTGAACTTGATTGAAGACATTGAACTTGATTTTGAAAAAAAAAAACCGTTTGTCCGTCACTATTGTAGATTTCGGTTTAATCTTGGTGTTTGTCGATCAATCATTCTTAAAAAAAAGTGAAATTAAAACAAGACATCTAACAACTCAGACTCAGTTAACAATGCAAGCTGCTTAGTAGACTATAATTTTGATTGATGGATCGATGCATATCCGAGTTTTATGGGTTTGGCCGATAAGCGAGCAATAAACTATTTGGGAATTTGCAATTTTCAAGGCGTAAATTATAATTTACGATGAGAAGTTTCCCTTAAGCAAATGATGATAGGTAAGTAAATTGTGAACTGGAAGTTGCTAAGATGATCAATGAGAGCCTTTAAGCTTGGATTTCATCATAATTATCTTTCTTTGCATATCACCTAACAGCATTCCATGTTTGTTTTACGTTATTCATATATATGTATGATAAAATCTTTTTATAACTATACATTTATAATATACAATAACAACTCCCCAAAAGTGGCCAAATTTTCTTTTCATGTGACGAAAACCATTTAAGCACACGTAACCCGACAACAATTGAAGGAATTATAGAACACTGTGATTCAAATCTATACCTTTCATGAAAGGCTGTTCCAGATTCTTTGTAGATTCAGCTTCGGTGTTCCCTTTTAATATCTCAGCCCTTTACACGCCAAACAAAATGACAACAAACAGCGAAATCTATTGTACTGTGTGTTATTCGCTGTGATGGGGAGTCTTGTTATTCTGTGGGAGTTCTGGCAGCCGTTTAGAAAGGTTTTTTTTTTTATTTTCTTTTTATTTTGTCTTCTTTTAGCAATTTATATTTTTGTTCCTGTTTTTTTTTCCTGTCTCATTGTGTTGTTGTGTACAAGGAATTTCATGACTCTAAACGTCGAGTCGGTTGTTCTCTCGTTTTGGCATTCACCATTTTTGGGAGGCCCAACGGTTCGAACAAATTTTCAAGAGTCGACTTTTATGTAAATTAAGGCATTTTCCAATAAAGGTTCTTTGTTTATATAGGGAGACCACAGGAAACGATGACGACAATGGGAAAGTGATAGGATTGTTCAGGGACGAATTTTGAAAAATAAAGACCAAGGCGCAGATAAAACAGTGGCAGTTTAATTCATAATTATTTTTTGGAAAGGAAATTGTATTTTTAAGTTGCTTAATTTAGAAGCCAAGTTTAATTTCGTCTGGACAAGTATCGAGATTTTCATCAAACATAAAAATACGAGTAGAAAGAGATAGATAGATAAATTTTGTATTTTTTTTATTAAAAGGTTTAGCAATAGTTCACTTAAAAATAATGTCATGGCAATCCTGCCGTCTGCCAGAAAAAAATACGAGTATTGCAAAACTCAAGAACGTACTTTTTATTTGATTGGTAAATTGTGGAATGCGTTTATGCGTACCCAACGCAGAAGGCCATTTTGTTTGGACAAATGTGTTTTTTTGTGGTTGACTTTACTTATTGGAAACGGCCTAGACGTTTAAGAAATTGTCTTCAATCATTGTCCCAAGACGGTCTTCAACTTTTTACTTCTAGAGTAAAATCTTATCATTCATCAAGTGTGAACAGCCAACTAAACAGTATCGGTCTTCGAAAAAAAACTTCTGGAAAAGAAACCAGCTTTAGAACCGAAAACCGGGAAAATTGCATTCGTTTTCAAATATCAACCCCATAGACCATTAAAGCAGGTCCTTAGGTAAAAGGACATCGTGCGGGAAAATTTCGATCGATTGCAACAAATCTCAGAAATTATTGTAGATTCGAATGAGCTTTAGAGACAACTTTTGTAGGAAATTTGTTCAGCTTTTTTGATTGAAGATTTGTTTTTTCTTCATTGGACAATGCTGTGAAGTATTTAACGAGCTTATAATATTCCACCGCTCAAGTTCCACATTCGAAGATTTAGAATGTGAATCTGTAAGCAAATTTGGAAGGGTGACGTAGTCAGCGAAACAATTAAGCGTATTAGAAGTTTAAGACATATGATCATTGATAAAAATCAAGAAAAAAGACGGAGACAAAAAGTAACCCTGAGGCTTAAAACTATCCAATGCTTCTTATATTGAGGAGTCTGAAAGGTTACTTTTAATCCAACAAAGAAGAAATACATCAAACCGAATGAGTTTATTTTCGATAAAATTCCGTTAAAAAACTTGTTGCCGAACTTTATCAAATAGTTTTGAAATATCAAGCTCGATAATCTTACTTTCTGTAAAACGATGTTAGTTATTGGTTCCACTTTTCGGTGAGATGAGCTATCGTTCTTCCAGATATATATATATCTTTCTGATGATTTAACAACGTTTTCTCGACCTTAGAGAAGAGGGACGTTAGTGCAATCAGCCAATAGTGAGAGAGGGAGAAAAAGATGCTTCATTTTTAAGGAACGAACTGAACACATGCGTTTTCCATTCGAACTTGGAAACAGACCAGTACAACAGATCAATAAAAAAAAAAATGCATACCTCTTCAGAATAATGAAGAAGTACTATTGGGGCCAGCGGATTCGTGTACTTCAAGATCCTTGAGTACTCTTGAATTGTATTCTTTTCATTTCTTATAGCTCGTTGCTACCATTCATACTTTCAATGTCCAATCCATCGTTCGACCTTTTCACTTTCAGGTCTCGATCTTTTTCCATGAATTTCGTATAGCTGTGATCCGGTAATTTCGAATCGGTGCAAAACATAGCAGTAAATTCAGTGATGGTAGTTATGTATTTTTAATATCAGGAAATTTTCAAAAATATTTCTAAATTTCTTCACTGCATTTCTGACACTTTACGTATAAAAGATAATTCTTGAACTTGGGAGACCTCAGCATTGATGGTATTCACGATTAGGGGAAGTTCCTGCTATCATCCAGGAACGAGCACTTTTAGTCAATTTGCCTGCCCAAAACAAAAGGCCTCTTAAAGCTCAAATACACCCCTGATCATCGAACTTGGTGCAAAATAAATAAAACCGCACCGCGCGCCTGTAGGAAATTTTTGTATGTTTAAATTCCTTTGAGAATCTTTCAAGTAATTGTACAGATGGTGTTGGTGTCGGCGGCAGCGGGTGGCGGCTGTAGTGAAATTGTTTGGGAAAATTCACCGTTTGTTGTTTTTCCGGTTTGCGATTTCCAATACTCTTGAAAAGTGCGAGGAACATGAGGCTATATTGGTTTATTTTTATTCTTCGTAGTGTTTTCATTTGGTCCTGTTTCTGTTCTTTATTTGTTGTTCTTGTTTATTCAAAGTTTTAATTTCAATACCTTTTTCAATTTCACAAGATTGAATTAACAAAAAATATTTTTTTTTGTATTTCCAGACAGAATATGAGGTAAATTAAGAAGGATTCACAGATTCTGTCGAAATAGGAGTCGTCGTCCTTTATTTATATGCTATACACATCCACACAATATGGCTGCCATGGCAGCATATATCTGAAGCATAATTATATCAGTATGCAGTGAATCCTGCCATATTTTCATGAACGCATATAATAGTACTGCATTGATTTGTAATATTTTGGTTGAACTGAGGACATGATGTGACTATGCTGCAGACACTCCACCAGTCCTTACTACAAAATCACTTCAGCAAACATACATAATATATATAGGCTTTTGGTCAGATATCACAATAAGCTGAACCGCTTGAATACGCTTTTGTCAAAATTCACAGAATGTTCTATCATTATGGGCAAAAGGAGAAGACCAAAATGTCGAAATCAAACCGTACCTTGTACGTATCCTGCATTGGTGTGTATAGAATAATGCCAAACGAACGGTACTGAATGATCATAATAATGATGAGAGTTTTTGGCTGGACCAAGGCCAGGCGACGAAATTCAATTATAATTGACAATGACGATGCTCCTGTCGACAGGATACCATATAAACATAGAAGGGTAAGCAATGAGCATAGGGTTGACTGACTCAATGTGTATTTGTATATGTGTCGTACAGAGTGGTGTGTGGTTTTCTATATGTACACAAGTATTGGTAATCCAAGTTTCATTATAAACTATACGAGTTGGTTTGGTTGGTTGGTGTATTCAGGGACTTTAATTATAGTTCAATCAATTTAGACGGAAATATTTGCTCACAGGTTTGTTGTCACTATATTAGATATTTGCTTTCGTACGGTTCCTGGATGTTATATAGTTTGATAATTAATTAGGGTTTAATTGCAATGAGAAGAGGAAGTGCTCAAATTACTTAGTCATGGTTAAATAGCATGAATGAATGGTTCTTAAATGAAATATACAAACTATAATGGAACAGAATTTTGGTTGTCTACATGGACTGCGTGTATAGGCACGACAGATTATTACAAGTCCTTTAGAACATATTATTTTGTGTCTTGCAGAAATTTTTTTATGCAGTGGAATGGTTTGATGCCGGGTTGACTTAAGAAAACGAAATTAAACTTCCAGGATTCCGAATGTTTTTGAACCAGGTAATTATGCTGATTTAGTCCAGTCAACGTTGGGTATCTACTTAAAGGGATTTGTTTGAACCAGTTAGTAGGTCAACATTTTTACTACACCTCCAGAGCTTAGACCGCCCTATAAGAAAGAATTTGGGTTTATATTTCTTCTTAGAGTTTTTCTCCAACGCGGTAATAAACATAAGTAAAGCGGGCTGTGCGCTGCATAAAAGAACGAATATAATCAAAGGAACATCGTAGTAGAATACCAGCCATTGCTGAAGATTTGGGAAAATTTATTTATTTTTCAAGTGATGATAGCAATGAGGAATGACAAATTCAATTCAGCCGTCAGACCGATTAACAATTCAACTTGGAATATGGAAATTAACGATTCCGTTCATCTAAGATGGTGGAATACTAAACAGCTATGTCCAAACTTACAGCTGCAGTAACTGCTGACCGCCCTGTCGAAATGCTTAAAGGATCAGGTGATCGAGGACTACTTATCTGCAAACTATGGTCGTAAGAAAGCATACCGATTAATTGAACACCAACATTATTTGTTCGGTCTTGAATAAAGAAAACTATCCCGTTTTCTTAGGATGCCTTAGATAAAACGTGATGTTCTATCAAAACAAGTAAAAATCTCTCCGATAGCTTTGGCGACAAAACGCCAGATCTTTTTTTCAACATCATGCTTAAAAGTTGTACTCACTAAAATACTAAATCCACGAAGACTCAGTGTATAATGTCTTCAAGAAAGGACATCGGTATCAGCGGCCTTTTCAGCGGACAACGTTATCAGTGCTGATATCAGACAAAGAATAATTCTTTACAATGGCTTCTTCTTTGGACTAAGGCAATCAAGTAGTTAAGATCTCTCTCGAGCAAATTAAGTGTGTCTCGAGAAGAGGAAAAATTGAACTACTGATATGGTTAGTTCGTAAGGAGCTGATGGATCCCATTATTCTTGCTCGGAAATCGATTATACTCCTAGAAAGGGAAGATCGCTACTAAGGTGGAGCACTTAATTGGAAGGGGACCTCAATCAGTAAAGTTGGATACAGCTATATAACTAGGGATCGAGCTGTAGGGTAATAGAGCAAGACATTATTATCAAATCCATAACTGGTTTAGATAACTTCAAAGTTGACTTTACATCACTTCAGGAGGTTCGATATGATCAACCGGATGGTCGAGACTCCAGTATCAACTGTTTCTGGTGCCAATTTTGTGGTGTAATGCCGCTGTTTGTAGGATTCGCTGTCTGATGAAAAAAATAAGGCTATTTGGTGGATGAAACTGCGGAAGAAAGACTTAATGATGCTGAAGAAAAGTTTTAGCAGCGACGTTTAAATGCTTTAAGAAAATTTCCATTCCAAAAGAAAAAGTAAAGACGATTTAATCCTTTAGATTTCTTGATCTGCTTTCAGATCACCTACTTATCCCGATTGGTTCCAAGTTATGCGTGTTTAAATCTAATAAAGGGCGAATGTAAGCATAAGCCAGTACATTTTTAAAAAAGATTTAAACAGCCAGTAATTTTCTCTTGGCTGTACAGATGAAGAAGTTAGTTACCGGTGATGTTGAATTTCCAGAGTTATAACTTAAACATCAACCAACTACTGCCAAACACCAATTCAGTAGTGCCCTGTCGTAGAGTGGGTTCAAATCTTGACGTACCTAAACCTAAGAAAAAAAAATTTTTTTCAGGGGAGTATAAATGTCATTGTAATGTTTTGTGGAGAGTGTAAGTGACTAGCCCTTGGTTCTTAAAAGCTATCGCTGCCATCAGTTAACAAAAAAAAAACACCAATATAGCCATCAACTTCTTATAATCGTTAAAAGTAGTGTCTTCAGTCCTAATAAGCTATAAGCAGAGCTATTAAAAGACACTAGAGAATAGAGATGATCGGTCCGACGGCACGGTACTTTGTCCGACGAATGGAACCTCATTACCATCTCTGATCGTTATCAGATATTCCATTTTGCGCGAACAAAAGCGGCATTCGTTTTAGAAAACTGTCCTATTAAAAGAACGTTTCTAGCCGAAGAAGTTACTGAGATAGACTACTATTGATTAAATGCTTTTACTCAAGTCGTTACTGTTCATTTCTAGAATTAAGAAGTAATTCTACTGAAACCTTCTGTCAATTCAAGTATTCTACTTTAAAATCCTGGGAACCAATCCTAGATAATGTTGAGATAAGCGCATGCCAGTCGACTGATATTTTAAGCCAAGTAATGAAATTGCGTAACGAATAGTTATCAAAATTTTTCGATCTGACGAAGCGGTTAACCACGGGCTATTGGCCAATGCCCTGTTTACATGAGCGATTGCTAGACGACTGGACCTTAAGCGACTGCATAAATGAGTCTGACTATAAAGAAGAAATCTAAATAGATTCTCCAGAGCAGATGGCTTGCTGTTGATCCAGGAAATGTTTACATACCCCTCTGCCAGACAACTGGACATCGGTATAACATAAGCAGATCAACGAAGTTGCTTAGGTGGGGCTGACTGAGAAGGAGTTGAAATCCTTCGATCCCACAAAGCATCCACGGGCTACCTTAAGAGAAGCAACGATTTTGCATGAACGTGTCGGACGTTCGAGAAGACGGTAGAATATTTGGGACTTGTAGAAGAAGAAAGTACATGACCTCATCGGAATCAAAATTCTCCGTTGACTTGGTCCGATCACAATCATTAATAGGTTTCGAGGAAATCAATTTATTTATCTATCTGGATTATGTAAGCTCGACGACAAAAAGTACATATATCAAACGAACTTATAGTTTTGTTTCTAGCACTAAATAAGAATTAGGGGAACAAAGCAAAAGAACGCCATTAGAAACACTCGATATACCGATCCTGAAATATGATGCAGAACAGTTTTGCGTTTCGCCCTAGTTTGATGGTGGGCTCATCAGCTAGATGACATCAAACCTTCTCTAGTACGCAATAATTTTTTTTTAAAACTATTAACTTCGCTTGGCCACGAGCATAACATCTTAATTCTAATGTCTAACTTTAATCAAAGTTCTTTAGAAAAATAAAATTCACAGTGAGTTTTCTCTGTAAATTTTATATAGCAGTCGGTAATCATCGACAATTATTGCGTACTAGAGAAGGTTTGATGTCATCTAGCTGATGAGCCCACCATCAAACTAGGGCGAAACGCAAAACTTGGAGTTAAGGCCACAAAACCTTTAAAATTGAATTTCATTCATATACACTCCACTTAATAATATTTAATTTGGCTATTTTTAGTCTTTTTATTGTTTATTTTTTTAAAACTATGATGCAGAAGCATAGATCATCTACCAGGCGAATAGAAGCTCTCTTAGTGTATTTGAAAGAAAATTCTTATGTTTCTACGACCGATGGTTTTGCTATCGGATTTTCAGAACTCTAATCAAAAGTACATAAATAGTTCGTCGTTCTCGGTTCCTTTGATGCTATTCCTCTTAATAAGCCATGTCAACCAGCTAAATTGAATTTATTAGGTACATTTAAGTAACAAAGTTTCCCATTTATTTATTTAGAATTAAAGTAACAACTCGAGCTTAAATGAATTATTATATGTAACTTTATGTACGTCCACTTCTCTCATTTATCTCAATAAAAATAAAAACAAACTAAAATAACTGGCAGACAAAAAAAACTCCCAAACAATTTCATCAATGTTTTTCATTACTACCGATGTTTTGAAATTATATATATTTACACCATGTTCTTTTCTAACAAAAAACTATTAATAAATTATGAAATTTGGTAGCGCGAATGCAATTTAGATTTCAAACTATGCACATGCACATATAACAAAAATTACTAACATAAAAAAAAAAATTCCATCCATGCGAGGATTGGACTTTTCAAACACCAATAGAAGAGGGTGAAGGGATGCTTCATAAAATATGAAATCTGTTCGAGACATTGCTGGATGCACCAACATCCGACCTGCTGTACCCAAAACCAATATATATCTATCTATCCTGTTCGTTAAGCATTTCAAATGCATAGAGAAATATCCACACCTGTGGTTGTTTCCTCTTTTTTTTTTTTTGTTGCCTTCATGTTGTTAGTAAAATTAAAAGAACGAGTTGCAATGGAGGTTTGAAATCTAGGGGTTCTCATATTCTATACAATTTTGTTCAAAATTTCTCGCGTCTATGAGCTGGTTGAACTTTTTGGAAATATTAATGATGAATTTCACCAGTTATTTTTCTGTTATTTTTCTATTTAAAAGACAAACAATTTAAAATTAATTTGTTTTCAAAACTCCGATGTTCACTTTCAAGATGTTTAACGAATTTCTTGACACTTTTCTTCTTGGACCAGTACTTCAACAAACATGTAACTCCAGACAGTCTTAACTTCGAGGAGCCGCACAATGTTATTTTGGAACTTCTTATGCTTCATTCAGCCATCAAAGGCGTGACCCTCCAGCGAACTTGGATTCAAAGATTTTTTTGCTGAAGTATTGTTGTCTTTTTCCTCTACATAACTCTTCGAATATCTGATCAACGATTGATGAATTGCCTAGCTCAAGAACCATATTAAGTAAGCCCACAGAAGCAGCTTCTGTTTAAATACTGACGAACTCATCATGAATATTTTGGCTTGTCCTTTCAATGATATCAATGTCATCGGCATATGTCAGCATTTCCATCAGCTCTTCGAAGATGTTGCTTCATAGATTAGCACCCGGATACCGTCTACAATGTCTTCCAAAATAATGCTGAAGAGGTCCCATGACAGAGAATCTAATTACATTCATCTCCTCTGTTGACATCCAAGTTCTGGGAGAGATTGTTTCCGACCTCAATGCTGCGGGGTTCATCCAGCGTCATTTTGCATTACTGGAAGAGTTTCTTGCTGATGCTTGGTCTCATCTATGTTATAAGCAGCTTTGAAGTCGATAAAGAGGTCTTAAGTATTTATTAGTGTTCTTGGGTCTTTCGAGTGCCTGTAGTTCTGCTGGTTTTTGATCGATGGTAGATTTTCTTGGTTTAAGACCGCATTCACAAGGACTCATAAAGTTGTCCACAAATGCTTTAACAACATAAAACGTAAGATAAGATCTTGTTTGCAGTATTCAAAGGTCTGATTTCTCTTTATTTAGTCAGAACAAGAAGATTCCCGATTTGGAGGATCGGTTGAGGTTCCACTTAACGAGAATAACTACACTCCGACCATATTAGCATGATGTTTTGCAGCATACTCCCTATTCAAAGCATACTCCTGGTGGTTTCTAAAAGCTCGTCTGGTAAGCAATACAATCTATTCTTTGCTTGAGTTGTGTGCTCTTCATTTGTTTCCTCCAGTTTCTTTTTGTCGGGTGAGATTTTTTACTTCTGACATCTTGTTAGGATTCACGATCTAATTTGTTTTACAAACACCGCTAGTGTGCAGAAATGCTATTTTAATTTCTCTCACCGAATGCTTTTTTATTATCACGTTCCTATTTTCGTCTTTGCAGGATAAGCCAATGGTGGAATTTCGAGTTTCTGATAGACTTTTTTTTAATTTTTTCTTTAGAACCTGGTCTTCTGTTTGTAGTTTTTATCTCTAGTTTTTATTTGCAGCATCGCTTTATAAGCTTTGTGGTTTGTTGTTTGAGCTCTTCGGCATTCGCCATCGAACCATGGTTTAAACCGAGTACATCGGTTGTTAAAGTTCTCCTAAAGTACTTGCCGTAAGGCACTACACTTATTGATGCTAGCAGATCGGGATTAGATGCTATAGATTTAAAGAATGAGAAAGATCTGCTTTTATTCTGGCCACTCCTTATTTCCGATGTTAAGCTATCTAGCGATATTTCCTCGTTAACATGGATTATTAAGAGCAATCTCCGATTCTCCATTTGTTCCTCAGCAGTAACAAGATTGTGGTCGAAATGACTCTTTGCTTCTAAGTTTAGACGTCTAGAATATTGCTCGAATGTCTCACTTCGATCACAGGCATACCTGCTAACGTAAAATAACTCAAACTCATCTACCGTCTAACTCCGTCTTCAACTATAATTTTGATGAAATCCACCTGTAACGCACGAACAAAATAGAAATTCTCTAAAACATGACCACGAATATCGGACTCGATATGATGTTTCGAAAGCAAAAATGGTTTTAGATGTTTTGATGGGAGTTTTAAGTTAGAGTATCCATCCGGTGTGGAGCAGAACCGGCAGTTGGCGCGGCGGCAAGCTTAGCACGAGCCTTATAACCCGTTAAAAGTTTCAACAATGTTCAACATCGGTTATATTTGGAAAACGTTAATTCAAATTGTGGAGTCTATTGTGGATTTCTGCAGGATAAACTAAGGGTAGAATACCATTTTCGTACACCCTTCTGCACTCTTTCCATATAAAAATAGAAGTCTGGAATTCTATTGTTGGATGAAGTTTAGATATAGGAATTTTTTTTGCACCACTGAATTTTTGAAAGGATGAATAAATGCATTAATCCGATTTAAAAAGAGAGGGGGCGGAGTTTGTTTTTAGCCATTCGGGAATATTCAATGTAATATTCAGTGGAGATACAATGCACAATGCACATTGCTGGGTCATAATTCCATCTTTGCATTGCTCTACAAAGGTATTAGGGTTTTAGGCAGGTATTGGAAAATAAATAACGTTCATATTTATGGAAGTAATTGGATACAAAGTATAGTAAGCCTCCCTAGTGCAAAACAAAAAAATGAGCTTAGTAAAGACTGGGTACACACATGGTACCTTTAGCTTTATTGATTCCCTTTCGAAATATATATTTAGATACACCAGAGATGCGATTAAGTCCAGGTGCTCGCATTGAGTTGGAATAGATTTTTTTTATGTAAACAAAAATTATTGAGAACTATTTTAAAATTCAGTTTATGTTTCAATGAAAATATTTTAGGAGATTACATTGACGTGAGTTGATTAATTAATTCAGCTGGAAATACTCCTCGTTTCCTTTTTTTTGCTGGCAAAATGATGGTATCTAGTTTTATCATTTTTAATTTATAGTTTTTATGATGTAAAACAAAACTTTTTGATAGGAAAATTTCAAAGTATTGTTTTTTTTTTGTAGATTATACCTGCCTCCCGTCACTGAGGTTAATCCAAAATGTTTTCGACGATGTCGAAGACATATATGATAAAAATCATTATTTACCGAAGTGATCCCCGATCCTGTTTCAGAACTGCACAGACTTTCGGCAAGGAGACGCGCTTTCATGCGATTTCTTTAATTTTGTTCTTAAGAAGATATTGCGGAGGGATGGTGAAAGTATTGAACAGATCCGTCAAACTGCTAGGGTATGCGGACAAAACCCGTTAAGTACCAGTCTCTCTATACAGAGTCGATTGTTGGACGATACGTTGATGATTCTGGGACATTTTGCAAGAAAAATTCTTTATCGGATATTTAGTCCTGCGAAAGAGGAATTTAGGCGAAGAAAAACTGGTACACAACTCTATGAGCTGCACCAAGATGTGGATGTAGAAATTTCAATCAAATTGGCTCGACTACTTCGAGCAAATTAAAAACAATGCTCGAGTGTGAATATTTGAAGGCGATAAGAAACACAAACTCTCAGGTCAAAAGACTTAGCCATCGCGGATGCCCATAGCACTTGGTTCTTATTACTGGCAGCAGCGTGCTCGATCTTCCTCATTTTCCGGAATACAATGACGGCATTAAAGCAAGTTTGGATCAGGTGAATCTTCTATACTTAGAATATTAAAATGGTCAGATGAATAATCGGTTATTTTACTGAAAAATTGAAGCTTTTCGGGGAAACTCAGATTTTCGAGCTCGATTTTTCAAAATAATTTAATAGAATTTGAAATACAGTTCTATGTTCAAAATTGCATTTTCGGTTTTGATAATTATTTTTTCTTCATTGGATTGATAATCAGCTTTCGAACCGCTTAATAAAAGAAGTCTTGGATGAACGAATTATAATTAGGGTTGTATGCACTGCTACCTTTAGATCTATTGTGCCCATATACAGAGTCTGATGAGGATTCATTTTACAGCTCTTCCTTCAGGCCTATTGTTTTGAGGAATGTTAATATTTGTAGTACCTTTAGAGAGGGTAGTGCACTCTCTTTTATCTTTACGACGTTTTCGCCAAATCCGCAGTAAGGTTCAGGCCCTATGAGCGGTGTTTTGGCACCTGCTTTTGCCAGCGCGTCTGCTTCTTCGTTGCCTTGTATAAAAACGTGGCCTGGTACCCAGTAAAGGGTGACGTTATTTTATTTTCTCATTCTTGGATAGTTACATGTCTGAAATCTAATAAATAAATGCTGGTGTGCATCGAGGCTTCGTTTTGATCCACTTTCTATTTTTTCGAAACTTCTTTTCACCTTCCATTAAATGTTTAACTTATGACAACGCTTCAAATTTTACATATTCTTTTCAAGATTAAGAACTTTTTAAATGGAGAACAACCAACAGTGTGAAATTGATTGAATTCTGTGTCATTAAAATGTAACATCCTTTAATAACACAACCCATTTTGCAAGAACAAAACTGAGGATCTTTCTATTTCCAATATAAACGTTCACATTGATAGAACGATCTCACACTATATTTCTGCAAAAACTCTGCAAAAGGCTTAGATTTTCTAAGACATTTCAATGAATTTTCTTACTTGATCCGGCTAAGTACAAATTCGAACATCACCGATCCAAAAGTGGTTACGTTCAACATGTTGTCTAAAAACGTGAACACCTACCCGCAAGTAAGTTTTAACACTATTCCTGTGGAACAAGATAGGGTCTTACACTTTTTGTCATTATTAAATGACGATTGCTCCTATGGCCCCGACGGTATACCCCCAATTGTTCTGAAAAAGTGTAGTCGTGTATTAGTGCTGCCCTTGCAATTATTATTTAGGCTTTCGTTAAAGTCTGGGAAATTTCCATCATTCTGGAAGAAATCATTTCTCACTCCTGTTTTTAAAAAAGGCGACAAATTTGACATCAAGAACTATAGACCTATTTCTAAATTGTCCTGTATCGCTAAGCTTTTTGAACAGGTTGTATGTGAAAGCCTTTTGTTCTTTGGTAAGAACATTATATGTAAACAGCAACACGGTTTCGTGCAGAAAAGGTCTACTGTTACAAACCTTCTTACCTTTTTACATAATTGTTCAAATGCAATAGAAAGTGGTTCTGAAGTTGATTGTATATACAGAGATTTTTCTAAAGCATTTGACCAACTCAGTCTTAATATTATTGTTTTTAAACTGCAATCATACGGTTTCCCTACTCTTTTTATATCTTGGATCAAATCCTACCTAGAAAATAGAACTTACCATGTTAAATTTAGAAATTCCCTTTCTAATACTTTCGTTGCCCATTCAGGCGTACCCCAGGGAAGCCATTTGGGTCCATTCTTATTTATTCTTGCTATAAATGACGTTTCTTCTTTTATACGCTTTAGTGAGATTCTCATATTTGCAGATGATATGAAAATTTATAAATCAATCAAATCTCCCAATGATCATACTCTTTTGCAGGCTGATCTTGATAGTTTCATAATTTGGTGTAATAAAAATGGGTTAACTCTTAATCCTATAAAATGCCAAACTATTACTTTCTCAAAGAAAAAAGTTCCAAGTGATTTTGAATATTGTATAACACAAAATAAAATTAGTCGTGTTTTTAGTTTTAAGGACTTAGGAGTTAATTTCAGTGCTAATCTGGAATTTTCTGAACATGTTAACTTTATTGTAAAAAAGGTGAACTCTATGCTTGGATTCATAAAACGGTGGGCAAAGGAATTTAACGATCCATACGTTACCCTCTCTTTGCATAACTGTTATGTTAGGCCGCATCTTGAGTATGCCTCACAAGTATGGACCCCTTTTTATGAAATCCATAAGAATCGTATTGAATCAGTCCAGCATAATTTTATTCGCTTTGCTCTTAAAGGCCTTCCATGGGCTGATCCTTATAACCTGCCACCATATGAGCATCGGATAAGGCTTTTGCAGATACAATCTTTATATCAACGTAGAGTAAACAATGACTTAATTTTTCTCTATCAACTTATCTCTGGACAAATTGATTCGTCGGACCTGTTAGCCTTAATTGGTTTTAACTACCGCGGACGGTCGTACCACCTTCGAAGTTCTGAGCTTTTTAATATCGAATATCATAGAACCAATTATGGCATGCATGAGCCTCTCACGCGAATGAGTAAGTTATATAACTTGAACAATTGTGTGTTGGATTTTAATTTAAATAAAAGTAATTTAAAAACTATTTTCAGAACCAGTGCTCCACGATCCTAAATGTTTCTGTGTCATTTTGTTTAATTTTGACTTTATATGTTTTCATGTTTTTATGTGCATGTGTTTTTGTTTTTGTTGCATTGTGCTTACTAACAACTAACACCTGCACTAAGTGATGAGCCAGTGGGACACATTATATGTGTTGGCAAATCTTCTTCCATCTGCTGATGCTTGCTTTAAGCTCCATTTGAATAAGATCGAGCGCGAAAATCTGAATAAGATCTGAAAAAAAAAAAAAAAAAAAAAAAAAAAACACCCTCTGCAATGCTGGCATCAAATCCAACCGGAGTTGCCAAGTCTTCAAAACGCATCCTCCTCGATGACTTTGACACGCAAAATTAAAAAAATTGCTGCTCAATGTGCAATCGTAACCGCCATTATATTTCAACAGTACTTTTGATGTAAAAACTTAAAGTGTCTTAAATTAAAAAAAATTATATTTTGTTTTTGTGTGCATTTGTACTAATATCAAATACAAAATCAACAACCTCACCACAAAATGTATGGTAAAAAATTGCTGCACCACTTTTTGTACGCCGCGCCGCTAGTCTCTGTCATAGTCATTCATCAACACAAATTCTATTTTCCTCTTTTTTTTTTATTTGGTTTGGCTCTTTCTCGAGGTATGATTGCTTGTGCACACAATAGAAAGGGTAAACAGAAACCACCATTCATCTAATATTGATTATTCATAACGAATCCAGTTCATCAATTAAAATGAGAAGCAAGTGATTTTTACTGCGCACAAAACTTCCTCTACCCACAACCAACCCAATCACTGTACTGAATTGTTGAAAAGTATGACGTGCAATAAAAAAACACCCTCATTTCTCCAGACACATAATGCACCCAGGACGTAATCTGGAATTCAGTGCACTTCAATCTAAAAAAAAGGAACATTTTAATTTACTTTTCACTCAAGGCATGGCATCGCCCTTTCACAGAATTTATTTTGTTGCATCGAAGGTCCTTTCGAAAAGAGCGAAGGCATACAAAAGTGCAAATATTTATAATAGAACCCCCTTGTTAAATTTTGCAAATTAGTCCTTCAATCTCATCTAGATGACGGCGACGACGAACGAAGAATCACCACGAACGTCAACGACAATTAAAGTTTTTTTTTTCTCCATGCAATTGCCCGAGGTTGGGGTTTGTAACAATCGATCCTTCAACATCGCCCAACTTGTAACAACATAAAAGCACTAGCGGTCTACACGAGTATTCAATTATTTACACACCTTGTCGTGTCGCAAAATTAATCGTCACCTGTTTTTGAAAGGATAGCCTTTTTCAGCGGAAAAGAGTGCACTTGGCAAAAATATCATCGCCTTTCACGCAATCTTCTACTTATGGTTAAAAGGGGAGTTCACACAATCCGTAGAAATGTGTATGTCCTTTGGTCAAGTAGAGTATCACCCCTTGGTGAGTAAAGGTTCCCCACAATAGAAAGTGACCAGTAACTAAGTCGTAAATTTGAAAGTCTTTATTGTCTGACGTAGAAAGGGAGTATTTTGGGAATTTGTGAGTCACCGAAGTCACACACCGCAGAGTGCTTGAAATTTAACACAATTGGAAAATTTAATTGTTGAATGAAATAAGTGAAAAAAAAAATTATGAAATTAGTTGGGGAAACATACAAATTTTTTATACAACTATATCGGGTATCCAGATTCTCGTCATCCGGCCTCTACGCCCACATAGTTTTCCCTTGTAATTTTGGAGATTCTTCAGATTTGTCTTCTTTTACTTCTTAGTCTTCTCTTTTTTCTTTTCTCAGAATTGTAATAATCTTGACTAGGACCACAACAATAGCGAAAAAAAACCGTACTCCTCTTATTTAGGTAGTTTTCCACTAACAAGGTTGCTAAAACCTCGATTAAACTTTTCCACTAACCACAAACTATACCGAGCAAAATTATGAGCTGCAAGAAGACATTAATAGCATGAATCTTCAACGGTGGTTGAGAAGCAGGTTATAAGCGTATCTCTACCATTCTTCAGCTTAGTTTTGGTCACGTTTTGTCCTGGGATTTCCATGGTATTCTTGGCCTTTCAATCGCCTGCATACTCCAATCCTTCGCCGTTCAAGTTGCTTTATCCCGACATCCAACAGTTATTGACTCGATCTACTTTGCCCTCCTCGTCCTTTTTTGATATTGTTTTTGGCCAGCAAACCTGATGTACCACACACAAAGGCTAACAATATGCCTGGAACTTTCTTTTGCTGAATGCTGAGTCTGTTTAAGTTATACAGATATACAGTATCAAGGATCTAACATTAAATTCAAAGAGTCTGAACTCTATTCGCAAAAAAATGGATAGTTTTCCGAACTAGAGACAGGACATCAGAAGCTGCTTGAGCTTTGTTTACGAGTCTCCATAGCTCGATCTCGTAGCGTATTGTAGAACGATACACTGACGTTCTTCATCATTAATTCTTATTATATCTTAAAAAGCGTTGACAAACGACTGTGCTGCATCCTCCCTCTTCAGAAAAAGGGAACTGACAAAATTCAATCCAGCTTAACTCTAGCTCTGTCTGTTTAATCGGACTAAGAGCAAAAATATCATACTGGACAAATAATAGGTTTAAGTAATGATAATTCCATTAAAGCTGTGCCAATATTTTTTCTGACATTCTATGTCTGTCTGTTTGGTAGATTTGGAGGTAGTTTTGTCGTTGAGTTGACAAAACTTAATATTTGTAAACCTTACTTTATATGCAAACATGATGGCGTTCACAGTTCAAGATTGTCTACAGCCTAAATCAATAATAAGTCCCTCCAGCTAGCTCGGTCCCTAATCCATATCCATCTTTATACACAACACATTCTCCACTTGTGCATACCACTTAAGTTGGGGTCTTCCTTAAACTTATTAGTATTGTTATATGCCATGTTGCTGGAGTAAATTCAAAAACTCTCAGCTAACTCAGCGGCGGTATTTTCAACTTTTTTGCTAGTTCGACGACGTTTGCAGCTCCCAAAGCTCCTTTTCTTGTTGTCCTCATTTAAAACCAAAACCTTATTTGCCGCCTTTGTTCTGGAAAATCTGTCATCTACAGCTCTCTTCGTTCTTTCCATAGAAAAAAAAAACAGTTCAGAGCATCTTCTGTTTTGTGGAACTCACTATCTTCTGTTTTGTGGAACTCACTATGTCAAAGGTCAATTCATCGAGTAAGCTTTAATTTTATAAATAACTTGATGTATGCTTCTTACCAACTCATCTCCCGCTCATTTTAACAGTTCAGCAAGTTGACCACCAGCATCATCCTTAAATTACAAAAGTTAAATTTGGGAACTATTTACGCGAATTTTGTGTTGCTCGGGTGGACGGAAACTTTTGTCGTCATGCTGTGACATGCATGGAAATGTTGGCAATCTTCGTTGTTTTACAGTTCATACAAATTTTCTTTCCAGCCCTCAGCACAGACCCTATATGTTATAGCATTTTTTCATACAGACTTTCAAATCGACATCTGATGTTGTTGTCTTGGGTTTCACCCTTTAGTAGAACTTTCCATATTATCACCCCTGATGCTAAGGCCTTCAATAGACCCGATCGCCTGATACCCGTGGTTTTTCTTTTTCTTCCAGAGAATTCAATCAGCCCTACCGGGAACTTTATAATTTCATAAGGTTCTCATTACCGATTTTTCGAATATGGGAAAAATTCCGAGGGAAAAAAGATTCCCGATACCTAAATGTGTTTTTTCAATTTTTTTGCCGATATTGGTTAAGCTGCTTTGTTGCTTTCTCAGCAGCTTTGGCTTTAGTTTGCAGAGTTGCATGAAAGGCCTCATGTTTAGCTGCATGCGCAAATCGGAACACTTTGTCGGCTTTCATTGTAGTCGCCCAATTGAACCCAGCAAAACAGTGGCGGCAGAGCTTCTAATGTGAATTTCTTGTTGGCAATGTTGTGGTCTTCTGCGCTTTGTAACCCGGTGGCTCTACTGAACATCAACTATGACAAAAATATCGGCCTGTCATAAGATAATCGAATGGAGATCAACAATCCAATATCCAGTCCATGTTCCGGTCATCGCAATCATGATTTTTTGCGTGGATCAAAACCGTGTCATAAGATGACAAGAATATCGGCCTGTCATCAGATAATAATCCAATATCCAATCCATGATCCGTTCATAGAAATTTTGTTTTTTGACAGACGACTAGAAGTGAGTTGGGTTGTAATTTGCCCAATGCAAAAAAAGGACTTGATTGTGGATGAGATTGCGGATGAGAAGTTGGAAGGGAATTTACTCTTGTGGAGACGCGGGGTAATGATGAGAAACACTGTCATCAAAAGTTTTAGCGGTCTATTGACTACTATTAAGTTATAATGCAAGTCATGTTGGAGTTTAGGACACCCAAGCTGCTGGTAGCATTCCTGGAGTTTTCGTTGTAAACCCTTTAAATGTTTACTTCATGACAAGCTTCACTGTAGTAAACTAGAAACCCATGTGTAAATTTTACGCCAAAGTGTTTGAACTGCAGAAAGAAGCTATTAAATCACCAAATTCGTTCATTACATTGATTTTATCAGTTCACTGTCTGCATTCGATTAGTTGGATTGCGTAAAGGGCGTTAGGTGAAGGGACCATAGGGCGTTATGTT
This sequence comes from Baccha elongata, assembly GCA_951217065.1. Lineage (NCBI taxonomy): Eukaryota > Metazoa > Arthropoda > Insecta > Diptera > Syrphidae > Baccha > Baccha elongata. Next base: position 164,694,288 of record OX578272.1, read on the forward strand.
TCCCTTTACCTTACACAAACCCTTTTTCCGTGTTAGATTTAAAATTGTGTTTTAGTGGATTTAGTGGTTTGTGAAACATAACACTCCCTTTTTTTTACTTATTAATACTTCGTCAGCTCCCGCTGCAGCTCACGAAGTTTAAAGGTTAGAGTCCTATGGTCTCAAGCTCAAGCATTGCATTGTATTGAGCTATTGAGCATTGAAATTCGTTTTTTTTTTTAACAAAAAGGTAAAAACATTTAACATTCCACTACATGGTTTTATGGTGCGGACCACATTAGCTTTTCATCCACCCACATGAGCAATAAAAGGGACAACAAAAGGATATACTATAATAAAAAAAAACGCGCGACACTGTCCCCTTTTTATTGTATTCAGCACACTTTTACCTTACAAAAGGGCAACGATGACAATGGCGACAGAAACAAACAAGGCGGTTGACAATATAAATGCATCCGATTCGACTTGTTTCACAAATTACACCAACAACAATAAAAAAAAAAAAATTTTGAAACTGCGAACCCGACTGTAATTTCCAACCCACAAAACACACGCCTAGGTATATGCAATTTAAACGCCAACATTTGCTATACGTAAAGGATATCCTTTTCGAAGAAATAGCTATGACACACAGTTGCGGCTGTAATGTGGGTGGTTAGGATGGGGTGAAGAATGTCCTATGGGGGAGTAATCGCATAATGCAGCAAAGGGCTTTGTTTGGGACACTATATAAGGCTTGAGGGGGTGCATTGCCGGTTTCCGCAGTTGGAATTTTATTGCACGTTTTTTTTTGTCTGCTTAAAGCTAACGTTGATGAATAGCAGTGAATGGATTCTCCGCGTTTAGTGGAACGAAATTTCATCATCAGACAGACGTACACATTCCTAAATTTGATATGTGAGCTATTGTTGCCGATGCCATGGAGGAGCAACAGGGAAAGAATTTCACCAGCAAGCCATACCAAGTTTATGCAACAACATAGACAGGATGTGCACTTCCATACACATGGTGATAAAGGATATGTCTTACTTAATAACAGCAAATAGACAAAACGAATATAGACAGACACACATATAAAAAAAAAAGGGAAAATAAATTGCAGTGATTCAGGATAGGTATAAATCCTGGAGCTAGGGTGACACTTACATTATAACCCTGAATATAGGATTTAGATTGGAATGAGGATTTTGTTTACAGGATGGTTTTTCTATATCCTCCTGTGCGTTTTGCGTACCATATCGGATAACAATTTTATTGGATTTGCAGTTTTCCATCCTTTTTCTGTTTGATAAAGAAGGACACGGAGTGGAGGGCAGTTTCTATTAGTATTGTAGTAGAATTCGATGATATGATGTTGCAACAGGGTTATCAGAACACAACAAAATGCGTATGTATATACTAAATATGTATGAGCTGCCGTTAAGGGAATTAGACGACACATTGGGCTTTTTAGTTATTTATTAGGTTTTTTTTTCTGACATTTTCTCGATGCTGTTTTTGGGGGACAGAAGAATTAAAGGTTTTCAATTTTCGGTCGCTTGTGGATATTTTATTGGTATGTTGGATTATTTTATGAGGGTTGAATCAGCCGGTACGGATGAATGATTTTGTTTTCTTTATTTGATTTGGAGTTCGATACAGATTGTTGAACAATTTATCAAATTTTTTTTGAAAATGATTTATGTTTATTTAATCTAACCTGTGATCTAGGACTAAATTGAATCTAGTTCAATATTAGTATAACGATAATGTAAGGGAAATTATCTACAAATGAATCCCTTCCAACACTTAGTTGGGAAATTCTGTAATATCTCTTTGTTGAGACTCTAGGGAATCAAATCTGAAGAGTGTGAGTATGTGGATCAGGAAAGTCTTGAGCAACATTACGAGAAAGCTGCAGGCTTGCTTTATATCTTTAGTATTCAACAAAAATTATTAATAAAGCAACATAAAGAAAGGATAAGAACGCTGGGGTTGTTCACATACTACGAAAGCAAGTTGAAAACATTTCTATTAAGAGGGTCCTGAAGTAGCATGAGAACTTCTGTTGATTGATCTTGATAATGGTTAGGGAATCAAAGTGATTTCCTGTCCACGTTGCTGGTTTCGAACCTCATTCACTCATCCCGATCCTGCTCTATGTAGAAAAAGCATTGATCTTGAAAAATATTCAGGTGATAAATTGCATTGGTGCTTTAAGAAAAGAATCTTTGTGTGATTTTTATCAAAGAAATGTGAAGAAGAAGAATCAGCGACGAGCTTTACAGCAACATTTACATAATCAAAAAGCTGGAAGTACAACCGCTAGACAACTGTCTGGGTCATGTGAATCGTATTATGTCTTCAAATCTAAGTGTGATGATTTAAGAAGCAGTAACGAGTAACCACACTTTATAAGTGTATTCAACAGATTGGAGGAAGGTAATCAAATCGATGTTATATATACTGACTTTGCGAAAGCTTTCGACAGAGTCAGTCATTTCATTTTAGAACATAAATTGGAAAATTTAGGTATCCATTCAACTATGTTGAAATGAATTATTTCTTATCTTGAAGGTCGCATACAATATGTCTCTATTGATGAGATAGTTTCATGTTCCGTTTTAATTTCCTCAGGTGTCCCGCAAGGTAGTCACCTCGGGCCACTCCTATTTCTTGTTTTTATTAACGACTTACCCGACGTATTTTTAAATTCTGTCCCACTGCTATTTGCAGATAATTTAAAGTTTTTTAGGTGTATTAAATCAGTTGATGATTGTCAGATCTTGCAAGATGACCTTCAAGGTCTTACAGAATGGTGTAAAATTAATCAACTCTTTTTGAACATTTCTAAATGTCAATGTTTTTCTTTCTATCGGAATTCTTCACCCGTATTCTTTGAATATATATTTGATAATAACATACTATTTGAATAACATATAGTATGTTATTATCAAATACTTGAAAGAGTCTCAGAGAAAAAGGACCTTGAAGTTATTTTTGATTCAAAAATTAGTTTTATGAGGCATGTTGAATTCATTGTGTCTAAAGCAAATTCCATGTTAGGTTTTATCAAACGGAATTCCACAGATTTTAAAGATCCATATGCATTAAAATCTCTTTATACCGATTACGTAAGATCAATCTTGGAATACTGTTGTGTGATATGGAATCCTTTTTACAACATCCATTAAAAAAGAATTGAAAGCATTCAAAAAAACTTCACAAGATATGTTATGTTCAAACTTGACTGGAACATCGAAATCCCTCACTATTCTACTAGATGTCAACTTATTGCTCTTCATTCGCTTGAAGCTAGACGTAAAGTATTTTCGGTTATGTACATTAGTGATATCTTAACACATCATACTAAATGTCCTCATCTTTTATCCTTAATTGATATCTATGCTCCATCTCGTCAGTTAAGAGGACGTTGTTTCCTCCGCGAACAAGAACATAGAGTTAACTATGCTGCCAATGAGCCTATTACTCGCTGTGTCAGAGAGACTAATTTACTTAATAACTGCCTTGATATAAATTTTAATACAAGCAGATTAACATTGAAAAACAATTTATTGTTGTACTTTTTAAATTAAAAGAATTATGTTATTTTTATTCATGTATCAAATGATTATTTATTTTTATATTTTTGTTGTAAGTTATTTTATTCATGCTGTGTTAATTGTATATATTAATGCTAGTACTTTAGTAAGTCTATAAGAGGTTAAATGTATCTATGTTTGATGTTAAATAAATAAATAAATAAATGTATACATTTGTTTTTTACCTCTAGATTATTTTAAAATGTCGAAAAAACGACAATGATTTAGACAATATGAGAGTGACCAATTTCTTTCTTTGAGAGCTCTTAACAAAACGCCGGAAATGCACTAGACATGGCCTGTATCTTAGAAACTACGTGATTCAGCGGAAAATGTATTATATTATACAAAATTAAGTAATAAAATCTTTACAAAATTCAATGGATAACTGCGGAGATATCCTCTAAATAAATCGATCAATTTGGCCTCTATTTTTTTTCACGGCGTCCGAATGACCATGATTAGAACCATAGTACCAACTTTTTTTTTCAGCCAAATGATGTTTTCAAGATACAACGGATTTTACATTTTTACCAATTTACCGTGGTGGTTTTATGCACTTTCGAAGGTTGCTAATGTGTGCGCTTCGATGTCGTTTGTACCCTTAGAAACTTGTAAATTTTGTTATTTTTGGCCTATCTTGCTTCCTTTTCAAGATACAGCGAATTAGCACACCTTAGGGGGTGTAGTAAGATGGGTTCAATACGCTCGCTAACTGAAAGTAAGAACAAACAGCGATTGAAAAGCGTTGGTTTTCGGACCCGAGGAAATCAAAAGTGGGATCAACGAATTAGAGGATGGGACGGAACAGGCCGCACTGCACCGGCAAGCAGTGAACCGAAAGTATGGTGAAAAATCTATGGTGGTTTGAGTTTTTGGTTATGGCATGTTTTATGTTTTTGAAATAAGTTTGATCTTAATGAAGGGGAACGAATACCCCACGAACGAGAAGTGGAGCCGAGCATCGCGAGCAGAATACATTCTATCCTTTCCCCTTCTTTTGAATCTTCTACTTTCCCCCTTATTTGTTCATTTAACGAACCTTACGCAGTCAGTCATTTGACATCAATCTATGTATATTATAGTCTATGTAAAAATAAGGCTATAAAAAAAATATATGCTAAATCGGAAAACAGGTTTGTACCTGCAAACAAAATTTTATAAGGAAATCAGTATCCCATTTTAATATTTTATCGAATCAAAAAAATTTGTCAAAATATATTAAATCATAAAAAAAAAAGATATTTGAGAAGCAAGATGTTTAAAAAACTGATAAGCTTTATAAAAAGAAACAAAAAAAATAGAGGTATGGTAGCTTATGGAACTTTGTGGCGATGTGCAATCCTAATAGAACAGACTGTGGTGGAAGAAAAAAATTTAAAAAACTATGATTGGAATAGATGTTTGAGGTAAGTAATTAAATTATTGTTGAATTTTATTTGAATGAATTTTATTTATTATTGAATATTAGTTTATAGTTCATATTTATTTTAAGATTTTGTCTTTATGGGACTTTAATAACGGGTCCCAGTCTCTACGGGTGGTTCCGGGTAGCAGAAGCAATGTGGCCGAGGAGAAATTGGAAGTTATCAGTGTGCAAAATTCCATGCGAAAATATTTTTTCGAACAATTTTCTATTGCCCTATTTTTGTAGACCATGTTTTTGATGGAAGGAAAAACTATGGAAGAAGCGAAAGGAGAGGTTTGTCAAGAATATATTTTTTATACATATGTATTTTAAACGTCAATTGATTTTATTTTATTTTTTTTTTAGGTAAAAAACAAATTTCTCACCTTTAAAGTGTCGTTGATGGTCTGGCCTGCTTATCAAATGATTACCTTTGGATATATACCAATACGGCATCAGGTGGTTTTGACGTCGTGCTTAAGTTTTCTTTGGACACCATACCTTGCCTATAAAAAATACCAAGAAAAGTAAATGAAGGCAATACGGTATGATGGCCCCAACGGTATGATGAGGCGGGTGGCGTGGTCGGTGAAATATTTCAATTAAGCTGTCGGGATGGAATATGACTACGCGAGTGGCGAGGTCGGTAACCGTAAGTGCGGCGGCCCGTGCGGCGGTCCGTGTAGCAGTCGGTTTGGCGGTATGTTCTTCGGTCGGTGCGGCAATCCGTACGGCGGTCATTTCGACGGCGGCGACGGTCGGCGTGGTCGGTGCGGTCGGCGTAATCGGTGCGGCGAAAGTGCAGTGACGCGGTTGGTGCGGCGGACGTGCAGTGACATGGTCGGTGCGGAGATCAATACGACGGCGGCGACCGACGGTCAGCGTAGTCGGGGTGGCGGAAGATGCGGTGGTTGGCGGGAAGTGCGGACAGTGACGAAGACCCACGAGCACCAACCGCACCGACTACAGCAACCGCGTCTCCGACCCGGCAACTTAACTGACTACGCCACCCACTACGCCGTCCACCTCATCATACCGTTCGGGTCACCAAGCCTTATTGCCTTCATTCACTTTTCTTGGTAAAGTTTATAAGCAAGGTATGGTGTGGTATCTAAAGCATACTAAAGCACAACGAGAAAACCACCTGATGCCGTGCAGGTATAAAGCCGAAGTTTATCATCTGAAAAGCAGGCCAAACCATTAACGACATTTGTCAATAAATTTGTTTTTTATCTCTAGAATTTTTAAAAGGGCGACAATACGACAATGATTTGGACAATGTGAGATGTGACCAATTTTCTTCTTTGTTGTGTTGATGTTTTCGAGATACAGCGCTTTTTGCATTTTTACCAATATACCGTGGTGATTTCTCAGTCGTGTTGCTGAAGATGACCGGTTCAACGGCTGAAATGCTTTCAATGTATTTATAAAACCAAAGTAAATAATAAGTTGACTCAAAATTAATGGATTTACATTTTTTAAATTTCACGAGAATACCGTGGTGATTTTATGCACTTTTGAATGTGGCCAATGTGTACGCTTCAATGTCATCTAACCTAGTCTTGTATATTCAAAAGCGAAGACGATTTTTCAACTTTGTGGACCTTGACGCCAGTTGGTCGGAGTTCCTGTCGTTTCACAATTACAACGTTTTTTCAGTGGCTCTGCTTTTTGCGAGAAACTGACGAACTCTAATATTTCTCGTCGAAGTTCATCCCGTTATGGACGTTCCGATTCGAACAAAAGTTGTTTAACCAAACAATTACATATGTGAAACTATAGAAAAACGAAAAGGAAAGCGTCAGAATTCATGAGTTGTCGTGCCAGTCCTTTTTATTTTAGTTTTATGATTTTCAAAACCGTTACCATAATTAACGAATTTTCTACCATAAGAGGATTTTCCTGTAACACATTCATTTCCGTTTTTTTGATAAATTAAAAAAAAATAAAGCAAATGAATACCTTTCTATTTAAAAAAAAATTAATTCAAAATTTCTTTTAAAGAAATTTTTGTTCTTGTTAGTGATGATAAGCAAATGGAAACAAAATTAGCCCCATACACTTCAAACCCAGCCTGACTGCTGAGTAGCCTTAAACCACCCCTTCACCACCACTAACCACTGCAAGGAAAAAAAACAACACACACATAAATAATAATGAAAAACTAAGCACAGAAAAATCTGTTTGCTTTCAACGGATAAAAAAAGAACTAAAAACCTCAAGCAGCAATGTTATAATAATAATAACAAAAAAAAAAAAAAGAAGAAGGTTTTGAAAGATGAAAGGCCGACACTGTAGAAAAAGTGGAATGGGGTGAGGTGGTGAAGCAAAGAACTTTGAATTAAATAAAACTAAATGGGGGAAAATTATAGAAACATAAAGGAAAGTAAGAAGAGAAAAAAAAAATCCGATTATAAGCCCCGGCCAAGAGGGAAGATATTATTATGCCTCCCCTCTGGCCGGCTTACCTTTCGTAAGATATGCGATAGAAAAGGTCCTGTGGCATGTTGGGTTCTGCTTTTTGCAAAATACACTCACTGGCCCATATCTCTTTGGTCTGTGGCATCCATTTGAAGACACAAACAAGAGATTAGCCCTGGCTATACTATCCAATCTAAGGCGTGGAGGAAAATTGTGCTATGCTTTGGTGGAGAAATATAAATATTTCTTGAGGCTTAGATGTTATGCTGCTTCGTTTGCAAGCATTTAGAAACCCAGGTGCATTGCTGGGAGTGTTTTATTCTAAGCCATCATCTTGTTTTCTAAATATATACAATAAAAGAAGCCATGGAAAAGGGATTTGTAAACTCTGGAAGAATTAGGTCGTTATGTGGATTGTGATTTTGGTGAAGCAATTGAGACTAAGAATTTGGGCTTGAAAAACGGTTGGAGAAACGTTTAGTTTATATCTTTTTTTTTTTTTAATTTATTTTGAAGCTTCTATAGAATTGTTGCATTGATAATTAAGTCAGTGAGGGTTTTTATTCGTCAACATGGAGGGACAATTTTAATTTTTTGTATTCTAAGTTTTGGATCAGCGTTTACAAGAATTTGGTATCACACTGAATTCAACTTGCCACAGTTTGGTTCAGAGGTTGAACTGGTACATGTTAGTACGTACGAGAACCAAGAATCCATAAGAGGTTTCTCATCAGGTGATAATGCAACACCATATGAAAGTGTCTTTTGGACGGGGTTCTTAGCGATGGTGTTTGTGACATGGAGACTTCTGATTCGATCTACCTTTACTACTCCTACTGTCTTCATCTCATATTGACATCATTTTTCTCTTATACTTCTTGTACATTATTCATTGTCCAACATTGTGAACCGTAAGTACAGAGCTTTCCTTTCAGTTTAGGAGGCATTTTTTGGTCACACGAGATGGCAGAGTTCTCACGCTACTTCACCATCATGGAGCCATCATTATCAATGGCAAATGCTACAGATATAATTACCAATTTTCTTTGCATGATTATACTTTTTATTTTGTGATCAAGCGATGCCCTCAAAGTCAACATACCACGGTCATCACTAAAACTTAACCAGATCTATACGGAAAAATAATTGAAAATTTAACCTCTCACAGATCCGTGCTACCGTGCTAAGCAGCGATGGATATATTTTGAACAGTTTCATATTTCTTTGATCCAGCGAATTGTTCGCAGTTCGTCAGACTTCTTCATACCATGAGAACTCTATTGTGACCAGGTTGCCAACAGACTCGTCATAATTAGTTTACTAAGAATTTTTAGCAACGCTTCGAAACTAAGCGCTCAGAACTTAACACTTAAAATCTAGGCAACCATGGTTGTGCCCCACTTTTTTAAGGCAACCCAATACTGTTGGGTAGAGTATAAAATGTCCTTTCATTCCATAAGCAAATAAATAAAATAACATAAGGGTATATTAACAACGCTTCGAAACTTAGCGCTCAGAACTTAACACTTAAAATATAGGCAACCATGGATATGCCCCACTTTTTTTTAAGCAACCCTATACTAATCTGTAGGGTATTAAAGGACCTTTCATTTCATAAGCAAATGGATTAAATAACAGATGAGGGTAGATTATCTACATTTCTCCACTTCTTTAAAGCTGGCAACCCTATAGTTGGAACCATTTGAAAGTACGCAACCCATATTTTTTTCGTTCTTTGTGGTAAAAAAAAAATTGGTTAGAGATTACATAATTAAAAACTATCGGAACCACTTTGAGCTAGGCAACCCATGTGCGTTTGGTAAGTGTATAAATGATCTAACATATAATACCTGCTAGCTTCAAATAACAGATGAGGATACATCTTAGACTATTAGAATACCGATTTCTTGCGTCAACTCCTGATAGAAATTTAAAATTTCATCCAGTGTTTGAAGAAATTGTTATTGTCTTTCTTAAGACTTTCTATTTTCTCTGCTTCTTCTTTTATACGCTTTGGTGCTTGCTCTGTTGTACTCTTTTGCCCGGAAACTCTTGATCCTGATCGTGGTAGTCGGGTTCCCATTGCTGATTTCCCGAAGAGATTTATTAAATGCATTTATTGGCTCAATCCGTCGAGCCAACCTCCGACGAGGTAGGATTTTCTAGTGAACCAAAATCGCCAACTGGGGTAATACCGATATGTTTTGTTTATTGTATAGTTTTCTATACGCCATTTTCAGTAAAACGAGGGTCACCTATTACAACAGGTATTCCTACCACGGGTATTTATTCTTTCCCTTAACCCAAGGGAAGCCAATATGCGACTGGTTCTCTCCAAAATATGTTCGTAGATTATAGGAAATCGGACGAGAACTACCGAATGAAATTTTCTTTCTGACTATACCAACCCGACTAGATAAGTTCTTAAGTGATGCGTCGGAGGATTTATATCATGTTTATAGATAAATACATATATAGGCGTACCCCTAAATCAGATCCTCAGGTAAAATTGTGAGGGACTGGGAGAGTTATAGTTCCAATCGTAATATCATCGAAAAAGAAGAAGTAAAATAGACAGATATCTCATAATGAATTTAAAATCTTCTCAAGAAATGTATTAGATTGAAAAAAGAAAACGCCCAAAAATATGACATACAACTGACGTACTTCGCTTACTGCAGAAATCTTTTATTCACTTCTTTGAACACTCCAAATCATGTTGTTCCTATTATATTCTTGGCAATCAAAAAAAAACTTCAAATGTTTGTTTTTTTTTTTTTTTAATCCTTCATATAGTTAGTTACAATATTGAAAATCCTTTTTGCTTACCTTACATACACTGCAGCAGCGAACATCAGTGGCACCTTCTGGTTGGTGTGTCCCATTCTTTATCTTCAGATTTTTTCCGTCTTATTGAATCTCATATATTTCACGTCTGCTGCCATGGAACTGTCATAAAATTCATTTAAAAATTATCAAATATTCCACTGCCATCCGCATGACATCCGCCTGAGGAAACAAACAATGAGAGGAAGGAACAGGTAGCACAAGCCATTGAAGGATGTCAGGCGCACCTTTTGTGTCCCACACATACAATAATGCTCATGATGCTCTGGATGCCAAGATGAAATGGGATTGTGGTGGCAGTGGGTAGCCAATGTCACAACCCACGTCAGACCGATCCAAGATGTCGTCTCTTCCCATTCCATTTCAAAAACACAAACCGAAAATAATTCCAAACCCATATAGCCACGGAAAAAATAACGAAGAAGTTTTCTTGTTTTTTTTTTTCTTTTTTTGTTTAAATAAACAAAATGAAAAAAAAAAAGAAAATTTCACGTAGGGACAAGAGGTGGGGCCGAGTAAATTTGACATTTGATTGATGGTGGTACGTGCCACAAGCATAAATATCCCACCGAGTTGAGCCAGCATCGTGCTGTGTGAAAAGTGTTAAGTATGCCACAGGATGGTGTCACTGCATAGAAGGAGCTGTCTGTTTGGCAGTGTTAAAAGTCCCGCAGGATCACCATCAGTAGGTATTCTGTTCTTTTTATTAAGAGGTGCGTTTTTTTGGCATTGTGTGTTTTGTTTATGTCTGCGCAAACAAAATGGATCAAGACTTCCAAATTGTATGTGTGATTGCTGTCATTGATGATTATGATTTGATTGTGTGATATTATACTGCGGGCATATAAGACAAAACGAAAAATTTACTTAAATGTTTCGCGATGAATCGTTTTTTCACAAAAGCTTTACATACAGCGATTCTGTCTGTCCGTATGCATTCTTACTTATAATGCTGGAACGATTTGATTTAAGTTTGTCGTTTTTCTACAATCCGGGATATTGCAGGACCTCGACTACCACTTTTCTCCAACCAGTTCTAAATTGAGCTAGGCGCCATTGGTATCGCACATAAAATATGTTAAGATCTTCTTCCATTTGGAAGGTCCACCACCGTCGCGTCCTCGTAGGTATCGCATTCCTCTTCTGTTGACAATCAATAAGGTGGATTTGAAGATCTAATGTGGTGGATGGGTTTGGTCCATTCGCTCGAAATTTCAAATGGCCGATAAATCGGAGCCGTTGAATACGTTTCTGGCTAGATCGATGTCAGCGTACAACTTGTAAATCTCATTAAGAATCTTTCGCCAGACTTTGTTCTGGACCGCTTATGAATCAAAATATTTTTCAACTTAAAGCGGCCAAGCACTTCTACATCTCACAATGTCTAAGTTTCGGCACCATATAAATTACGTACAATGATAACTTGGTTCTTCGCCTCAGGGCTTTGTTGCTCAATCGCTTTCTTGTTCCAAAGAAACAGTAAATAAGAACAGTAATAGTTTGTTTGATTTCGTTCCAAAGGTTGTTACCACCATTTACAGCAGAACCAATGTCAGCAAACATTTTCCGGATCTGGACACAATGTTAAGGTTCCATTCGTCTAACACTTTGATCATACTTTCATGATATTTTAAGACAACTCATCTCCCACGATTTTAAATGGCTACAACTGTCAAGGCTTCATTTCCAACATCTGTTTTTGAGATTTTTAATTGTCGTCTTCAGTTCTTCAATATCAGGTGGGAGGACTCGTGTCTGTGATAGCCCGTTTTTTTGTTAAGTTCATTAGCAGAATTTATCAAAACTAAGGTTTAAAAGCTTGCAAAAATGGTTCTTTAATAACTTCATTATAACGACTCTGATCTGGCAGCATTCCAATTTGCAGGCATCCGACAGGCTTAAAATGTTCTCGGATTTGATTACGCATTTTATTTTTGTTGTAAAATGTTTCTGTCTCTAATCGCTATATAAACTTCCTGGTGCTTTGTCACAAGAGCACGTCCCCATTAGTTTCCGAACAAGGGGTTACTTAGAAATAAAACCAAACTTATCACTTGCAGCCATTTTAGTCGCACGAGGTCAAACACTAGAGTGAAAGATTAACGATTTCTTGCAATTGCAATTTTTCATTGAACTTCTTAGCGACATTTCATCGTCTACGCAGGTCTTAGCAATTTGCATTTGTTACTTTCTTCCTAGTCCAGTAGTTGGAATCAATGTTTATTAACTCCCGTCGATTGGAATGTTGGTCAATCTTGTTGCTCGATCCATTGAACGCTATCAATACCTCTATGAATTCTGAAATGGAGCAATCGCATGCTTGCTAAGGTGTTTCAAAAGCCTTTTTGCCTGTTATGCGAAGTGTTGTTGTCAAGGCAATATTTTCCAGTTGTGTTACTAGCAAAATGTTTGCAGGAATTCTAGTTTGTATAAATATTTTCGTTTTATTTTACATACCGATTGTTTTAGATTGATAATTGATGATTGATTGGATACGCATGTGAGTTGAATGTAGTTCTTTTGTCGGTGTGAGTGCAGTCGGTTGCGAGTCAAGTTGCATTTGCTTTCAATGTATAGTGTGATCGACCACTCACTGCTAGCAAGGAAATAATGTATATGTCATTAGACTTTTGATTACGCGAACCTAGCTTTAGATGTTTTTCTTTAATCAACTACTAATGACAACACCACATGGAATAGTTAGGTACCGCTCGTGCTCCATGTACCAAGCAAAGTACCAGTTATTGCAGTTTCTGAGTATGCGCCAGACCGTCGCATCCCATTGCATTTCTTGATACTAGTAATGTCTGCCAGGAACATCCCTTTATAATCGAGGATGTTGGTTGGTTAGGAGCTTATAGTAATTCGGGGCCAGGAAGCTGCAACTTTCCTCATGCTGCTAATATGAACGCATTTCATAATTTACGATCATTGATTTTTAATGGTATTCGCCATTTAATTAGGTAATATTTCCAGCCCCGGTTTTAGGCTAAACAAAAATTTTAATTAGACTATCGAAGTTCTTGAAAATATGGCAACCCTGTTCGCAGTCTTTAATTTAAATATTGATTTAAAAGCTTCAAAAGAGCCAAAAAGAATATAAAATTTCTTTGGCAGAATCGAAAGCAGGAGCTCAATTCTTAGTACATATGGAAATTTTAATTCGCACACATCGAAGATTGATATCGACCAACGATCGTTCTGCATCAACGAAATGAAAGATATCCAAATTCGAGGAAAATTACAACATTTTAATCTAAATCTGGCTAACCCAATAGAGTATTAGATCAGCACAGCAATGGCAATAGTTTTGTAGAAAGAAGCCAGTATTTGGTTAAATTTCAGCAACAGTGGCAACACTTTTCATTCACTAAAAAAGGAAACAGGTATGAGTTGTTTTTATTCTTTAAAAAAAAAATACTCCTGTCAGAAAAAGATTTTCTTTTCACTTTTGATCTGTTTTCTTTTTTTTCTCATTCCTTTTTTTAACTTTCTTTTTTTTATTATTTGCGTTGCAATGAAAATCATAAAATTGAAATTTAAATGCCTTAAAATTGTTTTATTTTGCTTGAATAATGCATTTGAATGTAGATGGAGTGTGGGTATATATCTTTTAACGGTGATGGTGATGGGGAGTTGATGAATACAGGAGAAATATAAGCGAGGTATACAATAAACAGGATGATGGAAGCAAACGAATGGGAAGTTGTTTGTGATTGAAGTCACTCTCATTGCTAAACATGGAAGCAACGGCAACCGTTTTTCTTGTGCACATAGATTGCCAGTCTGAATGATGGTTCCATTTAAATTGAAACACCGCACCGGAGGGCAAAATCTTTTTTTTTTTTTTTGTTTGTTTGCAGGTATTTATTATTTTTGTTTTTCTTTATATTTCTTTCTAGATATGTATATACAGTTGGTATACTACAGCATGAATTGATTTTTCACTAAAATGTAGTTCTTCTTAGTTAACAAACATAAGCTCATTAAATTTGTTCGTTCCATTATCTTTTTCATAACAAATTGGTGTTATCAAAAAACAAAAAAATACTATGACACACAACGTTAAAAATAAATGTCTTTCTGCTATTATTTCTTTTACTAAATTTACACAGATACGTTATCGGAAAAAAAAAAACGTTAATCCAAACCATCAAACATATAAATTATCCCTATTTTCTTTTTTTCGTCATCAACTGATGGTTCTCAGAAAATTACTGGTAATTGCAAAAGTTTTTTTTGATTAGCCCAACTGATGTGATGGTGCACACTGTTACACAATTATAATATTTTACCGACAAAATTATAGCGAAACATTGAAATTCTTGCGTGGGTGACTAAAGTGTTTATTTTTATTAGCGGCTACCGTAGTTATAAGGGTAAGTTATGGATACGTAAAACAATTCTTTTGTCGATTTTTTTTTAAATTCAAGTTAAAACACTGTTTAATGAATAAACAAAACAAAATAATGCTATCAAATCTTTAGACAAATAGCTATGTTACGTATGGATATGAAAATATTGATTGGCAAGGCACCTTATAGCATGAATCAAAGACTGATATTTTAAAATCTCTACCAATCAAAAGTAGTACTTTAAAGTACAAATACTATTTTTCATACTGGAGTTATAGATATTTTTTTTTCATCCATACGATTCACACCATCTTACGCCGGAAAACATTATAAATAGAGGTGTGATTCGTGTAGAAAATTTATAATTCTCCTTCCGGTGTTACAAATACCAATCTAGTGTATTCAAGGCGTTAAAGATCGGGCTGTATAGGTATCCTGAGTATACCTTAACAGTGACAGATTCGGTTGAGCTTCAGGCTTTTCAAGCTATAGCGGCTAATTTTTCATTCCGTGCGCCCAATTATCCTCGGTAGATCTTTCAGAACTACTGTTTTCCAATGGTGGTTCCGAACTTGCTTCCGTCAATCTACCTCGGTAGAACCTACAGGTTTAAGGTGTATTCGCTCATTTACATAGCAATTTTGATAGTAGCTCATGCTTACTCATGCGCATTATAGTTGGGCCTTTACCTTGGACTGGGTTCCAACGGTGGCTCCAAACTTGCTTCCGTCAATCTACCTCGGTAGATCCTTCAGAACTACATACCTTGGACTGGGGTAAATCAATTTGTTCCACCTTTGTTAGACAAATATCCCAAGTTTTGTAAAGGATTAGGTCCAATAGTATAGATGCAAGGAAATTGTAAGTCACCACTAGGTTAAGTTATATTAATTACCTTGTTAGTTATAATTAAAAAATAAGTAATATTGTAGATTATATGAAATTGAAGAACCGTGTTAATTATAACAAAAAAATTATATTGTAAAGAACATTGTAAACCCGTATCATTATATTTGAATAAAAGCTATTTTTGAGCAACAACATCGGCTTTATGAACCTGCAGAACCAAAGCTGTACTGCACTTTATTTGCACAGACCCTGGACCCAACGTGCTACCTAAGCCCCGACCAAAAAGCCCTTCACAATATTGTTCTACAGAACTAAAGCGGACTCGCCAGAGGCAGTGGTTCTAAAAAAAAACTTTCGCTAGGTTGGATTTGAACTCAGACCGTTGTCACAGTCAATTAAACTTCTACAGCGCAATCGTCAGAAAGCTCAAAAGTAAGTACATGCAACCCAACGCTATTCCTTATATTTGTATATTTTTTTTTTACGTCTCGTTGCCTTATCCGATAACAAAGCTTTTTGGATAAAAGGAAATATATAATTGGTTTTTTGTGCTGTTACCCTATATATACGTATAAAAATCCTGTAACGCGTAATTGTTCAATTAAAATAGGTCAAATTTAATGACAATTATTTGTTTGTTTGTATAATGTTGGATCGAAAATGACGAAACATTAAAAGCATGTTAATGCATTTATAATTTCTGTTCACATAAGGGACTTAAATTATTTGGTGGTTGAAGCTCTCTATCTAGACCATTAGAGAGATACAATGTGATTTATGGGGTTCGCTTTCGGTTTTTTTTTCTATTGAATTTATAGAAAAACTGTTAGGTACGTCGTGTAATGTTATGTTTTAATCTATTTTGAACAACAATAAATTGAATTATGTCTGACTAGGACATTGAGTTCAGGGTTATATGTATATAAGGTTATTTATAAACAAGTTACTAAGTAAAGGGTGTTTTTTTAAGAGGTATAAAACTTTACAACGATGGAATATTCCATTGACATGATTTTTTATTTATTCGAAAGATAATCTTGTGGCATTACATTTTAAATATGATTTCTGGCATATGACTGCCACGGCTGGCTCGGTTGTAGTCCAATCTGGACGTCCAATTTTCGATGACTTTTTCCAACATTTGTGGCCGTATATCCGCAATAACACGGCGAATGTTGTCTTTCAAATGGTCAAGCGTTTGTGGCTTATCCGCATAGACCAATGACTTTACATAACCCCACAGAAAATAGTCTAGTGGTGTTAAATCACAAGATCTTGGAGGCCAATTCCAAAACGTGAAATTAGGCGGTGACCAAACGTGTCTTTCAATAAATCGATTGTGGCACGAGCTGTGTGACATGTTGAGCCGTCTTGGTGGAACAACAGCTCCTGGACATCATGATTGTTCAATTCAGGAATGAAAAAGTTAGTAAACATGGCTCTATACCGATCACCAATGACTGTAACGTTGTGGCCATCATCGTTTTTGAAGAAGTACGGACCAATGATTCCACCAGCCCATAAAGCGCACCAAACAGTCAGTTTTTCTGGAATTAACAGTGTTTCGACATACACTTGAGGATTAGCTTCACTCCAAATTCGGCAGTTTTGTTTTTGACGTAGCCATTTAACCAGAAGTGCGCTTCATCGCTAAACATCGCACAGAACCATTATTTTCGAAATAAAATTGCACAATTTGCAAGCGTTGTTCAAGCGTGAGTCTATTCATAATGAATTGCCAAACCAAACTGAGAATAAATCACTTGACAGCTGTTAAATCGGTCGCTGTCTTGAAAAGTAATGCCAACTGAAAGTTGTATACCTCGAAAAAAAACACCCTTTACTTAGCACTTTACTCAGTACGACTCTTGATTTCTCGAAAACTTTTGTACCAAACAAACTTCATTAAAAAACGAAACGTAGCCAAAATGCTTTTCAATGTGTCATAATAAGAATCATTCACAATCCAATATATCGAAAATTTTCAAAGAAACGAAAGAATATTTCCATATTTGGTTTTCCATTGTTTAAGATAGAATTTCGTGCTGCTCAACATGACTTTACCAAAGTGGCAAATTACTACATGTCTTAATGAAGCAAAAAAATGGTTCAGTCATCAGATTTTCTTTTTTGTTCCTTTTCCTACAAGGAGTTGAATGTATCCCGCTATAATCCCGAAAAAGTTAATAAACAAAAGAATTATGCTACAGCGCCAATGAAGAACAAGTTTGTCAATCTTTTCCAATTTCTAGATGTAAATCAATACTTTCTACTTACATAATTTACAGTTTATAATGTAATCTAGTCAAATATCAATTGCAAGTAGACCTTCAGCCTAATTCTGTTAAAAAATCACGTGAACATTTGTATTCTGCTATCCGAAGGAAAAACGAATTGCTCTAAGCAACATACAAATTTCCATCAAAAATAATTTTTAACAATTAGATTCTATTAAGAATCTTAAAAACAAATATAAAAAATTTGGAATATAAATAGTGAACAACTCAGTGAAATATTCACGTGAATCGAATGATTCACGGATAGCAGAATAGGGTTGTTTGTTTTCTAAATAAGATATGTTTTGAAACATAAAATTCCTTCAAATTTGACTTAAATCAAATCCTTACTGAAAGAAATATTGCAATCCTTTTTACCATTTCAAAGTTTTTATACGATTCACTTCTCTGATATTGTGATACAATTATTCAAGTACATTAAATCAAGTCAGTCAGACTGACTGTACTGTGGTCAGGCAATACCAAACCTAACAAAAAACTAGACAACTCTTCTTTAATACTTCCACAAAACGTTTCATCACTCTCTCATTCAATGTTAAAACCCACGCACTTCACACTTCCATCAGAAACAGAAACAGATGCTGAATATATTTTCAGATTCCAGAATTATGACAGAAAAATATCACACAGAAAAAAAAAACCTGCTTCAAGGACCACAAATGGTTTTCTCTGGCCTTAGAAACATTTCCCGGAGTAACTTTTTGTGGATGAAATAATCTTCATCCGAAAAGTTTCTACGCCGCCCGCTACATTATTTTTTGTTTTTTCTTTATTTTCTCTTTCCTTTCGATCTTGAACGAAACTCAGAAAAATAATTCCTTCAGTGGAAAATGTCATATATCAAAAAAAAAAAAAAAAAAAAAACATACAGCATGTGACATTTTATTCTAAGGATGAACGACCAGGCAGCTTTGAGCTTATAGTACTTATATTAGAAAAGTATACGAAATTAAGATTAAAGCATTGGGACAAGTGGACGAAAATAACCCCATACCAATAAAACTTTCTTGTTTTTTTTTTATATACTTACCTAATCCCATATGTACAAGAAGGCTTTATCGTAATCAGTATTTATTTCAAAGAAGAGAGACGAAAAAAGAATTAGCTGACCAAAACTATGAAGGAAGGAGAAAAATAAGGATAATAAAAGGAATTGAAGCAAAAACGAAATTAACTACTACATATACATAACATCGACATCGTTTATTTTCTTAAAGGTGACCGGGTTGAAGAGGGCGTTGTATTCCCATCAAAGGCTTTAAGAATTTTCTGTTTAAATGTACCTAACGAATATTGTCTATGTGTGCGAAGTAGGCACCATCTAAATTCTAAAGCGTTTGCAATTTGGGTAGTGTCATTTATTTTTGGTTCAAAAAACAAAAACAAACTCATATAAAATATCAAATAATCAAATATTTGATTATTTTTTGTTCTGAGAAAAAAAAAAACGGTTCCTTTTATTCTCAAAATGCATTCGTTTGTGATTTTTGCTCCATTGAGCGCTTTTATCGAATGTGTTTCGGGATACACATTTTTGAAAAACGCTAGTTAATGAAAATACCCATTTGATATTCGGGAGCTACTTTTTGCTTGCAGATAAAGTTAAATTTAATCGAGATCAATTAAATCATGAAAATGAAACCTCAACATCAAACATTATAAGATTAATGTTGCCATGTGTTACTCGATTAAATAGAAGATTAAAAAATGGGATCTGCAATTATGGCTGTATGACAGTCTGTTTGTGTCAGTAGGAGAGTTACGTGAAATTACGCTAAACGATTTAAAACAAAATTCGAAAATTCGGTCTTTATAATATTTTGTTTTCAAAAACCAAAGTAACACCAATTTAGCATTATTTCGTTGTGGAAAACTTATATTTCGGAAATTGAGCCAAGGAAAATTCATGTTCATTAAGGTTCAACTCACTTCCATGACATGAAAAAAGAATATCATAAAAAGTTGGGCTTCATAATTTAGCGATATGCTGAAATCGTGCTACGATATCCAAAAATTATGTTTCTAATATATCAAACAATTATTGAAGTATTTTAATATTTATTCGCTACGTGTAAAGAGACAGAGAAAGGAGATTTTCTTAGTCATTACACACAAAAATGTCACACAAATTCTTCAATTATTTACTAGATAGCGGTAATTTCTATGTGTTTCTATAAAAATTTGTTTACAATAAATTTTATTTTTGAACACGTTTTACCTTTTACGTTACAAAAAATATACAAATGGATTTTTTTTCGAATTCTATATTTTTTGGGTCGCTGAATCCGATCGGATTTTCAAGTTTATCTCAGCCAATGTTCTTCCAAACAGAAAGTTTGTTTGTAGATATTTTCTGTTTTTGGATAATTTTACGGTCCTACTACTCGCTATGTGGAAAAGAGACAGAGAAACTTCAATTGTTTTTGAGAAGTGTTTGTTGGTTCACAGTGTCAAAGGCTGTACCTACTAAAATCAGTTTATTTCAGTGGAAAATTTTGATTTTGAATTTTTTTAAAACAAAATTCATTAAAAAAATTCATTAAAAATTAAATAAAAGAAGAAATTTCTAGCTTTTCAAAAAGGTACCTAAAGAGTAGGGATATTTTTTTTCTGTTTTAAGTCAGGTTCAGAAAATTGCCCCTCACTTAAAAAAAAGCGTTAGAATAAAAATATTTTTTAAAGAGTAAATAAACTTTACCCTCGAAGAAGCCTTAAAATAACAGGAGAAGCGTCGACAAAAGATATAAATTACAGTGAAAGCTCTAGGTACTTGCGGACAGCTGAGATAAGCGCAAAATTCCCATAAGCGGACATATTTTCGGTAACCAAAGTTTTTCTCTAATTTTCGATTTAAATTGCATTCTTATTAACGGACACTCCCTTAAACGGACGCGGACACTTTTTTTTTACTCGTTTAAAATAAAAAAGACTCCCAAAAACGGACACAATAACTTAACGAAAAGTTATTTTGGTATAAGAAGTAAGACACAGAAAAATACAAAAGATAAATTTTCAGAACAGTTTCTATTTCCAATTACAAATAAGCGAATCCAACAAAAACCTTAGTTAACCGGACGTGAAGTTCTCATAACCGGACAGACAATGTTAATTTAAAAGTTTAGTAGGTGATTCCCCGCACGAGAAAATTTTGTTATGTTACTGCTTTGTTTGAACAAACATTTTCAATTTGTGTTAAGTCAACATGTTAAGAATTAATTAAAAACGTTTTTTTTCTCTCTTAATCGGACAGCTCTCATAACCGAAATGAAAATTGGCGACCGCTTAAGGGAGCTTTCACTGTTGTTTTTTCATTAAGCCCAATATTCCTTATTATTCCAATTTAATAACTTATTTTCCCGTTACAAAAACTAGTATGGATCATTCGGGTTTTTTTAGGAATACAAAACAATCTTTAAATCAGTAGGTAAAATAACCATAATGATCAGCCTTTTCAAGAGCACTTTTCTTTTAAAAACTAATTAAAACAATAATGAACGCTTATAAGTTGTTGGATTATTAAATTATAATAACTTTAACTCCTTTATTCGCCTGAATAAATTATTTAATTTCCAGTCATAAAGCTTCCATCACCAAAAACCTGCAACATCACACCCCTCTTCCCACCTCACCTCTCTTAAAAAAAGAAAAATTATTTGATACAAACAAATTTAATAAAATCGAAAACAATTCCTTCATTTTGCCACACACAGCTTAAACAAAGTGTTCCAACTAATTCGACCATTTAGTGCAAAATAGTTTCAAAGCTCTTTTGCTTTCTTCAGCCACAAAGTGTTCGCCACTAGATAACTTAGCCATTAGCATTTTCCTAAAGAAGGTTAAAATACTATCGACTGGGAAGTATACTCTGGCATGGCATGGCATGGCATTTGCTGACACTCGCCTGGCTGAAGAATAAAATGGTATAGAATATCCAAAAGAGAAACAAGACCAAGTAAAAGCCCAAAGTAAAACAAAAAAAAAAAAAAAAATATTATATATATTTATAAGAAGCAAACAAAAGCACGTAAAATTAATCCCCTTTGCTAACTGGAAATTGTTGTGAAACTTTCTTTTGAAATATTTTTCTTTTTTCTTTTTGCATCCTTAAAGTATATTTCACTTAATTTTTTTCATAAACCTTTGCTAGAAGTGCGATTTTCTTCTTCAAATGCAAAGAATAAAGAAAAACTTTTGGTAACTACGATTTTTCCTTTGTTTTTCTTTAATGTTTTTTTTTTTTATTTTTATATTTTTTTTTTTTTTTTAATATTTGCCAGGTAAATGAAGTTCTGTCTGAGCCAAGTTCCTGAAGGAAAGTTTAGCTGTTAAAATCCTTTAATGTTAAAATAGTTTGATTATTTTTTTCACTTCGTTGGGTTTTCCTTTTTGATTCGTTTCGATTATTTCTTTAATTTTTTTTTGTTTAAGAAAATTGCAACTATTTGAAAAATAAAAGTTTTAAAAGTACTTAATTAAACAATATTGTTTACAGGATCTTATACTCTTTTGAATTAACGAAGGTTTAAAAGTCAAAAGTAATATACATACATGAAAATATAAACAAATTATATAGTTAAAATATTATTATACAAAAAGTACGACGTCAAAATTATTCCAGGCGACTTCAATAACAGATCCGGAAAGGAAGGCACCTTGGTTCAACCGTCAGATGTTACCTCTGACCTGCACGATGACACTTCCGTCAACGGGTACAGGATTATAGACTTTGCGGCGCGGCGGGGAGAAATGTAATAATATCGAGTGCCCATTTCCCGCACCTTAATATACACAAAGGTAATTGGCGGTGGAGAGATAAAAAAAACCGCCATCAATCAAATTAATCACATCGTGATAGACGCCAGACATGCATCCAGTATCTTGGATGTTCGAGCATTCCGTGGGGCAAACATAGACTCTATCACTACTTGGTATAGTATATCTAGTACGAATTCGAATATCCATGTCGTCACAACGCCGAGCTGATACTGTGAGAAGATTTGACATCGCGAAGCTAAAATCGCAAGAGACGGATGAACTTTAGCTGACCGCGTTTCTACTAATCTCTCAACAAGTCTGCCACCAATAGCTACAACAGAAGACCAGTGGAGATTTTGCCATCGGAAATGCCGATTCTGATGGGCTGGGTTTTACTAGGAGTCCACAACGAAACTCCTGGTTTTATGAAGAATGCCGGTTGACGCATGCAGCGAAGAACGATGACTAGAACCAGCGCTACTCTGAGATCAGCCCGGGAGCTCTACGGGCAAAAAATACAGCATGAACGCCGACTTCTCAGAAAGAAAAAGAAAAGGCACGGCCCGCTAGCGGAATTCCAAATTAGCTAAGGATTTTCTTTACCTGGGATCCACTGTAGCAACGCAGAATGACATCAGTGCTGAGATCAAACAACGAATCATTTAAGTAGTTAGGCATTTTCTCATAGAATTAAGTATAAGCTGCATAGAACCTTGATCATACCAGTCCAGCTGTATGAGGCGGTAGCTGGGCGTTATGAATGAAAAGTTAATTGGGTGCTTTGAGAGAAAGATTCTTCGAGTTATTTTGGTTCTGTGTGTATCGAAAGAATATGGAGAAGCAGAATCAATGACGATTGACGAGCTCTACGGGCAATACAGCAATATCAACCTGGTCCAGAAACTGAAAATCCAGCGGCTGAGATGGCTCGGTCATATGGAGCGTATGGACACCAATGCAACAGTTTGATGAGTCTTCAAGTGAAAAACGACCTTAGCATGTGGAACTGGAAGCGGCTAGCTAGGAGCAGAGCTGGCTGGAGAGACAGTTGGTGGAGACCGAAGTCTATCCTAGGTTGTGAGCGCCGCGCCGCACTTATTTCTTCGGCTGTGATATTGGGCATACTTCTTCATAGTTTGGTGCGGCTATTGGAAGACCAATAATAGATGACACAAGTGAAAACCGATCTCAGCCAACTTGTGGTGTGTAATTGGAATCGGCTTTCTAGGAATAGAGCTGGCTGGAGAGATATGTTGGTTGAGGCCAAAATCCATTCTAGGCTGTGAGCCCGCGCCGCACTCTTAAGTCCCAATAGCTTTTTTGTTTTAAATGTTTTTCGCCGGCCACATTGATTTCTTTGGCTGTGATATCGGGCACTCCTTAGCAGTTTGGTGCAGATTGGAAAGTATTGTATGAGAAACTGTTAATTTAACAATCCTTCGCAATACTATCGCCAATCTGTGATAAATTTTGCAGTCATCCACAAGAAGGTTTCATTGGACTTTATTTGTTAGCATTTGCGAATCTCCCTGAGCAATTTTCCTTTTTTCAGAAGCAATTTTAAAGATAGTTGTGCCTTTGTTTATGTTGGCATGTCGCAGTTCTTGCAAAACCTGATTTGTATTAGCCTCCGATGTAGTTATTTCTTCCAACTCCCAACATATGCTCTCTGTACTCTCTGATTTAATGTTGGGTGTCTATGAGCTGCGAGTAGGTCTCAAGAGCAAACTCGCAAGCGGACACAGTCCCGAGGGTACCTCGCGGTCAGTCGACTTTTTACTCTCGACATTCGAAATTTTTGAGAGTTACTCGCAAGTGTACACAGGTCTTGATCACTGTCGGGGACTAGCTCTCAGAATTTGTTTCGTATTTTGAGAGTAGCTGTCCGAGAGTCTTAATGGCAAAATTATGGAAATCGCGGAGACAAATCAATTTATAAGTCCGTGTCCATTTGGGAGTGCAAATGCTGCGAGCGACTGTAGTACCAATAATAAAGTAGCTCCAACCTTTCTCTGGCAAACATATCTCTCTCAGTACTTCCAACTGACTGTCCAAGTGTACACGGTAATGAAAGTTACTACTCTCAGAAAATAAGCTCTCGGAATTCTGCCAGAGAACTCGCGATATTAAAATCTCGAAAATATTGCTCTCAAGTCTCAACTGGACAGCTACCCAAAAGTTACTCTTAAGAGTTTACTAGCAAAAGTACTCTCAAATGGACAGGCACCTTAAGTTAGTCACTCTTTTAGGGGTGCTTCTTCATCTATGTTAAAAGAGGGACAAATTGACCAAGCTTTCCAAGCCTTTTTTCCTACCTATCACTTTATATGCGTTAAGCACTGTACCACTCCAAAATTCCACATCTGAACAAGAGATAGCATTTGATTCACGATATCGTTTCCAGATAACCGTCGTAACAATACAGTCGCATATAACAGTCAGGCATGTTTTGTTTTTTAATGTATTTTGTTTTGTACATAATATATTAAAGTAAGAATATTCAAATTCAATATAATTATTAATTTTCTGCTGAAAATCATCAACAAAATATTCTTAAATTGTATTACCCTTCCTCAATCAATATAATATTTTATTCACAGTCAAAAAGAATACACAATGTCACTCATAACAAGTTCGATAATAATCAGGTTTGTCTGACACAAAAGCCTTTCGGCACACAAACAAACAGTGTCGCTGTTATGCAAAATGGTGTCCATTGTTTAAAATATGCATCACTTAATGTATATAATATATGTGTGCTCCTATTATAAAGGACCTTATAATAACGTATAGAGTCTGAGCGGACTATAACGCTCTGTCATGTTAACACAATGACTAATTGCAAAATCAATGGAATAAGTATTATTCGTTTTATCGTTGGTAATTTCCGATTATATCCCACTTCTGATCCACACAACTTTATTATTATAATAACCTGTACATAATTTCACTAATTCCCCAGCCCGGATAATACATCTAAAAACTTTACACTCTAATGGATGATTTTGTTTCCGTCAGTTGTTGATGGTTATTATAATTTTGTCCTGCATGATACTAAACAATTTAACTACAATTTTTGCCAATCACACACATAAATTATGGAATGGGATGGCAAAATTGCCCCATGCAGTGTATTTTTCTATATTTTATTTTGCAAGAGTTGCGTAGTGCTTTTATAATAGTAGTGGACCAGGACCTTAGTTTGCTATTTTTAATTTATTCATTTAGTTACTCCTCCTGAATTATTTCTTTGGGTTTGCTTTACATCATTCTCGCATCAGAAAAAGAAGGAGGTGCAACCTCCTATAGCTTTATGATGTCAGACGCAATTTATTTCACCACAGGATATGCAATTGAAATCAATCAATCATTATTCTAGGGATAATTGCAAAATTGATTTGTTTGTTAACGGAAATAAGGGATTTTAAATATGCGTGGCGCGACATTAGGATGTTTTGTATTTTTGGGTGTACTTTTGGTATGAAATATTAGAGGCTTACCTGATGAGTTAAAAAATTCTGAAAAGGATTGTGTTGGTTTGCAAATGTTGATACTAACATGTTGTTGTTTTCATAGCTGAGACCATCGTTTTTAAAGGTCTATTGAATCATGACTTGTTAGGAATACAAGTCATGATTCAATAGCATATTATAATAGAATATGTAAATAACATTAAAATTATTAGTTATATATAATTGCAAAGTAATCTCCTTATATGAAACATCATTATTTGAGAGGCCGGATAGGCAATCCACTCGACTCACTTATGTTCACACTTATGTATAAACGTCTACCAAACAGCACAATTAGCACAGAATTACTTAAAGAAGTATCAAAATGTTACATTTTTGTATTCTTCCTTCATAAACGGATTAAAATTCATGCTAAGAAGATAAAAGGCGAAAGTGGGCACCCCGATAGAAAGAATTAAGAAGCTTTGTTCTTAAAATCTTTATTAATTCGAATTATATTCTTTTTTAATACTTCTTTTCTCCTTCTTTAAGAAGTGTGGCATTTCTTTTGAACAGAAAAACAAATCAATCTTTCATATTTTGTTTTGTTCATCCTATTTTCTATTTTGAACAATTTTTACTTTTTCCTGTAGAATAACACTCTACCTGACCTCCATCTGGTTTTAAACTTGAATTATGAAGCCAGGTAGGTAGGTAGGTAGGAATGGCGGCTATTCTACTAGAAACCAATTAGCGCTTGGTGCGCCGTTTTGATACTAAAACTCATGAGACCTATCATTATGTGGAGGTTGGGATAGCATTTAAGTGACTATGGTGTATTAAGGTGTGGAATTATGTTGGGAGGTGATCCCTTTATTACCATTTACAGTAGGGAAACAAGAGATCCTCGGGTACCTCAGCCAAGGGAACTGGCCAATACCTCCCACCAGGCTTTATGCCAGGCTGTTAGCTCCGATATGTGTCTATTTTCGCCAAAAACATAAACAGGCAGAGTGCTGGGTGGCTAAGGGTAGAACCAGTTTCCTCGTGAGATCGATTCGGTTTAGGGAAAAACATGATGTCTTCCGTAGACACAACCCGCCTACACGGCTAAAGACGTGGTTCCTGCAGAAATCATGTAGCTCTCTTCATCCGTTTTTTTCGGCCCATGGAAAAGGTGAGATATTGGTACGGTGATTTATGTTAAAAGGTTTGAAATGTTGAAAAGGTTGAAATGTTTTGATTGGGTGTAAATCCCTTAGTTACCAACTTCCATATGGAAAGCAAGGAGATCCTCGGATACCTCACCCAAGGGAAGTGGCCCATTTCCCCCACCAGGCTTTATGCCAGGCTATTAGCTCCAATATGTCTGTCTTCGCTAAAAACCTAAACAGGCAGGGTGCTGGATGGCTTAGGGTAGGACCGAATTTCCGTGAGATCAGTTCGATTTAGGGAAAAACATGATACCCGCAGTAGACTTAGCCCGCCTACACGGCTAGAGAAAAGGTTCCTGCAAAAATCATGTAGTTCTCTTGACCCGTCTTATATAGCCATAGAATAGGTGAGATATTGATACGGTTTGTTACGTTTTATAGCTATTTGGTTGCATTCAAAAAGCCGATGAGGTTACCTATGCTCACAACTGAAAGTTTGTTAAGGTTGTCAATAAAGTACTGACCAAAGAATTGGCATCTTGGATTTGCCAAGGCAGGGCAGCAGCAGAGATAGTGGGTCACTGTTTCCTTTACCCTTTAATCTCTACAGCTACGGCAATGAGTATTATGCGGAATGCCCATTTTTGCTGCATGCTCTCCTATTGGCCAGTGACCCGTGCTAACTGCAATGATCCTGGCTATATGTCTGACCGAGTTCTACAAAAGAGTTCATTTGTGCGGGACTTGTCAAAGCTGGGCCACATCTTTCATGAGGTGGCACAGTTAGTCAGACCATTCCATCTACGATTGGATACAGATAGGTAAAGAGACAAGAAAATGCCCTTCACAGCCCCCAGCGGAAAAATTATGAAGCCATATTAAATAAGATTATGTAAGTTATCATTGAGAATATATTTTATTGTAAAACAAACGAATTTTGAATAGTAGGTATTATAAACTTATGCCCTTATTATGGAAGACAGCTCAACTTAATTGAGTTGTCATCAAGATCAAGACAACTCAACCACTAGACAACCAAATAAATTGTTCGTATAGCAAAAGACAACTAATTTCAGTTGTCTTGACAAAATTGTTGCCGTCTTTTAATAGTCCATTCTGTCAAAATCATCATCAGCTATTGATCATCAAACGTTTGATTTTATTAAACCAAGTGAAGAACGACCAATGAAACAAAAAAAAAAATATATTATCGACAAATACGAAAGGAAAATTGATTGTTCAATTGTTTAATCGCGGAATAGAGGCAGGCCCAATAATTCCTGGAAAAAACAAATGCAGCGACACCAGCAATGCATTAAGTTTGCCAGTGGCCTCAGACATGGAACAATCCATAACTGGGAAGCATGCCGACATTTTCTGAGGTCAACCCGACGAACTCCACAACAGATCATTAGGTGAAGAAGTGTGAAAGTTGTGTCAAAAAATTTAATTTTTTTTCAATTTTGTTTTATTTCTGACAACTTACATTTTATAAAATAAAAAATGTTTTGTCAAAATCAACATTGGCCTAATCAAGCTTCAATAATGTGATATGGATTTGTCATTTCATTCGTTTGAATACAATTCAAAGTATTTTTTTTTGAAATTGGATGAACCAAATCAAAATTATTTCGTCCATGGCCAAGGAAAAAGTGTGGTAAGTCGCACATAGCAACTAACATTTGATAGTGAGATACTTCCTTGATAGAGTTTGTTTAGTTGATATTGAAAATATAGGTATACTTATCTTATATGTACCATTGAATTTTCCCGTATGCTTTGAATCAAATTTTTCGTAAATTTAACTCTGCCTTCATTATTTCTTTTGCAATTAAAATTACACATTAATGCAACACCCATCCAGATGCTTAATATTTGTTTATAGATATCTATACACAGAAACATAAACAATAATATCGATCGACAATGGCTTTTCATCTGAAAAAAAGTTCCCATGCGAACTTAATTACAAACACGGAGTCATATTGATAGAATCAATTCAAATTGAAATAACCATTAAAATTCGAAATAATGCAGATTAAAATCAATGAAAAACAATATTAATATCGGAGAAAATCTCGGTGTCCATTAACATCAATCAAAATGGCTACGTTTTGTTGTATATGCAAGCATACACTACATTCAAGCCCAACTAACTTTTCTCTGTGGAATCTGGACTGCACTGGCATTCCATTCCATGGGAAAACCCGTAAAACATGTTTAATTTCAGAATTCGATATCAAAGTACCGTTAAATCCTTTAAATGAAGCAATTTAATTAAATTCTATAGAAAAACAAAAAAATGTTTATATTTTGTTCTTATTGGAATTTTATATTGGCTTAATTGGCTTTATTTCGTTTTTTTTTTTTTTTTATATATTTAATTAAATTAAATAAAAATGTTAAACACCATTGATAATGTTTTCAAACAAAAAAATGTCATTGAATTCACAATTTATGTTTTAAAGAATGAAAGTCAAATTTAGTTTTATAATCAAAAAAGATTGTTCGAGGAATCCGTTGTTTCGGGGGCAAATAAATTAAAACTTTTTTACTAAATAGAAAATAACAAAAAAAAATTTCTTAGCACGAATCCGCTCCTCAGAACTCATCCAACTTTGTTTTTTTTTTCTGACAATAATATTGTATTGGCCTGTGTTTGCTTTTTTTTTTTTTAACAATTGATATTGTTACTTTATGGCTTCTATAAGCCAACACAATACTCGAAAAGCATGCGAAAAAAATTGTTATATTTTTCTTGATAATTTGGTTTCCTAATAAAATGGATGAGAAAGAAGACCGAAAAGTATTTAACTTTTGCCGCCAAGCAACAATGAAATTTGTCTTTATTCATATTGTGTGTTTTGTCTGGGTTTTTTGTAGGTGGGAAGGTCTATAGAAGGATAAATTTAACGAAATGATAATGGAAGACTTTTGTATCCTCCGAAAACTTTGTCTTTTTTAAGGATTTTTGTTTAGATGTTTTGTCATTGTTAGAAATTCATACAAAAATACTTTTTTTTTTGTCTTGTGAAATTGTTGAGATAGGAATTATACAGCAAAACATGATTTTTCTATAAAAAGAAATGTTTTAAAATATTCAAAATCATTGAAACGGTACAAGAATTCCGTGAGGAATATAGAGTATCATGGCTATGTAAGTATTCATGTCTGTCAAGTTAGCATTACCACTTTCAAATTTCAAAAGTTTAACTATTTTATTAATTGTCGTGAATTTTTCGTTAATTTGTCGGGCAACTAAAAAATTTGTCGCGCTAATTTTAATTTCTGGTAATGCTTTTTAAATTCGATTAGATTTTATCATTTTTCTGAGGAAGTAAGCCTTACTTGACCGAAAAAATTAGTTTTTTTTAGTTATTGAAAAAAAGTGCAATTTTTTAGTTGCATCACTTATTTACGACAAAAAAGCGACAGTTATTTCTATCCTGTTTAATTTTCGATTACATTTAATTCTTTCCCTGGGGTGGTAGTGCTAACTTGACTGTCAAGTTAACATTACTAGAGGTTATTTAAAAAAAGAAATTAGTGCGACAAATTTTGTAATTGCACGAAAAATTTACGACATAAAAACTGAAACTGTTTGCGTTTTCTTATTTTAAATTCGATTAGAAAATACAATAATTTTTTTTGTATTATTTAAAAAAAGAAAAAACCGCGCGACAAATTTTTTAAGTTGCACGACAAATTTACGACAAAAACACTGAAATTATTTGCGTTATCCTTTTTTAAATTCGATTAGATTTATTTCTTTTTTGAGGTGGAATGCCTTACTTTACCAACAAATTATTTTTTTGTGGTTATTTAAAAAAATAATTGCGCGACAAATTTTTATTGACAGTCATTTGTAATTTTCGATTACATTTAATCCTTTTCTATGGTGGTAGTGCTTACTTGACAGTAAAGTTAGCATTACCAGGAGTTATTTTATAATATAGTCGCGCGACAAATTTTTTAGTTGCACGACAAATTTATGACTGTTAATCAAATAGTTAAACTTTTCAAATTTGAATGTGATAATCCTTATTTGACAGACATTAAGTATTCTACATCTTCACAAACATCAGAACTAAACTTTCCGTCATTTCGTGTTTAATTGATAGATTCAATATTCCAAATTTGCGTTCACGAAACTCTAGACTAGAGAGATCAGAGTTAACTCGAAATGAATCTTATCCTGGAATAATTTCAAATTGAAAACCTGGGCCTTATAGAAATAAACCTTCAATAACTTAATATCGTGTTTAAATCGGAAGCGGTGGAGACAAGCTATACTTTAAAATTTACACCAGCTTATACACATAGGATCTCTGGTGGCAGATTCGAAGAACCGATATAACACAATTAACACATAATAGTATAACTTTATTATCTCACCACTTTTTAATTCAATCTTTTTATTCTTTAATAGAAATGTTCTTCAAGAACTTAAACTTGCATGTTAACTTCTACTTAAAGAATTCTTAAATGCTTCTTAAAATGGCATTTCTTAAAATTGATGTCATTTTGTTTCTTTAATACTTCAATAGTTCATCTAAAAAGCTTTTAATTTTTTGAAGTGTTAAATCGGTATTACTACATTCTTTAATCCTTCGAAAAATGATATTATTACTAAATGGCATAGTTATTAAAGAAGGAGTTAAAAAGCTTTAAGGAAAAATTTTGTTCCGATTTGAATTGAGCTTCCTAATTCCTATTATCGGACCTTTCACTTGCGTCTTTTGTCTACAAACTTAAAAAGAACATACCGCCTTAGTATTCTTAAATCCTTCTTTAGGTAATTTTGTGCTGCGTGTGAAATGAAATAATATCATTTATGCGCAATCAAGGTTGTTCATCAGTTCATTTAGTAGTTTTCATTAATTATTTCTAAATTGCAGCAGCTTGCACAAATCGAATTTAATGTTAATCATGTCATTATCCCTTTTGCTAACTTTGTATTTATATGTGCACATCGATATACAACCGCCAAACAAACATCCCATTTTATTTTATAGACAACATTAACTCAAAAGTATTTCATCGGCCCAATGCACACGTATGGCAAATTGAATAATCCCTCGTAGGATCACCCACCATATACCATCAATGCACGGCAAAGTGCCATACAAACATCCTTGCTGATATTGCGAACATCATACAACCTTCCTTTTGATGGTAAGGCTCAACTTTATTTATTTTTAATTTATATGCAAATAGCATGTTTTAATATTCCCTCTGCGTAATTGCGTTTTTATGCGATGATTTTTTTTTTTATATACACAGGTATTTTGGGTCTCAATTCGCCAACCAGCGACAAGAGGTTCAATTCATGTAATTAACAATGCCAACATAATTTTTTTGAAGGAAATACACTTTGCAATGACATGTTGTTGAGTACCACCTATAGGTATCTTTCAATCTCAAAGGACTAAATTAACGTCCTTTATGATGATGATATAAAAAAATCTCTATCGTTCTACCCAAACCAGCAGAATCAAGCACACACATACTATTTTATCAATTCATTTCTGTTCTCTATTCATAAAAGGATAACAACATAACTTTTATCATATATATATATATATATCTTTCATAAGTTAAATGCTACCAAAGTTAAAAGTTAGTTTCAAACCAAAGTGGACAAAAGTCCAAGAGTAAAAGTGCAAAATGTTCAAAGTTTAACTTTTAAACTCAAAATCTCTTTTTCGCTTTTGTGACTGTGCGACACACAAAAAGAATCAAAATATATGGACCCTTATTTCCATTGACGACGACAGGACCTTATTATCAACTTCTGTCATTAACATTTTGAGTTAATGTGTATCACATACAGAGGCCGCCCAGACAACCAACAAAACGATGAGATTTCTTTTTCAAAAAAAAAATCACTTCAATGAAAGTTTAGAGGAAGTTAAATTGGGTCGAGTATCAGATTGTCCTAATTAAGGACGGCTCATTAGAAGATACATTGGGAGAAAAGTAAAAAAAAAAAAACAAAATTCTTTCTTTTCATCTAACTTTTTGGTTCTTGGTCCTTCTGTCGTGTTTCTTTTCTTTTATTGAATTGAAAAGTTTCTATTGCTTGTGATATTTGTAGCTAATAAGGAGAAAATCAGATATAGATAAGATTACTTTTGTATCGTTATCATTGTCGATTGTCGTTGTCCTTGTCGTGGGGATGAAAAAGGGAATACTTTAATTATCCGTCGCGTTAAGGAATTGCCAAGTCAATTTCTGTCGCTATTATCACTCGATGGAGATAGATTATTTTGTGTTGACGTGTTTCTTTTTTAAGGAAAATAGTTTTCTATTGTGTGAAGGAATTTAAAATGATTTTTGTTTGGTTCTTCAATGAAGGTTAATTGAACTGAATTTTATTGCGAAATTTAATTTCTTTATAGAATATTAAAACGTTATTTGAAGTACTTTTAATTGGTGCATATGAGAATATCGAGGCAGGTATGTGTGTTTAAAAATGATGAGCTATCAGAATTAGAACTTTAGCTCTAATTCTGTTCGGAAAAAAATTATTAACATTGTTGAACTTTCAACAAAATGAAATAAAATGAAATAAAAAATGAAAATAAACCTTTTTTTCCATATGATATGATAACAAGTCCCATAAATTCCATAAGAGTTATCGAACTAAAGTCAAATAGCCCTTGAATTTTAGATCAAACTCCATAATATCGTTGTGGTATTGAAAAATGTTTTTCATATATCTATTTGGCAGAAATATCGAGCAAACCAACCAGAATGTTGCATTACTAATAAGAAGTCGTCAATATATTGTAATTGAGTGGGACCTGATATTGAACCTTGATAGTTGATAGACAAGAAGGGAATATTAAAACGTTATTTGATTTAATATTAAAACGTAATTTTCGTTTTTACGAATCGGAGAATTTTCGGTTCCGAACGGATACCTCGATTAAAATTGATTAAAAATTCCATCTATTACTAGTTACATTTTGTTCGTTCATGTCGTTAAGTAGGGTAATTATGCTGCTAGAGTCTAGACGAAACCTGAATTTTTTTTTATTGATTCCAAAGCAATTTTTTTCCGGACTACAGAAGGAAATGTATCGAGATGGGATGGAACTCAGTATTGGCAATGCTTTTGGAAATTGGAAGAATTTCGGTGCGTTTTGATTGAAAGTATAAATCGGAATGAAATGATGAAGAAAAAGCAAATGAATGAACTGAAGAAGTCTTCTCTTCGAAAATACTCATGACTATAAACAACACCCATAGAGAGTTGTTGACTCTCTCGAGAGAGTTTATTTTCTACGTCCTTTATCTTAGCGGACGAAAGTTGGCGGAATTGAATGCATTGTATCTTAAAAAATTACTGCAAATTTACTGCACTAAACTGCGGAAAGATTATATTTTTAACATTTTTAATTTTTTTTTATTATAGCCTTTTCCGCTAAAATAAGACTGAAGTTAGCGGACAAAGTTTCTAAATTCTTGAAAATTTTTAATGATTTACGACATCGACATTAGTGAAAGTAAAACAAAGTACATGCGAGAGGAACAGTTGGTCAAACAATCAAGGTAGCGGAGCACGAATTTGAAGTGGTGCAATCCTTTAAATACCATAGGTCAATAGTAGCAGCCGATAACAATATAGAAGAAGATATACGCGGGCGGCTTCTCAAATCCAACAGAGCCTACTACAGATTGTCGAAGCTCTTCAAATCCAGAAATCTCACCATAACTTCAAAACTGCTGCTGTACAGGACCATGGGTCCTGCCAGTACTCACATATGGATCCGAGACTTGGGCGCTTAGGAAAACTCACTCCGACCTCTTAGCCGCCTTCGAGAGAAGAGTCTTAAGGAGAATTGTTGGCCCCATATGTGAGGAAAGACGATTCCGGAGACGCGACAATCATGAATTGTACGCAATCTACCTTAAAGCAGATATCGTGACAAAAATTAGGCTCGGTAGACTCCGGTGGTAAGGGCACCTAGCTCGCATGAGCGAAGAGGAACCTGCTCGGAAAGTTCTTTGTGGTACATTATATGGCAGACGACAGCGTGCGCAACTGGATGGCGTCGGCTCGAGACCGGGATAGGTGGAGAGACTTGTTGAAGGAGGCCAGGACCGGACCCCGGTTGTCGAGGCGATGATGATGCTGATGAATATGTTTGAGAGATGAGAATCGGGAAGCATTGATGGATTATCTTTTTCCAAAATTCAGAGACCCAATCGGTTTACCTATTTTTTCGTCGGGCATTTCTTTAAAGCTAGATGCGGAGCGCGATTGAAAAGTATACCATTTGAATGAGTTCATTTAAAAGTCCTTCACAATGTCTTCGCAACACGTCAGTTTTAATGTCATGTAGAAAGTGTTCACTTTTTGCAATTCCCTAGTAATGATATTTTTCTATCTGTAGACAATTTTGCTGCAGATAATTCTACATATTTTCCAGCATATGGACTGACAATACTCCGCACTATACCTTGCCTGAACAATTTTTGAGACACCATACTCTCACTAGACTTCGAAATATCACCTGCGTTATCAAGCCACTAGATTATTTAGGTTTATTGAGTTTCAAGTTTAATTAATAGTCAATATGTTATACCGAAATTCATCACGACTTATTATTGTTTAAAACGCCTTTATCTTTCTGAGAAAAATATACATATCAATGAACATTCATTTTATTGTACAGATTGCTTCCAATTTTCTTTTTTGCGAAGTTGTGCTTTTTAAATTGTATCAGTTTTTACATTAAAATCAGAGACCTTAAACAAAATATCATGACATTAAAAATCAAATTTTATACTGGGAAATTGTTTGACATTTTATGTTATTTAAAATGGCGTACGAGAGTTAGGTTAAAGATATTATTAAATATTATTATAAAGCTGATCAATTGACTTGTGATAGCGACCCATCACAATCTTTTCTAGTTTCTTTCTAGTTTTATATCGTTCATTATAAAATCTTCCTACAGTTCAATATTTGTTATCCTTCTATAAGGTGCAATTTAAATGGAAATTTTTCAAAAATAACTATGTTGTAAGCCAACATAGTTTAGTTTATCTTTCATTCAATATCGTTCACTGAATAAAACCATGAGTACGTAGAGTAACTTGCTTTACACAAATAGAATTTTGAAAATCCCTCAACATGTCGTTTTATTTTGTGTGTATACAATATTGAAGTATATGCAATGTCCTTTTAGTCCTCACAAGCATAACACATACATATTTCAATATTGAATTATGCATCAAAATAAAAGTCCGACCATACGCAACGCAAGTCCTTGTGCCTCAAGCTATTAATTCTATCTCTATATGCAAACAAAATAAAAACCAGATGTAAAGTTGTAAACAGGAGTATAACCTATGAAAGAAATCAATAGCAAAGAAAAGATTCCATTCCATAGAATATAATGTAGGTATATAATGCTTGTGCTTTGAAAACTCGTTCAACTAAATTAGCATCCATATTTCATAGGATTTTTATTTTTTACGGGACTCATTATTATGACAGAAGAAGGCAACGCGGTGCCTTACATTGGTTTCTATGGAAAACTATGATAAATAGATAGATAGATAGATAGATAGATAGATAGATAGATTCGATTTATTTTCATTAATTCAGATTGTTTTACAAAAAAAAATTTTATAAAATCGTTAAGGCTTGGCTTTGCCGTCTGCCCGATTGACATCCGATTAAAAAAAAAAATAACAATAATTTATCTATTTGAAGTTTTTTTGATAAAAAGTTATAATATTTAGAATATAAAAATAAATACATAGTTTTAGTTTAAAATGATTCGTTTATAATTTGGTTGCGGTAGTACATTGCAGTTCGAAAATAATTGAAGAATTTATTTATATTTCCTTCACAGTTAGGGAGTGCCACTACTTCATCCAATGACTTCAAGTTGCTGCCCAACCAATTTCTGCGAAGTTCGCCTAAAACTGGAAACTTTCCTATGAAATGGATGACATCTTCTCTTTCTCTTAAATTACATAAACTACAGTAGATAGGTAGATCCTGTCGATGTGGAATGTAGTTAAGACTTATCAGCTCCCCTCTCATTTTAAATATCGCTGAGACAAGCTCCTGCTTATTTTCGTTCCGGAAGTAATTAAGCTCGCATAAATTGTGATTGAGATGGTTGTATGTTGACCTATGCACCGAAGAAGTAGCCTCATTTATAGCGTCAACTCTTAAGTGTTCATCTACCTTGGAAATAAGTTTTAGTAGGTCATCGTTGTAAAATCTTCCATTATCGTTAAGTATTCGAAAGTTAATTCGACAATAATCAGCATGCTCTTCCATCTTCTTATACCACAGGTTTTTCTTTGCAATTGTTTGCATAGCTAAAATTTTCGGAAGTCTTGCATTTGGCATATTAAGTATTTTAGTGATATAATCAACATGGCACTTGAATGTTTTAATAAAAAGTGGTGACAGTCCTGTCGCGATTGTGATCATATAGTTTGGGGTGTTTTTCGGTAATCGAAAGCATCTTTTAATGAAGAACCTCTGAAGTTTTTCAACTGTTTCATACTGCTCCCCTCCCCAGACCTGAGCTGCATACATCATAATGGATTCAGCAACCGCGACAAACACCTTATACTTGACGCTATGTGATATTGACTGGTTTGAGAAGCATTTCTTCCATGTTGCAGCTATTGCGCTTTTGGCCTTAACCAGCTTTTCTTTTAGATGCGTTTCCATATTAAGGTTGCTGGTTATGGTAAATCCCAGATATTTATAGGCTTTCACGATCTCGATTGGTTCCCGGTCAAAGTGCCATTTTTCATTCCTTGCTGTTCTACCAGAACCATTGCGGTATATCAAGTGATGATGACTTGCTCAAATTGACCCTCAGATTCCATAACCGGCAGTACACCTCCAGTCGGTTAATCATCAACTGTAGGGATTCAGGTGAATATGCAAATAAAATGACGTCATCCGCGAATAGCAGGGCTTTGATGTGCGTATTAGAAATCTCTATTCCACCAGGCAGAAACTCAATAAGGTCCTCTATGAACAAAGCAAAAAGATTTGGACTTAGCGTGCATCCTTGTTTAACCCCCATCTTTGATTCAAACCACTCTGACTTTTCAGAGCCATTCCACACAGCTGCCAGATTTCCATCATAAATGTTTTCAAGAACCTGTCCAAACTTTCCTGACATTCCACAATTGTAAAGCTTGAAAAATAGTGCTCGCCGCTCAACTGTATCAAAGGCTGCTTTAAAGTCGACATAAAATACGTACAGCTTCTTTTTTTGTTCTATAAACGTTGCCGCTATGCTTTGAAGTACAAAAATATTGTCGATGGCCGAGTAACCACTTCTAAATCCTGCCTGGTATTCCCCGAGTAGCTTTTTGTCGTGTATCCAATGGGTGAGTCGATCGTTCAATAATGTTGCAAATATCTTGTAGGATGCATTTAGAAAGGATATCCCTCGATAATTAGCTGGATCGTCAATGTCACCCTTCTTGTGTATTGGAAAAATTAAACATCTTTTTAACTGCTGTGGTAGTATTCCTGTATCCAAAATTATATTAAACGCCGATGTTAATTGTAAAGTTAACTTCTCCGTACCGTATTTAAGAAACTCCAGTGGAATACTATCGGGTCCTGAAGCCTTTCCGTCTTTCATTTTCTTCAATACGTTATTAACCTCATCATAAGAGAAAGCACTATCTAAAATATCATTAGAGTAAGCAGGCTTTGCGAATTGGAAGGGATGTGTGAGACTCACTGGGTTCAAAAGAAATTGAAAATGGTAGTGAAGTACATCAATGTTTAATGGAAAACTATGCAAACGTTAATAAGCTCTCATCAGTCAGAATGTCCTTTTATCGGTTTTTTTTATGGAGTCCGACATTTTGCGAAGTCATATTTGCATGGGGTACACATTTTTGATGCAGGAACAACGAAACCACCAGTCAATAATGGAAGTAACTTCTATGTGGGGCAACAACAACAACAATCTTTCGATATTAAGTTTGATAAGAATACTTAAATTATTTGAAATTTCTTAAAAAAGAGCGACGTGGTCAGCAAAAGTTTTGGCGATCGTTTGCGATACTTGCTTCGTGACATAAAATCTTTCACAGCATCTGCAGCTAGGGTATTGTAGATTTATGATTATCTGTATACGTACGTAAGCTACTACCGTGGTTATATTAGGTAGATAGGTAAGATGGCGGTTTCGCAG
This sequence comes from Baccha elongata, assembly GCA_951217065.1. Classification (NCBI taxonomy): domain Eukaryota; kingdom Metazoa; phylum Arthropoda; class Insecta; order Diptera; family Syrphidae; genus Baccha; species Baccha elongata. Next base: position 164,733,613 of record OX578272.1, read on the forward strand.
AACAACTGTTCCGAAGAAACCCAAGTAGCGCAGTAAAGCGCCGTTTTGATACCATAACTTGTTTGACCTAATTTTTTGTGGTAGTGACTGTTAAGCTTTGGGGATCAGTTTTTGGTCTGTGCCCGCAGTCCCAAGGGAAGAACCTAGCTCACACTGTGTGCTGGGTGGTTCCATTTGGACTGAGAGTCGACCAATTAACTTTACACTAGATCTATATGAGGCTAGGCCCATTCAAAGGCAAGGCACATCTACCAGGTATAAATCCATGTTTTGATGCTTTCGCCAAAAAATAGAGTAAGTTCTAGTCCGTAATGCCAGTCCTAATGGGAAGTTCCAAAAACTTCAAAGGTGAAAGTTAAAATAGAGATATAACTTGGTTTGTTAGAGCCAACTGGTGCTGTTGAGAAAAGCTGTAAAATCATTTATCCTTTTGTTCGACAGCACGTTTAGGTTGACCTAGCCAGGGCCGAACAGTAGCAGAGGAAATGCTATATTAATGGTGAAATGCTGGTTATATTAGCCACACCCCACAGAATATTCCGACATTCAAGATCTATCAAGTCCCTTTGTGCGTAGAAAATGAATGCTTGTCATCACGCCCGGTAAGTTTACTAGACTAAGATCGTTACCAAAAGTGTTCGTCGTAGTTCAAACCCTTTCCAATTTTGGTATTGAAGTCGCCGAGTATGTGAACTTGATGTCGTTCTTTGAGGCACATGACATATGTATATTGACTAGAGAATATCGATAAATCATAAATTTCTTCCTAATAGGCTTGTGCATGTGCATGGGCACTGATCAAACTTATGTTCTTACTTCGGTGCTCGCTTTTCGCTTACATTTCGACAGGTCTGCCCAAAATATCATGCATAAATCGTTATCTTATCACAAAACCACAACTAAAAAGCAGCTGAACCTGTTTGCTGCAGAACTGATAGAAGTAAATATCACACAATACAATTCTTCTTCCAATTCCATGTTTTTAACCAGGTTCTCCATTCTACATTTCCACGTGATGTTAGGAACATCCATGTGCTGATCCGAAGATTTCAATTTTTTTTTCGGTTTCTGAGTTGGTCAAGATTGAATAAGGCATGTTCGAGCTCACTGTTGCTTCGGGTCCATTATTTTTTTCCGTGGTGTGGAAAATACCCCATTCGGGAGGACCAGATTCTAATATCATCCATGAGTAGAGGGCCCTAAAAACGTTCTTTATAGACCTTGCTGAACTATAAGATATTCAGCACGTTCGGCCTTACTGGATGCGGAAACAACAACCTTCAAGCTGACACAAATGTGTCAGGTTTTAGCCGTCGTCTCGTTGTATGGGAAAACTCTTTCACTGCAGCGTAATTAGTAGCGATATCTTACTCCAGTAACTGATAAGCTTTACGTGGGTACCTGTGCGATTAAACATCTAACCCCACGGTGGGCAAACCCACTGCCGGTTCAATAAAACGTAAACCAGCGTCCTGAAGTATAATTACCGAAGTAGATTACACCGCAGTAACAAATTTGAGAACATGTAGGTATGTGCACACTCCTTGTTAAGAAGCGAGACCGATCTACATCTCTTGCACCGAAGGGCCAAATGTTTCCGCTTTGGATAACCACAGCCAGCACAAAGCTCCCGAAAGGGCCAGCCTAATTGTTAGGGTAGAGAATGATCATGATTAAATTCCATAAAGGACATTCCTCTCGAACAAACTCTAGGGCCCCTAACACCCGTGCTAAGTTTATTGTACGTCAAACCTAAAACGTCGTTTAGATGAGGAAATACTCCTAACTGTAAAACTTTGACATTCTGACTTTACCTACAAAGCCACAGAGATTGCCTACCCTGAAGATGTGCCCAAGTATGTCTTGAACTGGAACCAAACTCAAGTTCCACATCTCAACTTCCGTCAATTCCCACTCAACTTACTCAATTTTTGACGGTAGTAACGCTCGTTACCCAGTTAATGTTCTGGGATAGAGTAGTTATCTACCGCCTTTTCGGGTGGCCTCCTTGAGTTACAAATACCACCCTGCTTATTTGCTACTATCACAATGGCACTGGCCCAGTGAAAAACCAACAAAACACTCATGTTATGAAAGTTCCCTTTCAAACGTTTAAATGAGTAATCGTCAAGGACACTTTCGTGATTCCCCTGCCCTAACTACTTTTGCCTGATGTAGGGCCGTTACCCAGTTAATCCTGGGATAGGTTACCTATTGAACACGGACATTACACTGAAGATGTTTATAAATAAACATTCAGGTATGCTCTGGTTCTTCATCAAACTTAAATGTGAACGTCCTAGGGCGAGGCGTTCTCCCGGATTACTGTTAGTTCACTGATCAAGACATCTTTGATGCCGTGGAATAATGAACAGTTTAAGCCCTACCACCACGACAAGGTCGCAATCCATCGGTACAGATATCTTACTCCACTTCGATGTTCGACCTCTCGCCTATAGGTGGAACTTCTGTATAGAAGCGTATTCCGCCATTGCGTCAGGTATTTTCTTAGTTTTCGCCTTAAACCCCAGCCTCGCGTCTAGCTTACTTCATAGTTCATTGGGAAGTGTTATTAATTTCATCTGTTATGAACTCCTGACCGAAAACAGGCCGTAATTTATTTGGTTTTTGCTAACGTCCTTGTTATAAAATCAAATAAAAATTGGTAGAGAATTCGTCAAACCATTGAGTACTTGTCGGGCAAACTAACATCAGAATAGACAGAAGAAACCAAAGCATCAATGCCAGAACTAATCACTCAAAAGTTTCTCTTTTTCGGGATACCAATCTAAACAATTTCAGGAAAATTGGGAAGAAAAGTTTCGTAATTCAAATAGCTTCTGAGTTAAAAATTGTGATTCTGATTCATAAATATAAAAGAATAACACGAAAGTTAAACTCCGAAGTAAAACGTGTTGATTTGTGTGTCGTTTTGATTATGTCCTAATTCTTTTGAGTTCCGACAAAAAAAAAAAGTTTAAATTAAAAAAAATTAAGTAAAACTACCAAAACTACATAACGCTATAAACTTCTTGATACAATGACTAAGTTTTCATTGGCGAAAAGCCGTTAAATTAAAGTTCAACGCCAAAAAACTTAATCCATTAGCGTGAATTTTCCTCTTCTGTGAATGGAAAAACAATTTCACACCCTGTCGCTTGACTCATGCTATTTGCGACAAGCTTGTATGTTTTAGCTGCCGCCATTGCTTCCGCGTGCCACTTCTTTACCGCCGCTCGAAGAACGACAACGAAACGCAAAAGTTTTCCGCCCAAAAAACAGGCTACACTCCGATAGAGTTTCCTAATTACATTGTCAGCATTTACCGTATAAGGACAAGAGAAACCTTCGTAGAGCTCGTCATAGTTGTTTTTTTTTTTTAATATTTATTTTTAGTCCCATAGTCGTCCCTGTTTGGACATAAATTGATTAGCGAATTGAATTTTTAGCTCGAAGTTCATTTTTTGTGTGTGTCTTTGACTAAAGCAAGTCCCAAATGTGTGTTGTAAGTAACTATAGCTAGTATACTTCTCTGCGTGGTCGTTTGTCCTCGAAGCGAAACAGGCGAAACACTGTCGACTAGTTTCCTATATAATAGAAAGGTATATGGCCTCAAGGGATGAGAGTGGCTGGGCTGGGTTTTTTTTTTTTTTTTGCTATTTGACTGGGATGGGAATCCAGACAGCTCCCATGAGTAGCCAGCCGGCAGCCAAAGGGGTCACAAAATGTTGTCATCATAATGAATTTGTTGGCCATCAGAGTACCAGATACTCTGTGATGCACCACCCTTGAAAATTACACAAGAAATGGGCGGTGGCACCCCATTTTCTATTATAAACATGGCAGTCATATTTCCGTCTCTGTGTGTACAGACCGGCAAAAAAATCTGTCAATTTGAGGCCAGAGATGCAAAAAGGACGAATACATTTTGATGAACAGCCGACCGATACGTCGCGACGTCTATATCACAAATGTATAGTGTAGACTCGTCTAATACCTCGCCAACATCATCTCCGGTATCTTACAAAGCTCATAAAAAGTTCAGAAGGGAGATGTATGAAATTTATGAGAATTGTTAAATGTGAAATTGTGATCTCGTCTACAGGGGTTCCGCTGATGACGCCCCTTTAATTTCCCAATGAAACGCCCACCATCCAAATGAATATCCGCATAATGTTTGCTTTGTAAATTTAAACAAGTCAACCCCCTTTTTCAAAATTCTGAAGAGGGTTGTTTTGTAATTCTTAAATTGCAAGGAATATCTTATTTGTGCATTAAGAAACAATTTCGAAGTAAATTCTTAGATAATTGCTGATGAAAGGAGAGGGCTAGAGTTGGGAACGCCTTCAATTGAGGGAGATACTATACTGACCATTGCTATTGGCAGATGTTAATGAATTTATTCGATTTGAAGTTTATGTTTTGTTAATAGAAAAATTTATTGCGAAAATTACAGGTCATTGATGGACGATGCCGATGGAAGAAAGTAAAGCAGTAATATTGATAATGACATTAACGGACGATATAAGTGTATTGGATGACTAAATTTTACGAAATGGAATTTTTTTATTAATTCCTAATGTTTATCCTGATGTCTATGTTAAGTATGAAGGTAAACAATTAGATGGATAAATGATTTTCAGCAAAGTTTTTATTTTCCATTTCCTTTGAAGTTTAAATCTTGTTAAAACTCAGACTCCTAGAAATGGAGGGAATTCCTTACATTTCTTGAGATTTCAAGATGCCCTTTATACGATTTTTTTCTTCAGGAAAGTATTTGAAACAGATTTTTATGTAGTTACTTTTATTAAGAGTTTTTTTTTGCTAGGCTTTCAGAGATTTTTGGAAGCCAAAGCCATAAACCCAGTTATTAAATTCTTTTAATTGAAAAAGTGTTGAAATACAAAAAGTTTCTAAAGATACTGACCGAATAAGATGAAATCCTTAAGGTACCTTGACTCGATTGAAGAAAATACCTGGATACACCTATACCTGACCTGGTTAGTATATGGGTAACGTTAACGTAAATAAAGGGAACCAAATAGCTGCCGGGATAAGCAAACAAGCCAGCGTTGATGGTTGATGGCCACGTCTGGTCCTTGGTTAGAGAAAATCTCCTAAAAGACAACTGATCTGGCAGGATGTGGTCAAGAGAAGGGAATTTTGGTGGTGGATGAGCTTATCTGGAAAGTCCAACCGCAGCAGAAAATAACGTTTGAACACATAGAAGGCAGCTTGAGAAAGTGTTTCATGGGGCATATTTTAAAATGAGTTCGAATATTCAATGAATTGGTGCTGGCGGTGGTGGTGTCGTCTGTCGAGCTCCTGGAATTGATTGGGTTAAAAACTTTATCCAGGAAAACACACAGAGGGGGAACGGACAATTTTTACATAAAATATAACAACTTACGGTGATATTTCTCAAAGATTTGGTAAATACTTCTATTCACTCAAACAGATGTAGTTCACCAAACATCGGATTTCATGGAGCGATATGACGTATATAGAGCACAAGATTGATTCATGGAAGGTTTTCCTTTTCTTCCCTGTAAGCACAAGGTAGGACGATCAAGTAGAACGTAGAAATGATCAAGTATAACATCAGTTTTTTTTTAAGTGGAGCAAGACCAAATGGAGAGAAAGAGTTCAGAATTAGGAATGACCAGTATTTTGAGTTCTGGTGAGGAACAGATGGACCGAGGTCCAAGATTCCATCTTGTGAAAACCAACAAAGCAGCTTAGCCTTGATTTAATGTTAATTATTGATAATGGTTATTATTACAAAAGTGCCTACATTTACGCAGATTTTCGATTTTCACCACTGGTCAATTTTCCGAGTCTTTGGAGGTGCGTCGGAACTCAGAGTGGAGGCAAAGAGGGATAACGATCTAATGACTGCTGCCGTGGGTACAAACAACCGGCAAGATAGAAACTGGCAACCGTTTGATAAGCTTAGTCTTATAGAATGTATCATGTAAATGGAGAAGGGCCTAGTTTGATGATCAACATCTTGAAGGACAACTGCTGAATTGATGGAAATGTGGACTCAGAACGTTCGAATATGGCGAATCGGGACAGATGGAGGATTCTTGTTGCTTCCCAATCCTCCAAATACAGAACATAAATCATAAGAAGGGGGTGTTCTTCCTACACTATTACTCGTTTTACATGATGCCCATCTATACACTTTAATTATACACTATTTTGTATACTTTTAAGTTTGAGATACTGGGTTTTTATTCATCATTCTCTGAAAAAATCGAACAGTTAATTTTTTTTCATTTAAAATTTAATTCCGAGGACTGATTCGGTAGTTGACTGAAATGCGCTTCGGTGATTATGTTTCCTTGGCTATTGCAAACAGTAGTTTTGATCGCAGAAATCCCCAAACTCCTTCAGCTGTCTTCTTTCTTCACAGGATCTTTTGCTCTTCACTTTTTCGGGTTCGATACTTTTTTCCGGCTGCTCTTGTTTTGACAAGTTATTTTATGTTCAGGGTTCAGTTTTTGACCGCGAGATTTTTCCAAGGTTTCACTAACCTCGAGTTTACTCTGATGGATACAAGGTTTTCAGTCAGTTTAGTATCCCGAAATAATTCAGAGTTAACTTACGAATTTAGCTGGGTTAACTCGAATCTCAAACTGACTAAAAACTGTGTTTTTTATCAGAATTAACTCGAAGTTAATCAAACCCTGAAACAATCTCCCACTCAAAAACTGAAACTTAGATGTTTAATCAAAGCATTCCCTTAGTTCAATATTGAATCTATAGTTATTATTTAAATTTTGTAAGTTGATACATTCATATAAGAAGCAAGGTTATTCAAAATCGCTTGTGTAGTACTGCTTGAAAAACCTATGAGATAATCTCTATTCCATGTTTGTACCATACAACATGTCTTTACAAAAAAAAAACCCCATCTCCTTCTCCACAAAATCACTCCAACGAAACTAGCTCATGCTAAAAGCGAGTATAAATTTTAACCCTTAATGTACCTATATTCCGGTCTATTTGCTTATATCCTTGGTAATTTCTTGCATCATTTGCTTAAAAGTTTTCCCATACACTTTCTATTCGGTATAATAATGAACCGAACAAGTTAATCGCCTTAGCCGTTATGTTTTCATCGTTTCTCCTTTATTTCATTATTTTTTTTTTTTTTTTAAGTATGTATTCAAAAATCCTCATCCCACTTTATCCTTTCTAACAATGTTGTAGTTTTCGTTGTCGTCATCGGTCGTGCACAGACTACTTTATATTTTTTTTTTTATTATTATTTGTTTTACCTTGCAGCAAAAAACAATTATCCTTGTTCGCTCAATTTCGAAAATTGCGGCCGATTTATGTAAAGCATCTCTAAGGATCCCTTAAGGATGCATTTTGCCAATGTTATTGTTATACCTTTGCCACCCATCCAATTTAATAACACTAAAACAAGTGAACCAGGTGAATCTGTGAAGTTGAGTGCCGGTACTTAAGATGGGTGGATATCTACTCATCTGAATAGCTCAAGAGGATATTTTCTGTTGCAAGGATAGAAAGATGAGATAGGTATATAAAATGTAGTAGGTACATATACATGCATATTGTATTAAAGGCTTTTGGCTGTGTATTTTAGTTACGCTTTTCTGCATGTAATTTGCATGGAAAATGTTTATACCAATGTTCGCCTTCAACCATCTGCATACAAAATGGAGATAAGACGGATTTGGCCGGTTTGATATTGCAGCAAAATTTTATAAATTTTTAAGAGGTTTCTAATTTTTCGTGATAAGAAAAGAAAGATGGAGCATTTTGGGAATTTTAATGTAAAAGTAAAAATTTATGATCCTTTGATCTGGTGGAAAAAAAAGATAATATTATGAAAGTGGACAATCTAATATTTCAAAATATAAAAATTGAAAAAAAAAAAAAAAATAGCATAAGTTCTCTAAAGATGTTTATAGTTTTCTGGGGAAGTCCGTCTATATAGTTAACATTCGTCTAGCAGTCACATTATGTCAACAGCTTCCTTAATAAAGGACACGGGAGAGGAAGAGAATATTCTTCCCACCTTCATGCGCCGCCGCTTTTTCCCAAAATCAAGCATTCTTCCTGGGAAATTTGTTGTTCGGAGACCCCAGCGATATGTAGTGAACGTGGAGATTCACTGTACTGTAAGCTTCAACATCTTTCCGACCGCTTTTTTTATTTTCTGGCAAAGAATGCATGAAAGTAGAAAGCTCAGAAAACAAATGGAGACCTTAGTACTAGTTTTAAGGAACCCCGTCGGTGTATGGTGCAGAAGTATGGCAAGTACAGATACAATTTTTCTTGAGTATTTTATCATCACAGAAGTGGACAACGAACTCAACCAAAACCAACAGTTGTCTGGAGTAGAATGCAACTAGATATGGAACTTGATTGATTTTGTTGATCCAATTTCGATAAAAAAATACTGTGAATTCTATTCGAACGACAAAATAATATGAATAAAAGTCAGAATTTTAAAATATGGAAAAAAAAACAATTTTTGTTCAAATGAGGTATAAAATTTGTAAATTTTTGATTTGGACAAAATAAAAAGTGACCAAAAATGCTGCAAAGTAAAAGAGGTACACGGATTGAAAGGTCTTATCCGGGTATTAACATAAAAGCTTCTATTAATTATTTTCAATGTTAATTTTTTGATCAAGTAAGTAATTTTTTACTAAAAATAATTGAAAAATCGCAATATTTCGTTGTTCGATCTAGAAAATGAAAAACATACTGAAGATTGGAAGAACATTTAGCAACAGTGTTTCAATCATGTAAGGAATAAGGTATACATTCGTCTGCCCGCTTATTAGTGGCAGTTGTTTCGACCCACGGCACTCTCAAAGTAAGTTTTAAAGAAAAATTCAGATTTAAAATGTTCCCCATTGAATTGATACCTGCCAGTTTGGCACGTAAGTCGTTCTTGATGTACCAACAGATTTTAATTTTTTAATGATTGACCGGGAATATTATTTGATGAATTTTTCCTAAAATTAACTAAAAACAGCTTTTACGATTCAAAAACAAAATTGTGTTTCAAAAGTTTCTAAGGAGGGAAATTTTTTTGTTTCCAGAAGTGATTGCAGAGTTTTCACACCTTTTCATTTATTCTACACTTACTTGATGCTTGATGTTGAGGTTGATGTCGTCATCACAATTATCATTTTTCTCACGTGTTCCTTAAACTTAGAGTCTGACACAATAGCTTTTCCTTTATTTTTAATTTTTCACCACCGAAGCCACACTGACTTCTTCGTCTGTGATGTCGAATACACTGTTAAAAAGTCTGGGGAAACTTTTAATTTACAAAGCCTTCTCAAAATTGTCACCATATGTGAAGAATTTTGTCGGCATTCACAAGAAGTTGGCCTTGGGCATTATTTTTCGAACTTTGATGAACAAATCTCCTGAGCATTGCTCCTTCATTGCGTGGCAATTTTAGAAATAGTTGCCCAGTTTATGAATCAAATGGTTCGTACTAGCAGCCGCGTTGCCTTCAAACATCCGATATTAGCTCTCCGTAATATTTGCTTAATATAATTCTTCTTTTCAACATCTGTTAACCACTTTCAGACGTGATTTTTCATCTATGTTATAAAACGAAACATTGATCAAGCTTTAACCGTTTTTCTTTGCCTGTCATAACATCTTTATCATAACATCTGTCTTAGTTAACATAAAGTTTTTCCGTTGATGGTAGTGTTCTTTTGCAGTTCGTATCTTTCGCTTTCGAATGTAGGTTCGTCGCAGGGCATTCCACATATTTTGTACTTCTACACACTAAATTTCCAAGTCTGTTGGTGGTTTGGCACTTTTGTTCATGTTAGAGAAAAATGCTATGCTCTTTACATTTTTCAGTATTTCAGTTTGTTTGTTTCTCATCTTCGTCTCCATTGGAAATTCTGTGACCTGGAGGCGGTGTTGTTGATGGGCGGTAGTTTCTTTCAATGAAGTCTTCCATGTGTGACCTCATGCAACTATGTATCTTTTCAAATGGTAGTCAATCTGGTTTTCATCAGGTACCGGCTGTGTTTCATGAACATACATGACCTTGCACATGCTAAGGTTGTCTTCACCAGGAGAGTTTCTATTACCGTTTTCCAGACCACTAAGTCGGCGGTGGCAGTCCTCAACGTCCTAGTAAGAGTTCCCAACATGTTCATTCCAAATTTTCATTTTTCCCCACAAACATTTTCCAAAATGTTTTTAACAAGGACTCCATAACTTATCTGCGAGTAAATCCACTGATGGCATTCCACAGTCCGCACTCTTCCTTGCATCACCAGTTTCAGAGAAATTAATCAGTCGACAGATTTTTAATTAACAAAGCCAAGTAGCTATTCTGCACGAACGATACCTGTAAAGGTTCTTACCTTGTTTTAATCCGTAATAGAACATCCTTTTAGGTTTTTGTGTTTATATGCAGGAATCGGGTTCTGTCTCCTGTGTTTCTCCATTTTGTTTCTTGGACGCACAAGATTTCCAATCACCTTTTCATCATCATCTCTTCCAGCTCTACCTCTGGTATTAGCAAATAGTTTCATGATGCTCGCGTAACGTTTTGACATGTTTATTCGACATACATACGTCTGAAAATTAAGAACGTTGTGTTTCATCAAGATTGGGTACAATGTTTTTTTTTAGATTCGATAAGTCCATCCATTTTTTCTGTAAGAGATTTTGCTTGACTCTCACTTGGTCCTTGGTCCTTGCTCCATTTAATCCAAGTTAAACAACAACAGCAAATTCTTTTGTGAAATTTTTTTTCCAAAACCTTTTGTTACTTTAGAAAATAAACTATTAATAGAAAATCAACAACCCAAAGCTTTTTTTTTGGAGAAAATAAAAAAAATCCTTTTAACTCCATCAACAATGGATCTAGATTGCATTAAACCATGCTACCACTAGTGCTGCATCAGAGAAGCCTCTAAGTCAGAAAGGGTATCTCAAATTGATCACACAACAAAAGGGAGTTCACTCACAATATGTGTGTGCATGTAGATTCGTATCCTGCCTGCCGTTGTGTATTTTTTTTTTTTGTTACCTACTCTAGCAAAATGACACAACAGAAAGCGATAGATATCCCGACGACTAAAAAAGTGAAAATCTGTAAAAATCCCTGCCATCATCAACTGACAAGTCAAGATGTATGCTTCATATCAAGAGCATCCATCAGTTGCCATGGATTCACTTTTAATCGAAAGAATAAAACCCAAACATTGTGCCACATACCTCCATCCGAACCATCGTATGCTGCATATCCGGTATGGCGGCAACAATGGACGTCAAAATACTCCGTAGGAAAGCACCATGATGGTAGGAGTTGAGTTGAAGTTGGGAAGTAAAGTATTTTTGCCATTATTTGTCGGAATGATGCCCGTAAGTGGATAGTTTTTTTTTTTACATGAATTCTTTCGTCCTTTTTCGTGTGAAGGAAAGTCGTCGTCATCGTTCCGTCCAGCTGACTGACAGATGGTTGGCGGTTTATATCTGCATGAGGACACATTTTTCACGACCACTTATCATTGCATAAGTCGAAACTTCGAATACGAGTTATCTTCTGGACGGGAACACTGACAGACAAAAAACGTTCCTTTATATTTTTTTTTTTACAGCTCATGCTGTCCCTCTGAGTGTGTATATATATTGTTTATTTGACCATAATTTCCCAGACAATAATCACACGTTTAATGTGTGTTGACATTGATATGATATGACATTGCCATCGGGCTTGGGCGGGTGGTGCGGTGACCGACAGTGACCCTTGAACATACCGGAGGCATTTTTGACAGCTTATCCAAATGAGGCAAATTGTAAAACCGCTAACCACTAAACAAAAGTGCTGTTCATCATCAATGTTACGATTGTTTTATTAAATCAAAATGTCGGATGTGGATTTATATGTTGTGATTTGACTTGTGTGGCCTTAGTTGTATGGTAACTATTATAATGGTTATAGCAATGAGTTACGTAAAATTTTACACCACACAATACATTAGCGTGGTTTGCTTTTCTGTTTTTGGTTGCTGACGGAACTTGAATTCATTTTATGAGCCAACAGAGTTGACACATTTATAGAAAATATTATTATTATTTGAGGTTTGCCACAGAAAACTGCTGTTTAGCTATTTGAATTGGGGAAAGGTGACAGGAAGAGTAAAGTAGAACACAGGCAAGTTGACAGAATACGGTATGCAACTATCAGACAAGCTTGAATACCAGGCTCTTCAGCTTCATATATGGTACTTATTATAATATTTTACGAAATTTCTATATGTATATGATATTGTGAGAGAGTGGATTTACAATCTCTACTAAACCAGTATTTTGTTGAATCTGAATGGAAGCTGTATAGAATTTACTTACTTTACTAAAGATGACCAAAGAAAAGTTAAACCACAATGGATCGCTGTCAAAATAATTGAATTTGGAGGATACAAGCAAAGGATATGGAACACCAAGATGTTTAAACTGCAATGGGAACATATCAAAGGTGAATCTGCAAAAAATAAGCTGAGAAATGTAGACAGAAAAGGTTGAAGCTAAAAGAGGAACCCAGACTAAGTTAATTAAAAAAAAAAAGACATAGGAGTGTGAACCTGAATGAAACAAACTGAGGAAACAAACCAGCAAATAGATTGGAACCACGAAGAAACCCTGTTTAACAGAAGATAGGTAGATGTGTTTAAACATTTATCATCATCATCATCGGCTCGACAACCAGGGTCCGGTCCTGGCCTCCTTCAACAAGTCTTTCCACCTATCCCGGTCTCGAGCCGACGCCATCCAGTTGCGCACCCCAAGGCTCCGGGCGTCCTGGTCTACGCCATCTCTCCAGCGCAAGCATGGTCTACCACGCTGTCGTCTGCCATAGAATGTACCACAAAGAACTTTCCGAGCAGGTTCCTCTTCGCTCATGCGTGCCCTGCCCACCGGAGTCTACCGAGCCTAATTTTTGTCACGATATCTGCTTTAAGGTAGATTGCGTACAATTCATGATTGTACCGTCTCCGGAATCGTCCTTTCTCACATATCGGGCAACAATTCTCCTTAAGACTTTTCTCTCGAACGCGGCTAAGAGGTCAGAGTGCCTTTTGCTAAGCACCCAAGTCTCGGATCCATATGTGAGTACTGGTAGGACCATGGGTCCTGTACAGCAGTAGTTTTGAAGTTATGGTGAGATTTCTGGATTTGAAGAGCTTTGACAGACTGTAGTAGGCTCTGTTGGATTTGAGAAGCCGCCCGCGTATTTCTTCTTCTATATTGTTATCGGCTGCTACTATTGACCCAAGGTATTTAAAGGATTGCAGCACTTCAAATTCGTGCTCCCCTACATTGATTGTTTGACCAACTGTTGCTCTCGCATTCGACGCCTTCATGTACTTTGTTTTACCTTCACTAATATGCAGCCCCAGATTTTGTGCCGCCTGCTCGATCTCGATGATCGTGTACAGCTTGCTCGGTTCTTCCGATGATGTCGATGTCGTCTGCGTAAGCCAGTATCTGGCTGGACCTGTTGACGATGGTCCCTCTTGTTGCCGTGCCAGAGTCACGGATTGCTTTCTCCAACGCCAGGTTGAAGAGGAGGCAGGCCAAACCATCCCCTTGTCGGAGTCCATTAAAGATGTTGATTGGTCTGGATAGCAATCCGGCTATTTTTACTTGGCTTGTTACGTTGGTCATGGTCAACCTACATAGTCGTGTCAATTTATTTGGGATGCCGAATTCTCTCATGGCTTTGTAAAGTTCTACCCTGGCTATGCTATCATAGGCGGCCTTAAAGTCTATAAACAGGTGGTATGTTGGGATGTTAAATTCTAGACATTTTTCCATCGCCTGCCTAAGGGTAAAGATCTGATCAGTTGTTGATTTGCCTGGAATGAAACCACACTGATATTGTCCGATGATGGTTTTAGCGTATGGGGTTATCCGGTCTTGTAGGATAGAGGAGAGTATCTTATAGGCGGTACTCAACAACGTGATACCTCTATAGTTGCTGCACGTTGTGACATCTCCTTTCTTAATGTATGGGGCATATTATACCTTTTCGCCAGTCTTCTGGCATTTCTTCATGCTCCCACACGTGCACTATAATATCATGAATTGCCTGACGTAGAGCTGGCCACCGTGTTGAAATAATTCGGCTGGTATACCATCAGCTCCCGAGGCTTTGTTTTTCTTTAGCCGGCCTATAGCCTTCTCAACCTCTTCTATGCTTGGTGACGGCAACATAGGGTATTCGTCTTGAAGCAGTGGAGCCTTCACTTCTGCAGTGAGTTGACAATTTAGCAATTCATTAAAGTACACTTCCCATCGCTCCAGTATGCTTTGTGGATCGGTGATCAGATTTCCCTTTCCGTCCTTGCAGTATGTGCAGCGTGGTGTGTACTGCGTCATGTTTCGGACGGATTGGTAGAACCGCGCCTGGTGCGGACCTCGCTCTCGGCTTTTTTCTATTTCACAGATTAAGTTCTTCTCCCAGGCTGATTTTTTCTGTCTGTGAAGCCGTTTTTCTATTCTTCTGAGCTCTTTATATTCTTCTCCGCGTGCCCGCGTTCTATGAGATTGTTGCATTGCTCAGTACGCAACATTCTTACGTTCAGTCGCTAGCTTGGATTCATCATCAAACCAGTCGTCTTCGCAAGGCAATCCGCCCTCGGAAGACCATACCAACAAGATAGTGATCCGATTCGATATTGGCGCCTCGATACGTTCATATCGTCATCAAGTTCGAGTAGTGGCGACGGTCTATCAACACGTGGTCTATTTGGTTACGAGTGACTCCATCAGGTGATACCCAGGTGGCTTTGTAGATATCTTTTCGCGGGAACCTGGTACTCGCAACGACCATGTTTTTCGATGCTGCCAATTCTAAGACTCGAAGTCCATTGTCATAAGTGTTCTCATGCAAAGCTATGGGTGCCTGCGTAATGCCTGAATACCGGCTCCCGACCTATTTTTGCGTTCATATTCCCAAGGATGATTTTTACGTCATACCTTGGACAGGCATTGAGGGTCCTCTCGACTTGTTCGTAGTAAGTCTCTTTTTCTTCGTCTGAGGACTCCTCCGTAGGTCCGTGAACGTTGATGAGGCTGATGTTCGTAAATTTGCCTCGCACGCGAAAGGTGCATAGCCATTCGCTTATAGCTGCTGAGCGGCTCGGAATCTATAGAGCGATCGTACGTTCCATAAGAAAATTCGTAAATCGTTTTGCCGTTTCCGTTGCGTGGGTTGTCGTCGTGAGATCAGTCCGTTTCCGAGGCCAACCTGAGGAAACAGCCTGATCATATTAGCCAAACCTTTTTTTAAAAGGCTTGTTACTAGCGGCCGCCGCGAAGAGGCTATGATCACACGTCCATCAGTCCCGAATAGTTACGGCACGTGCATGTTTTCGTATGCTACATGTTATTCCCCCTATTCGTCTGATGGCTGACGTTTATACAAAAAAAAAAACTTGGAGTGATTATTTGGATCGATCTTATTGCTTCTATACTTAAATTTAACATTAATAATCAGCGAAAGACAAATTTTCCCAACTAACTTCATCTCTAGATATTTAAAGTTTTTTTTTTTTAATTGAACGCAGTGTGAACTATAAAAATTAAAAAAAATATTTTTTTTCCAACGCAGTGTGAATTATAAAAAATAAAAAAAATATTTTGCTATTTAGCCCTTTTGGAGCGCTTTTATTTTAAGAAGATTTAACTTGGTTTGATTATTTTCGTTGTGGACTATAAACTATTTGCTGTGAGCGAAATTTCAGCAAATGATGGAATATAGCTGGAGATGAATTGAATATGTCAAGAAAACAGAGATCGTAATGTTCTAGATATATGTCAAGAAAATACTGTTATTTCTCGAATCAGAATTAAAAATATCCGATGAAGATTTAAAGTAAAAAAAAATTTCTTAGACTGTGGTATACACAGATTTCCTGAGGCATCACACAAAATGCAGTACTTATCATACGACACGTTCCAATACAATCGTGAAAAAGGACCGGGCTAAGCAAACGAACAAATTCAAAGATACCATAATTGAGTTGATCCAAACCAAACTGAAAACATTTTAAAACCGGAAAACATTACACGAAAATCCATTTGACAAGCAGTGGAAAAGTGAAAGAGATCCTAGTCGAGATCTATAATACCTGTAGAAAAAGAAGTATTGTCTGAAGTTAGTTTCACAAACTGATCATTTTATCGTCGGAAAAGTGGACTGGATTCAAGTATTTAGCAACAAAATTTATTTAAATCTCAGTGAATATATATCTCCAAGGGTGCCGAGAAACTGAAACGGTTTGCTTGTACTCTTATCCAGACACGCAGGTTGATTTAGAAAAGGCATTGTTATTAAAACACGTCATTACTCTTGACTGTAATACACTAACTCAACAGTACTTCTGCCTACTGCCAGTCCCATTGAAGCATTCATTGTTTTTAATACTTGAGTTAATATTAAATGAGATTGGAAACACGCTTTCTAAATACGTGTTCTTAAAAAATATTTTTTTCTATAAAGTCTTAAGCAATAAAATTTCGTCTCGAAAAATATTTCATAAACGATAAATATTTTAATATCTACATAACTCTTTAACCTTTATGATCCAACTTTATTTGAACTTTGTTTCTGTTTTGTGTCCACTACATCAGCATTCACTTAGAATACATAATGCATTTTCAAATAAACTTTCAAACGTTATATCTTAACCATTACTTACTGTAGAAACTAGAATGTTTTTAGAGGGATACCCTCATCTATAAATACTATACCACTGATCGAAATGGTTTGTACTTTATGGTCGTCCATCTGATGGAGTGTGTATACGTCGGTATAAGCAGCACGCTTTGAGAATAGTATCTAGAGAATTATATTATCCTTCTTTGTGAACAATACAAACCATCATCCACAGACTAGACGCAAGCAATGGTCTTCTATAATATTTATGAACAACTTAATACTTTATCGATGCAAAATTAAATACCTCGACGAACATGGAGCGAGCGAAAGAGTCTAACGCCTACATACACCGCACATACCGAAAGGAGTATACATATATTTAATCCTTTTTTTGTATAGCCATCGATGGACACAAGGACAAACTTAACAACGGATTCAATACAAAGCAAAACAACATATACACATCCTCTTCTATTCTAAATTCTATAGTGATGGTAGAGTATAGAAGGATGTCCGATACGAACCCTTCTAATACCATATTCCCCGTACTTGATGTTGCTATAAAATTCAATGTAAGGTTCATTCTGTAGACATAAACATAAGCCGGAGAGAACCACTATCCCGGGCATTCAATCGATTTACCAAAGCATAACGTTTCACACAGGTTAATTTATTTTATATGAAACGATGCTTAAATATCCTTTTTTGTTGCTCCAAATTCCATTTTCTATATCAAGGTATATCTTGTTCCAGAACCAAAAGGTGATGGTGTGTGCCTGGCTTGTGTTTATCTACTGACCAAGTGCATCCTTTATCTGTTTTTTGTCCAATGGTTGCCAAGTAAAATTATTTTTGTGTTTGAAAGTTTTAATGACATGATTTAAGTAAAAAATTCTTACAGCAAATCCATTGCACTCTACTCTTGTTGATTGGCATTAGCCACGTCACATTAAAGTCATTGATGAACCTTCTTGAAAGACTGCTCTGTTACTCAAACGAGTAGTTATTGTAGTAAACCTTTTTTCGATCTTTAGACCACTTCGACGATAGGTTCGACTTAGTTTATGCCGGTATTTGTTGGTAGGTATAAGAAAGGTTTAGCCCGGGAAATCATTGATTTAAAAGCCATTCACAATTTTGCCGTTATAAATAAGTTCAACTGGTATTCAGGTTGATAAATATTCTTTATTGTGACTGCTTGAAATTTCGAGAACCTCGGTTTTTTTTTCATGCTAGAATTGCAACAGTTTGAAACCACTCCAAAGAATATTGTGTGTATTTCCCTATTACAGTAAATAGTTTAAGAAATTTTGTATATTTGTGTTTGTTTTGAAGCCTGGCAATCATTATAACTTTCAAGGCAACAAATGTGCGGGTGAGTATAAAAATATCCAGACACAGCGGCATTTCTATGAGCCATTGTGTTAGTGTATCATGCAACAATACCTTTCCTGTTGCCTGTCTGATGGCTCTTCTACATGCCTAGTTATTGCCATTTATTTTATTCTCTGGACGTTTTATTTTTCCATTCTCCAGGCCTCTTTTTTTTTGTTGCTTGGTTCCCCATTTCGATCTTGCTGAGTTATCCTTCGTGGGGGCTTATATGTGTGGTCATGTGTTGCATAGTTGCCTAGGCATTTTTGAGAAGCGCTATACTCTCGCTTAGATGAAATTTATTGGATAGCCTTTATAGCAGGAATTTATAAGGCTTGACGTTATTATATAGTTACCTTTATAAGGATATAGGTTGGGGTTTGTTTTTCTGTTATGACTTTAGTGTGTGTTGTGTAGAGATACATAAAATGAAATATTTAAAATTATTCAATACAGGTAGAGACAAGTTGGTAAAAGAGCTCATCGCGAAACCATGGCCAAATCGATGCTATCTTCTCTCGGAAATATATTGCCTCCTGTCCGCTCATCGATTGGCGAGCATTTTTAGTCAAGCGTTGCGATATATTCTTTAATGTATGTCATTGAGTAAACAGATGAGCTTTTGTGCCAAATTTGATATATGAAATTAATGCATTTCACAGAATATTATCCAGCATTTTGTTGGTTCTAAAAAATATAAAATTGTACAAACGTTTTATTTGAGTATTCTAATTATTTATTTCGATGAATGATAGGTCGAAGTGGTTGCAGTGGTGCTCGCAAAAATTCTGAAATAGGGAGTTTAGATTTAGAAACTTCATTAATTTGTATAACGATGGTTCCATCAAATCATGCTTTTTTAGTTTGTCTGGAAAATCATGGTTCTTCTTTGCACATGCTTTATACTGAAGGGATATAATAGAAGACTCCACGGTGTGGTGCTATTTAATCTTTACACTGTTTACGTGTTTTTGGCTTAGTTATATTTATAATTAATATCAATGAACCAGGTCAGTCTGCACAGAACATATTTTATTAAAACTTACTTGTTTTAAGAAGAATACTGAAGATAATTCGTGATATCGCATAAACCGATAAGTTGGTGACTTGATATGTATCGAATCGATAATTATCGGTATTTTCAAAAACATTTTCTTTCATCTATTTTCGAAATTCCGGGAAATTCTTTCCTATTTTGAGCTTTTCACCGTTTTAGTTCAGGCTAGTATTTTGTTCGTAGGTATAAGAACGATTTAGCCTGGGAAACTTTTGATTCAAAAATCATCTGTAACTTTCTCATCATCAACAAGCACTGTAAAAAAAAATCAGCATCAACTTGTTTTAAACCTTCTTCGACATCAAAAGAGTCGGGTCTGTGATATAGATTCAGTAGAATCAAAAGAATTTGGCAAAATAAATAAATAGGTGGTGTGTGTCGCAGAGCCAATTTGATAAACAAGCATAGGCGTTAAACATATTTGCATAGTTTAAGGATCTGCGACTGTGTGGGGTATTAACAACAAAATCTTTTTCTTCATCTAGAAAGGATTTTCTTCGTGCCTTATATTCTTTAGAAAATTGCTGTTTCTCCTGGTAGATCTTTCAAACATTGAATCAAAAATAACATCTCAAGAAAGTTGCTCGGTTTTTCTTCTTCATTTTCGGACGAATCGGTTATTTTGCCACTTTTCTTCTGCTAGCTTAAAAAATAAAGGATACCCGATCGGCAAAAGTACTAGGGTTCACTGGCCTAAGAAGCTTTCAAATCTTCTCTTAGTATAATGTTCTGTGCAGTGGTATCACTTTAATGTAGCATTACCATGAAGTCGTCCTAGCATTGCAACTGCGTACTAGAAGATCATCTTAGGAGGATTCTGAATCCTGTTGACATTGACATACGTGTTAGTGCGTCTAATTATTTCAAATTGGCATGTTACGCAGTTACCCTGATACATAAGAACGACTAAATGTTCCCGATGGGAAACACAAAAAAATTTAATTTGCGGGTAATCTAGGAAAAGGGGTTACAAGTCGTTTTTTTTTCTTCTATGGGGCGGTTCCAAGTTGGCTCTATTAAATGTGTAGACATTCAAGATACTGGAAGATAGATTCTTTTATCTGGAAGCCTCCAACTCCTCATAAATATACTTATATTTAGGGTTACCATTTAAGAAAATGAGAAAATAGGGATTTTGAGTACAATTAGGAGGGACAATTGAGTTCCAGGGGGTACAAAAACAAAAAAACTAGCTGGTACCCGCGCGTTGTTACGGCGTATATATTTTTTTCATATTCAAGCCTCTCCCGTAGATCAAAACAACATCGAGATCAACCGAGGTCCTGTCAGAAAAGGAGTCCGAAATGAAGTGCCCAAAAACGTGCCCACAACAATTTTTTTTTTAAGTGAACTACACCCAACAAAGGGTTAGAGGACTATTATAAAAAATATCAATGCATAGGTAAGGAAAAGTTGCAAATAAAACTTCATCTTGAGGTATGAAGAATGAAAAAGAAGAAAAAAAATATTCATGTTAGCGATGTGTGCAGACTTGTAAAGTGACAATATATTGTGAAGTAAAAAATTAATATCAAAATGGTATCTTGTTATCTCTGTGTGCATTTAATTTATATTTGAACAAATCTCTAGAAAAATTGTCGTAAAGACTAAAGTAATTTTCTAAAGCAATGTTCCCTTCAGTGCCATCCCCTGATACAACAAAAAAAAAAGTTTTAATTGCTTGAAATCTGTATCTATAGATACCTTTCTCTGTTAGGCAAACTTATCTCGGATACGAAAAGAGACAATCCCACATAACCCCGTGCCATTTTTTGTTTGTTTTTCAAATACAAAGAACAACTTCATAACTATTTTTATCTAGAAAAACATATATAACATATTCAATCAAAATAAACATTTTTAAACTCTCACCGACACGACACAACAATGACGACTGACGTAAATATATACACTATGCATACATGTAGGAATACAAAAGGACAACATAAAGTTAGACGAAAAGAAGAGTTTTGCTCTCAACGCAATTATTTAACTTGCTGGCAAAATGTTTCATCCTTGGGGTTTGGCCAAAACAACAAAAATCCTCATTAAACTTTTACGTTTTCGAAATTATTATGAACTCGAACAATGTATGTATGTTTGTATGTGTGTATCTATGCAAGTTCATACAACGTCTGTCTTTCCTCAAGTTGCAAATATTTTGTATATATGTGTATATCTACTTACTTATTATCTATCCTCTTTTGTATGGTTTTTCTGGTAAGGATTTTTTTTTATATGTTCAAAAGTCAAAATGAGGTTTGTGTTCATTTGGATATGTGTGTATATAAGTTGGACATGCATTATTGTCCTTCCAGTAGTTTTGCAACAAAAATGGCCCGCATAAGCAGGAAACTATAATGTTAAAAGCCACTCATATATGAAAAAAAAAAAAAAAATATGGTATAGAAAATGGCCTCTGTAACCCGAAAGATATGATTTAAAAGGGTTTCTGGACAGACAATGTTATCTTCAATTAGTCATCTTCAAAGTCCAGGGTATAAGGTTTCCGTTTTGCAAAGAACATATTGGACTCTTCGTATAATAATTGTTCATGTGCCAAGAAGAAGATAAAGTTTTCACAAGTCTTTCAATTTCAAACGCAGAGATTTCGGGTCAAATCCGGAATACTTAATTATACTGAATGTTGAAAGAATTGGTCAGAGAATGAAAATAAAATTCTAGATAAAGAGATGAAATTATGAGATTAATATACACCAGCTGAATAAAATAATCTGTGTGTACATTGGATACATAGTTGGGCTTGGTTTTTAGCGACGTTTTCGAAATAATAAAGGAACTTTTTTGAATTGAAAAACGAATTTTTAACAAAGGTAGTTGGAAGTCAGATGAGCTGATGAGATGAGATGATTCGAATTCAGCTTGTAGGTGTTCACTTGGTCCTCACAAGTGAACACCTGCAAGTAAACACCTGCAATCAATACCAGATTGCAGTCACAGCGGCAGTTCTTCTAAGAGCAAGCGTCAGTTTTACAAACTTGTCTTTATAGTTCCGACCGTTTGTCACCGTACTTACTTAAGGTAGCCCTACAGTCCGGGGTAACCCAGGAATTCAACCAACAAGATTCTTCTAGAGGGTAAGGTTTCTATAGCTAGCTGTCTCCAGTTTTGTACGCAAAATTGGTTGAGGTCCTTTTACACCAAAATCTGACAGCGCAAAAAATCAGCCTTAGTTCTCATCCACATCAGGATCGGGATGATAAAATACATGGAGACTTTGCTCAAGAGGGGACTTTGCTCTTCGATTCATTTCTTAGCCGAAAGAAACAGCGTTTGTCAAAATAGCTCTTTTTAAGATCCCACTGATGATATAATTTACTGAGTTAATGTCAGAGCCTGGGTACACAAAGTCTCTGACCACCTGAAAATAAAGGTTGTTTATGGTTAAGTCTTGTCCGAGACGTTGATGTTGGGTGTCTTTTTTTGTTGACAGTTTATAATTTGACAGTTAATTCCATTTTCTTCGTTTCTTCCAAATACTCATTGAAGCAATAGTGACAGCAAGCATTGCTCTTTTCATTATGTCAAAATCCCCGAAGTTTTGAACTATTCTTTCGAGAATGATGTTGAAGAAGTCATGGCCTGTCTTAAACCTTTGTTGACGACTTCGGGCGTTCACTTAGTACGGCAATTATGATCTTCTATGCGATGTTTAAAAGACTGATGTGACTATAGTTGGTGCAATCCAGAGAAACATCTTCAGGATGGGGCAAACAGTGCTGATGTTTCATTCATCGGGCATACTTTCCTCCAACTATATTTTGCATATGAGCCGGTGCACACTTTTCACCACTTAATCGCGAGCTGCTTTGAACAGCTCGGCCGCAAGATCATCAGATGCAGCCGCTTTATTAGATTTAAGTTTAGATATAGCTATTTTCTCTTCATCCAGATTGGGGGGACGAAATTGTAGGCCTGTGCCAACCAGGTTTCATGGTGGAAACTGAATGGTTCCTCAGTTCCTCGATTCCCCGTCACCATTATCTTATTTTTGCATACTCAGCAACTACTGCGATTCTGCTACGATGGTCCCTTGATTGTCATTGCAGGCTCCTTTTCGGGCCTTGTATCTTTGGGAGTTGCATACTTCTTTTTTTCTGATCGCGCGTTTCAAAAGTTCCTTCTTTTGCTTTCTACAAAGCCGGTGTTCTTCTCGATTCTTCTGCACGTAGAGTAACTCTAGTCCTTCTATGTTGCGCCGTTTTGTTTGCCTGTTTTTAATGTACTTGCTGGCATCCTTCGTCAAACCAGGTACTTCGTTTAAGTAGTCGTGTCAGGTCCAGTAAGTCAGAGGCCCAGTCTTGCGCTTTAGAAAAGTTAGCGAGTAACTCGAATAGACCTGGCGATTACGTCCGACTGTAGCTGTCTAATGACGATTTTTCTTGTAGTATTTCCATGTTTTGATATCCGCAGCACTAGCTTGGCTACAACGAGCTTGTAGTTAAAGTCTCCCAGTGTTCGAGATAACGTTGGTTCACCGGAACATTCCATGATAATGGAGGAGTGCTTGAGGTCGGAATATTGTTAATCTGGTTGACGCTTGATTGATCAGGAGGTCGCCCTATAGTCTTGTAGATATCGAGATGTAGGATCTATGAATTCGCTTTCACAACGTTTCGGTCCAGAGCAAATCGATAATCCGAAGTCCGTTACTGGAGATGGTGTGGTGCAGGCAATATTTTTCCCGATTTTGCCATCGAAAACACATTCTTGGCATTTATATCAACTAAAACAACTTAGTCAAAGCATTGTTCATATGCCTTGCCTAAAAGCTCTTGGAACTTGTCTTTGGTGTGCTCTTCTTTCTCTTCTGTGGGAGAATGCACATACATGAGTCTATTGTCACTTATCAGCCAATTGAGCCTTGATGCAAATTGTCGTGATGCGCCTTTTAAATCAACAAAAAACATTGCCCTTGTTTGTGGTAGCAGTCACTGTAGTAGATAACGCAGTTATTCAGCTTTCTTTTGCCCAGTCCATCCCATCGCACTTCCTAGATGACTGTGATGTCTTTATTTGTAGCAACCTATGGCTCTTATAGTTTGACTTTTCGTGGTAATATTCCACGTGGAATATTCAAAGTTCGTTGTCCTTATTTCGTCTGCTTGTTTCATCAACAGTAAATTCGTCTGTAGCTGGCTGGTTTTTCCTTTGTAACTAAAATTTCTTTATGTAGCCTTTATGGAAACTCACTCCGATGGTACGACACCTAATCGAAAGGACCAGTCTCTTATAACTAGAAATGTAGTTCATCCCAACTGGAACTGTAGAGTCCCACTCTTGATTCTATCTGGGGAATTCCTTTGCTGCCGACTTGATGAAAGAAGTGCCTTAGTGCCAACACACTTCTCCCCCTCACTCGTTCGCGGTTACCACAACAATTTTCCAAAGGGGATTGGTAACCCAATAGTTGAGAAAGCCGTTGTTTACCACGGGGAGGTAAGTAAAGAAGTTGGTAGACAGAGGTGGATTTTGGGAAAAATACATGCTGACGCTTATGAGCTCTTGAATTCACCTAACAACTTATTGCACATCCGTCTGTCCTCACTATGGCTACGAATTGAATTTTGTAGATTTTGTCAAACACTGTTTTGTTTATTCATTATTTGGATCGTCAGGAGTAGGAAGACCTCGGTCGCTTAACTCTGCTTTCAGTTCGACTAGGTTTAAACCTTTCAAGATTGTTGCAAGAATACGGGGAACATATATCGGAATTTGCAAAATAATCTGCGCAGCAGCTGCTGTTGCGAAGCGGGCTACTCGGGAAATGTGACATTACCAAGGGTGCAACTAACTTTGAAACTGCCACTCAATGGGGTATATATGCTCAGGAAATTTATTTACCAAAGTTCAGAAGCACTGTTTTAAGTAAACTTCTTGCGAAATGGGGACAAAATTCCTTATGACAGTATTGTGAACAAATTCTTAGACAAAACTTTCCAACAGCAACAATTCCCAACTTCAAAGAATTGCCCGAAAGCATATTAAAAAAACTTAGTGCAGCAGTGAAAAACTCTAGTTTAAATTGGACACAATATTTATCTCCAGGCTTTTCATTGGCGATCCATGCATAATAAGTGAAGTTAAGGTAACCTTTGCATGAATTACGTAGCGATAGACCAGCAAAAAATTACACCTTAGCTCGGTGACGTGAAATAACGCCAAACGAAATAACGCCTGGGGCTACTATAAGAATCGCAGTGGGTGCGAGTTTGGGTATATGAAAAGTTTTTGAATAAACAACTCTGCATACACCCAAACTCGCACCCAATTCAAATCCTATAGTAGGCTAGGCAGGGGGGTTGCAGGGGGCAACATGCCCCCCAATACTAACCTGGCTGTTCATACGCCATAATTTAAAATGTCTTGTTCTTGATCATTGGAAACGAAAAAACGCTAAATTGGCTTTATTTCCATTTCT
Source organism: Baccha elongata (assembly GCA_951217065.1). Taxonomy (NCBI): domain Eukaryota; kingdom Metazoa; phylum Arthropoda; class Insecta; order Diptera; family Syrphidae; genus Baccha; species Baccha elongata. The sequence goes on from OX578272.1 coordinate 164,759,182, forward strand.
AAATTGAAATAAAGCCAAACTCTAAATTTGGTCTTATTTCGTTTTTGAAAACGCAATAAGACCAATTTGGCTTTATTTCGTTTGGCGCTATTTCACGTCACCCCTTAGCTCTACTCTACACACAATGGGGGACTCATTATATTATTTAAAAAGAAACTATTTTAATTCGAAGGATTCTCAAAAATGACTATATAGTATACGCGATGTATTACACCTGAGTTCTCCGGGGGATTTATTATCAACATCGCAGAGAAATTCCTAAGTTTCATAAAATGTATAGAGGGTAACAAACTTTTAAATGGCACTCATCTATTCTATTTGAAATAAACAATTTCTTTTTTAGGCTAAGCCTCAGTTGTACCATTGGTACTTTTTAAAATAACTACCCGACCGTCATCAATATTAGGGAAACCGGAATGAGCTTACATTGTTCCTTCAGCTTCCACCCATTCAATGTTATAAAAAAATAAAAACCTTTCCATTCCCTGGCATTACCTTTACCATTATCACTGTCGGGTTCATTTCGTTAATATTTTATAAGCACTATGTCATTGAGAGAACTATACTTCCATTTTACTAGCTCTGTATATATCGCACCTTCATCATGTCACCTGCCAACGGATGCGATTACAATTTCCTGGGTTTCCCACGTTCCTTGAGCTTTCAAATTGCATTGAAGTCAAAATACAATGGCAGTATACAATGTTTGACTTACATTTTTTTTTTTATTTCACCAATATTTTCCATCACTGTTAAGGTGTTTTTTTTATATGTCCTATAGACTTCCAGAGTTCCGAACAAGGTACAAGAATTCGAATTGACTTCAGCACGGTTTCATAGATGTTTACTTTTCGGTCCAACAGAATAAGCTAAAGTTATGCAAACGAAAGGAAAAAGGAAGCGAGGGAACGGAGAACGAGATGCAAAGTGCACCTCTGGGAACTGGTGAATAGGGCACCAGGGTAAAAACCTGTTCCTGGTTATTCTAGTGGCGTTCTTTCATACAAATAGCGTCAATTATTTATTCATCAAACATCTGTGATGAGGATGAATACCCCGGGTGGTTGTCCAGGATAGTGTACCAGCTAAAGAGTCAAACAGATGAAAAAAAAAACGGGAGGGAAGAGACTTATATTATGTTTCCGTAGATTATGTAGTACCCTATATATATAACTGGAAGATAATCCTTTTCGATTGCAGTTTTTAGATAATTCGGTGGTTTCTCACTTGATGCTGACAATTCAAATTCACCGAGACTATTTATAATGTTAACAAACGACATTTTTCAGCTTACAAATAAAAACGGAGAAATTAAATGGACTCTTAGAACTGAACTCGATATTATTTAACACTCTACATGTCATCAAAAGAGAAGGTGACGTCGTTTGTCGCTACTGGAAGAAGGGCAGGTGTATATTTATATTGCCAGCGGAGTCATTCGATGTAACCAGTAAAGGCAGGGAGCCAGATAATTGGATCGAAGGAGAAGACAACATAAGAACAGTTGACAAACAGTCAGCGGATTAAGGGAAAGTTTTAAGAGATTAATGAACGAATAAATAAGTGGAGTTCGATGCACTGTGATTTATTGTGCTCGCATCTATTGCCACATAAAACTGCTTATTCTATTGCTTTGAGGAATTTAGTTATTTGGGGTACTCCGCATATTCCTACAAAGTGTGTGAATTGTCTTCAGTTGTAAGAAACAGTTTGGTCTGTCCATTCTATTTCACTTTGTATTTTTTTGTATTTCATATCACCTTTGTCCTTAAGTGGCAGTATTTGGCTCCATGAGAAGTGCCTTATTTCTCTGCCTGGAGTATATAGTTTTTTTAGTGGGTTTAGTGCAGCTACACTGTATGATATTTCCTATAGTGCATATTTTTCTAAAGTGTTTATTTCCTCTTGGAAAATGTTAAAGAAATGTCTAAAGAGCACTGAAAATTCTTGTCTGAAATTTTCTGCGCCAATCCAATAAGCTTTTGTCAATCCATAAACATGTTAAAGGCAATTCTTTTGTAGTCTTACACGTTTCAAACCTGTAATATTTATTGTTGATTTAACCATCTTTCAGTTCAATTAGTTCAAAAGCTCAATATTTCAGTAGTTCAATATTTTAGTAGTTCAGTAGTTTGGCAGTTCAATAGTTCAATAGTTTGATAGTTGAATAAATTCATATATTAATGGTTCGATAGTTCAATAGGTACTTTACTAGTTCAATAGCTCAGTAGTTCAATACTTTAACAATTCAATAGTTCAACGAATCGATAGTTCAATGTATCAATAATGAAATAGTTTAAAAGTTCAATAGTCGATACATACAAGTTGACTTAAATATATACATAGCGAATTACGAAAGATCTAAAGAACTCAAATGAACTAAATAGTTCATTAACATTAGATGTCTCATTTGAACTAGATAGTTTAGTACCTCCGTTAGGTACTAAAACAAATAGAAAGAGATATATGTGACCAACAACCACTCAGATAGTTGCTTTGATGTAAGACCCAATTGAACTAGTGTACGAAATAAATTAAAATGACGAATTAGTTCAGTAAAGATTCCTGAACTAAATTGAGCTATCTTTGAAGTGAACTAATTGACACATACTTTTTCGAATCTCTTGAATGCACCCTAAGTTTTAGTTGGAGATGATAGTGTAAAAAATAGTGGAGCCCGTATGCAAATAGAATAGAAAATGAGATAAGCAATAAGCATTCCATTTTCATAATTGAATATTAGTTAAAAACAGAAATAAAGTAGCGAGTACCGTATTCGCATCTATGAGAATATTGATCCGCTAAAATCCTTCTGCGAAATAGATTGGGTGTGTCAAATTGTTGACGATTATTCAAAGCTAAAAAAATGCACCAGACATCGATTTTGACAGACGACGATCAATATTTTTCTTCGTATTTATTTACTTCACCATCAAAAATTTTCCTCTGTTTGCACAGACATTCCAACAAATCTAATGCACCCTATAAAAAAAACAATAAAAAAAGGGACACCAGCATCCCTCAGGTGGGTTATTTAAAATTCAATGCACAGAATCGGAACATTGTGTGTGTCGGAATCAACGCTGCAGCTGAAATTTATGAATGAGTTGTAACGGGCGACGACAAAGCTATGTACGTATATGTATACGCTATGGAATGGCAACACAACCAACTCGACTCGCGCTAGTTTTCCATCCTTATTGCTTTATTCTATACGAGGTGGCTAATAGAGACAGATGGCAAAAACGTTAGCTAGGTTCAGCATAGAGATCCGGTCTCACGCTCTTCCTGGAGTTTGGCTTACAATATTCAAATTTATGACCAGCAAGCTATGCAAACGCATTTTCTTGTTCGGTTGGTTTCTCGGTTGAAAGGCAACATTATGCGTGGTTGGAAGACGGAATACAAAAGAAGTTTACACAGCGCGATGTGATGGTATGTATGTATAGATATTGTGCGGGTGGCCTGACCTGTCAAATATCACATAATATTTCTACTCTCTTGCATCGTTAGTTACCTTTGAATAAAATATATTTTGTAACCTAGATGGAGCTGACTTCATCCTTTTTCAATTTTTTTTCCTTTCTATCCTATTTGGTCTATTTTTATATTCTTTTTATGTGAGCGATGGTTATGTGCAGCGAGCTCTATGAGGAGATATGAAAGAATTGCAGCAGTGCAGTGAATTTAAGTCTGTCCCATGAAATATGGCAATTTTTTAACAGAAAGAATGTAGTTGTAAGAGTAATTTAAATACGGAAGAATAGAATAGCACAAAAGAGCAAAAAAAGTAAAGCACGGGTATGTTTATTTGCGGAAGTATGGTATATGTTTAGTTAAAGGACAACCACCACAATGGTATTGTGTTGTAGGTTGGTATAGAAAAATTTAATCAATGATAAAAAGTAATATTGTTCGATTTTGTACCGTTTGAAGACGTACCTACGTTCTACATAAAGGAATATATTATTTCAGTTTTTAAGGACTTCGAATTACAGAGAATTTCACATTTTTCTTTATAAGTTTGTTTTTGTGTATAGGTAGGTATTTGGTTTCGTCGATTTTAAAACCATATTGAGGCAAACAAGGGTTTCAAATACCATAGAACAAGAAAACTTTAAAGCAACAGCTTCTTCATAAAGGTCATAGAATTTCTGTTTCATTTCCAAGATTTAGCAATCGACAATCATTAGTCTCGTTGACTTTAAAAATGTTTAGCACGTATTTGTCAACTAGGAACGTGTTCGCTGTAGTATCTGCTTGTAGGGTTCACCGATCTAATATATTCAATTTGTCGGCAACCCTCCCGATTTTCAGTTCTGTGTCTGATGCGGCTGAATGCTGGTCTTGTTGCATTTGTTTGTTTCACACGATGGAGTCATGGAGCCAAATGGCTTCGAGCCGAGCAAAATTCATCATTGAATACATATACGTACATAGCTTTGTCGTCGCCCGTTACAACTCATTCATAAATTTCAGCTGCAAAATTCATCATTGGGAAGATGGCTTCAAGTAGATCCGCTGACTCGGTTGGATTTTTTGATAGTTGAAAATCCAATGAGCTGGAGCCTAAAACGACAGTTCAAACGGAGGGAAGAATTTTATTTTTGCCCACATAAGTATTATGCAAAATTAATATCGTAAAATATGTCAAAATTCGTATGTGGCGGTATCTTAATGGACTGAGTCCAAAATATTTGTATACATGACTGTTTTTCAACAAAGATTTGGCTCCGTAGACCGTAGTGTGTGGTTCATTATTTTGAACTGGAGCCATTTATCTTCGGTCATACGTCATCGTATGATAATTAAGAGGGGTTCTTAGCATTTCTTCTTTGTATACAACAATATCAGTTGGTCGTGCTGTAATTTGTTCGTGGAAGCTTCCCCGGATCGATTAAACTTTGTCACTCCTGCTGTCTACTTTTTTTATCTCAGACGCCCCGTTTACGTTAGTTAGCTACTAATACACTTTTGTATACTGTCCAACATTGTGATCCGAATGAAAGCCGTGGTAAGTCTACGTTTTACCTAAGACCTCATTTCTCTTCTAAAATCCCAACAAACCAGCCGTGGGTAGGTCGCATCAGTTATGTTATATTTCCAAATTCAAATCATAAATCTTTCTGTGCCTGTCTTCTCTTCTTCCTACGGATTTATCAGAAATCGCATTTTTACTGGTAAATGTTTCCTTCTGGTTTAATTACAGTAGTTCTACTGGCAACGGCTGTATTTCTACTATAGCAAAATAGTATTTCTTCTAGAACCCGCAGTATTTCTACCGAAAACCCGAAGTATTTCTACTGGCAACCGCTGTATTTCTCCTATAGCAACCTAGTATTTCTTCTGGAACCCGCAGTATTTCTACTGAAAACCCGAAGTATTTCTACTGGCAACCTAGTATTTTTTTACGAAAACGGTACTATTTCTAGCGACAGAGCGTAGTATTTGTACTGGAAAACCGTAGTATTTTAACTGGCAATGGCAGTAATGTTGGCAATGGAAATATTGCTACTAGTAATGTAAGTATTGCTACTGGTAACGACAGTAATGCGACTAGCAAACCGCAGTACTTCTACTGGCATCTGCAGTGTTGATGCTGGCAAACTGTTATATTTCTACTTGCAACATCAGTATTTCTACTGACAACCGTAGTATTGCTACTGGAAATGGGAGTAATACTGATTGCAATGGCAGTATTGCTACTGGCAAACCACAGAACTTCTAATGACAACCGCAGAATTGCTACGGGAACCGTTGTATTGCAATTGGGAACCGCAAGATTTTTACCGACACATCGTAGTAATTTCTACCGACAAACCACAGCATTTCTACTGGGAACCGATTTATTCCTTTTGACAAACTTCAGTATCGCAACTAGCTGTAGAAGCATATTATGTAATGCCCTCAAGCACCTTGCTCCTCCTAGCACCAACTAAGTAAATAAGAATACCAACTTAGTTAATCGTAAAGAATCAATGAGAATTACTAAAAACCACAAATAAAATGCACTTTTAGTATTATGGAAATTGACTCACCAGTTTTGATAGAAATAGTAATAATGAATTGCATTAGAAAGTGAGGGACAGCGAATAATCTAAAATTTGTTCCACTCAATGCTATATTGTCTCCAAATTGAGGGCCTTAATTTCTTTTTTTTTATAAAAATATTTTTATTGTAAGAAGTTAATGTATTCAAATGTGATATAAAATGATAATCTCTCATTTTAAATCCAAATACATCATGACATCATCATCTTGTTTTTGGCTATAAAGTATTAAGAAAGTTCTTTCATTCTTTTTCAAACATTAACTCTATAATAAGATTGCCCGAATGACTAAACAAAAATTATTATCATCCTATGTTCCTCCTTTATTCTTTCAGTAATGGAATCTCATTTCCTAAGCCTGATTTCATATTCACAACAATCAACCTTCTGAACAAAATAATAAAAAAAAAAGATTGAAAAACATAATGAAAAAAAAAAAGAAACCCCAACCCATTTAATTTTCCATTGACAAGACGAGATGATGATGATGAGAAGGACCATATTATAATATCACTCATATTATGCATAATGCGTCTTTTTAACTTTCTCTTACGACTTTCAAAAATCTATTAAGTCCACGTCATTAAATATGACAAAATGGAGTCTCGACACAGGACTACCAGTTAGGTTCCTTTCAGTTTCAACAAAAGTCCAACCCCAAAGAAAAAAAAAAAAAAACTTTATGACCAGATAAAAGTTTTCCAAATGAATTCAAAATTAACTAAAAACTTGGTCGAAGTTTTTTTTTCCATTTTACCAAGAGTAAATGTTAAGGCTGAAGTTATCTAGAATCCACCTCCACACCCACAGATAATGTTTCGGACCGCATTCATGCATAATTCCATGCTCACTGGCCTTGAGCACGTTTCGGCAATTTATACCATCGATGTTCAAATTCGACATAGAAAATAATAAAGTGCGAATGATTATTTTCAACCGCAATAAAAATAAATATAATGAAACGGATGCGTTCGTCCTTACCACTATAACTTAACTATACAACTATATACTATTCACTGAATATTTGTGCGTGACCCATGGCGTGGGGGGCTTTCATCATTGCATACGTCATCGTCATCATAGAACATATTATACAAACCAATATTAGACGAAAATTCTTTGTGAATTTGGAATTATGTAGTGAGGGGTTGGTTTGTTGGTGTGTATATATAGTATTTCGATTTTATATAACACACTCAACAAGGATATTAAGGATTCAATGGACATGGGTGTTGTCGTTCTCAAAAATTGGACTTTGGGAGGATTATGTCGCAAATGGACTGTTGAAAGTTGCTATTGAATTGGTCTTGATCCCAATTCTAATGGTAATGTGTATGTCCTTGTAGAAAAACAGAACAGGGTTGGATAAAGAGTATATAGGTATGAATATGGTCCGAAGACATGTCATATAATCGGTTTCAATTTCATTTTATGGCGTTGATTTTTTTTTTGTATGTATCTCTGTCTTGTTATAGACAGTATAGCTTCTTCCGGTTGACTTGTATGAATGAATCATAATTATGATCCTTTGTTTGGGGTGATGTTCCTTGAACTTATCCACAATGACAATGAATTTTGGGACAACAAGAAATATCAATAAATTGCTTTTATGAACAAAGATGTTTGGATTATTATTGACTATTTGAATTTGCTAGGAGTCTATGATTTGTTATTGGCGCCTATGGGCGGCAGAATGTTTAATTCTGGCGGGATAGAAAACACAATGAAAAGAAATTTACTACAAAATGATTGGCAATGAATGGAATTATTGGAAAAATTAGGAAAATATATGTGTATATTGAGGAAATCATATTAATTTGTTGTTTTTATTTTATTAACGGTTTTGACATCGATTTATGGAATCGCAACTCTTGTATTTTGTTTATTACAACTAAAGCTGTCCAACTTTGACGTGTGGGTTTAACATAAATCAAGCATAGATTTACGAAGACAAAATCTACTGTTAACGGTGTAATCGTGAAGATAGTAATATTTTCCGACAGTACAGCAAAAATGTTAAAAATTGCTGAGTTTCTAAGCTTATATAATAATTCTGCAAATAATAAAGAAATAAATGGTTTGAGAAATTTTAAAAATTTGAAAATTGACTTGGGGTGTGAAAATAAAAAATTCGCCCAAATAATTATTTTGTACTCTCAAAGACGATTTTTTTTTTGGTTGAAATTATTTTAGCTACACTTTTTAACATTTTCTAAACCTTTTCTACTTTTATTTTTTGTATAATTTCGATAATCAGAGCCTTACTTCCGAGTTAATAAAAAAAACTTGTTTTTATCATAATGGTCAAGCAGATTTTTTTCTATTTAGCAATCAGAATTTTGAAAGGCAGATTTTTGAAACCAAAATTTCGACCCGCACCCATTTATTATTTGGAAGCGGGTCGAAACTCTTGTTATAAATTTTCTTGTCGTGCAAAATTGTGTGCGTTGGAAAGTTTTGTTTATACAAAATCTTGTTTTTTCAAAATTCTGCGAGAATTTTAGTAATACAAAATTTTGTCAGCCATTGTCAGAATTTTCACGGGAACGAGTCGTTATTCAGGTATTCCAAAATTGTGTAAATGAATCGAAAATTCTGTACGACTATAACTCTGTATTCTATTATTCTGTAATTCTATTATTCTGAAAATTCAAAATTGTAAATCCATAATTTTGTATTCTGAAATTTGGGATCCCAAAATTCTGTATTCCAAAATTCTGTAAATAATAAAACAATAATTGTTTTGATAATGAAAAAAATGCGCACTTTTTTCATTGTCAAAAAAATTGTTCTTTTGTTATTTACAGAATTTTGGAATACAGAATATTGAAATCCAGAATTACGGAGTACAGAATTATAGATTTTCAGAATTTTAAAAAACAGAGTTTTGGAATGTATAATTTCGGATTTACAGAATTTTGGATATAAAAAATTTTAAAATAGAGAATTTTGAAATACAGAATTTTGGAAACCGAATTTTGGCACCCACAGAACTACGACCCCAACCCAATTTTCACATTAGTAGATATCGTTTCATTAATAAATTTCTTTTTTTTTCTATTTAGCAATCAGAATTTTGAAAGGCAGATTTTTGAAACCAAAATTTCGACCCGCACCCATTTATTATTTGGAAGCGGGTCGAAATTCTTGTTATAAATTTTCTTGTCGTGCAAAATTGTGTGCGTTGGAAAGTTTTGTTTATACAAAATCTTGTTTTTTCAAAATTCTGCGAGAATTTTAGTAATACAAAATTTTGTCAGCCATTGTCAGAATTTTCACGGGAACGAGTCGTTATTCAGGTATTCCAAAATTGTGTAAATGAATCGAAAATTCTGTACGACTATAACTCTGTATTCTATTATTCTGTAATTCTATTATTCTGAAAATTCAAAATTGTAAATCCATAATTTTGTATTCTGAAATTTGGGATCCCAAAATTCTGTATTCCAAAATTCTGTAAATAATAAAACAATAATTGTTTTGATAATGAAAAAAATGCGCACTTTTTTCATTGTCAAAAAAATTGTTCTTTTGTTATTTACAGAATTTTGGAATACAGAATATTGAAATCCAGAATTACGGAGTACAGAATTATAGATTTTCAGAATTTTAAAAAACAGAGTTTTGGAATGTATAATTTCGGATTTACAGAATTTTGGATATAAAAAATTTTAAAATAGAGAATTTTGAAATACAGAATTTTGGAAACCGAATTTTGGCACCCACAGAACTACGACCCCAACCCAATTTTCACATTAGTAGATATCGTTTCATTAATAAATTTCTTTGTTATAGCCAGAATTATTAAAAAATTAATTTTGGCATCCAGAATTTTACCCCCAACTTTTTTTTACTTGCGATTATGTACTATGTAGAAGGCAAGTTATGCATTCGTAAAAAAAAAGTTTTGAGATAACAATCAAACATGGCATTACGATGATAGTGAAGACGAAAAAAGTAGGTGAGACAATTCTGTCTATCTGGATTTATCGACACCTGCAGCCTTAACGGTTGGGCTGATTTTATTCAAACTTGGTACAAACTAGTCTAAGAGAAATATCCCCGGACGTTTTTTTTATTTTTGGCCAAGGTATAAAAATAACGGTACCTACCATATAAACGTAACCAAAAATCAATTTTTCTCGAAGAAAATACGGTATTTGATTTTTAAAACTACATACTGCTAAATTTTAATAATATTGATCAAAGTAATTTTTGGAAAAAACTAGTTCAAAATTTCTCAAAAAATTTTGATAAAATTTCATGTTATTAAATTTTTATCGACAACGACGTCTTCCATATAAATCTTTTTTTTATTTTATGCATTTGCTTTCTAAAGATTTGTTTGGAAAAAAAAAATAACAAAATATAAGAAACTGTTTTTATTTTGTATAAAAAAAAATTCTAAGGTAAATATATTAAAATATTTAAAAATAACTGATATATCACGATTTTCTCGGAAAACTCTGGTTTGTTATAAACTAATTTTTAAAGTTATTTAATTTTATTATTGCTTTTAAATTAATTGAAAGAATTTTAAAAAAATATTTCATATACAAAAACTGAAAGACTACTACTGAATTCAAGAGAAGTACACGCAACCCATGTGTGCCTTTAGTCTGTTAAGCCCTAGCGCTAGCTTACTTGCTACAAGAGCAAGTTTGTGCGATCCAGTCGCATTTTTCATTATTTCATATTAAATAAGGTTTAAAGAACTTAAGAAAATATTTGGGTGGAAAATTTCAACGTCCAAGAAAACTACGCCAAGACCAAGACCAAGACGTGCTTTATTCTGTTAAACACAAACTTGGTCTTGAGGGAAGTTACCCAAGAGAACTTTGCCATAACAGCAAAATTGTGCGATCCAGTAGTTACTCTTTTTTTTTTTGGTTCATTAAGTATTCTTTTTTTAAGATTGCCCTTTATGTCTTAAGTAGTTGGAGTAAACCCCTCTATCCTCCCATACTATTTTTTCCTTTTCTTATTTATTTTTATTATTTAACCAAAACTGAAGATCAAAACAAAAAAATCTTCAAACCTTAAAGCGGAATTAAATTTATGTCAAACTATCAACAAATTAGTGACAGCAATTATTTATACAATATTTATCCTCAGGCTATGACAAGCTTGTCGTCTCCACACACTTAGCGCAAACACACGTAAGCTTTCGTCTAGACTTAACTCTACAAGCATAGGTATCGATTTTGGTGCTACCCACCTACATGTAGTTCCGCTTTTTTTTATATTATTGATTGACTATTGAGCATTCAATTCGCTAAATATAACCTTCATGTATGTACCTACCTTTATCAAAAATAATTAAAGTATTTTTTGAATGATCTGCCACTTAACGTCACTAATTGTGTGTATAAAGTGTGTTTTGACCGTCGGTTGAGGAGATATTTTTAAGATTTTAGCCTATCAAAATTATCAAAGTGGGGATAGCGGCCTAATGGTGTGCCGAAGATATTTAGTGGGTAAATTGATGATGTGCTAAATGGATAAACGGTTATTATTTCGCGATATAAATACCAGGGATTTGAATTACGAAGTCATTCTCAACTGGAGCCTGCTTGCGTGTTATAGTTGAACTTGCAAAATGGTAATTTGGATACACTTTTTAGATACTTTTTTATAAATAGATTTTTTCATTATATCTTAATAGAGAACATTTATATTGGTTTGTTTGTTTGCGGTGGCTGCAACTGCTGCAATCTTGCCAGAAGCAAGTTATCTACCTCCTGAGGACAACATTCTGGTTGAGAACCCTTTAGAATCTGATGAGATAGTAGAAGTCAAAGAAGCTGCTGATGCATCTATTGAGTCTGCTGCTCTCGCCGATGATGGTTATCGTTATAAAACTGTGAGGAAATTGAAGTACCGTCAACGTCGTGATGTATCAGAAATCGTTGCACCAGAGTACTTGCCACCAGCAGAAGAAGTGTCTTCTGAATACATTCCACCTGCAGTAGTTAAAACAGCTGCAGAATCAGCTGATATCACTGAAACTCCTTTGGAATCCGCTGCTCTTGCCGATGATGGTTATCGCTATAAAACTGTGAGGAAACTGAAATACCGCCAACGTCGTGATGTTTCAGAAATTGTTGCCCCTGAATACCTGCCCCCTGCGGAAGAAGTTTCTGCTGAAAACATAGTACCAGCAGAGGTTAAGGCCGCTGTAGAATCTGCTGATATCACTGAAACTCCTTTGGATTCCACTGTTCTTGCCGATGATGGTTATCGCTATAAAACTGTGAGGAAATTGAAGTACCGCCAACGTCGTGATGTTTCAGAAATTGTTGCCCCCGAATACCTGCCACCTGCAGAAGAAGTGTCTGCTGAATATATTCCCCCAGTTGAAGTTAAAGCAGCTGTAGAATCAGCTGATATCACTGAAACTCCTTTGGATTCCACTGTTCTTGCTGATGATGGTTATCGCTATAAGACTGTGAGGAAATTGAAGTACCGCCAACGTCGTGATGTTTCTGAAATTGTTGCCCCCGAATACTTACCCCCTGCTAAAGAAGTTTCTGCTGAAAACATTGCACCAGCAGAGGTTAAGGCAGCTGCAGAATCTGTTGATATCACCGAAACTCCTTTGGATTCCGCTGCTCTTGCCGATGATGGTTATCGCTATAAAACTGTGAGGAAACTGAAATACCGCCAACGTCGTGATGTTTCTGAAATTGTTGCCCCCGAATACTTACCCCCTGCTAAAGAAGTTTCTGCTGAAAACATTGCACCAGCAGAGGTTAAGGCAGCTGCAGAATCTGTTGATATCACCGAAACTCCTTTGGATTCCGCTGTTCTTGCCGATGATGGTTATCGCTATAAAACTGTGAGGAAATTGAAGTACCGCCAACGTCGTAATGTTCCAGAAATTGTTGCCCCCGAATACCTGCCACCTGCAGAAGAAGTGTCTGCTGAATATATTCCCCCAGTTGAAGTTAAAGCAGCTGTAGAATCAGCTGATATCACTGAAACTCCTTTGGATTCCACTGTTCTTGCTGATGATGGTTATCGCTATAAGACTGTGAGGAAATTGAAATACCGCCAACGTCGTGATGTTTCAGAAATTGTTGCCCCTGAATACTTACCCCCTGCTAAAGAAGTTTCTGCTGAAAACATTGCACCAGCAGAGGTTAAGGCAGCTGCAGAATCTGCTGATATCACTGAAACTTTTTTGGATTCCACTGTTCTTGCCGATGACGGTTATCGCTATAAAACTGTGAGGAAATTGAAGTTCCGCCAACGTCGTAATGTTCCAGAAATTGTTGCCCCCGAATACCTGCCACCTGCAGAAGAAGTGTCTGCTGAATATATTCCCCCAGTTGAAGTTAAAGCAGCTGTAGAATCAGCTGATATCACTGAAACTCCTTTGGATTCCACTGTTCTTGCTGATGATGGTTATCGCTATAAGACTGTGAGGAAATTGAAATACCGCCAACGTCGTGATGTTTCAGAAATTGTTGCCCCTGAATACTTACCCCCTGCGGAAGAAGTTTCTGCTGAAAACATAGTACCAGCAGAGGTTAAGGACGCTGTAGAATCTGCTTATATCACTGAAACTCCTTTGGATTCCACTGTTCTTGCTGATGATGGTTATCGCTATAAGACTGTGAGGAAATTGAAGTACCGCCAACGTCGTGATGTTTCTGAAATTGTTGCCCCCGAATACTTACCCCCTGCTAAAGAAGTTTCTGCTGAAAACATTGCACCAGCAGAGGTTAAGGCAGCTGCAGAATCTGTTGATATCACCGAAACTCCTTTGGATTCCGCTGTTCTTGCTGATGATGGTTATCATTATAAAACTGTGAGGAAATTGAAGTACCGCCAACGTCGTGATGTTTCTGAAATTGTTGCCCCCGAATACTTGCCCCCTGCTGAAGAAGTTTCTGCTGAAAACATTGCACCAGCAGAGGTTAAGGCAGCTGCAGAATCTGTTGATATCACCGAAACTCCTTTGGATTCCGCTGTTCTTGCTGATGATGGTTATCATTATAAAACTGTGAGGAAATTGAATTACCGCCAACGTCGTGATGTTTCTGAAATTGTTGCTCCCGAATACTTGCCCCCTGCTGAAGAAGTTTCTGCTGAAAACATTGCACCAGCAGAGGTTAAGGCAGCAGCAGAATCTGCTGATATCACTGAAACTCCTTTGGATTCCGCTGTTCTTGCTGATGATGGTTATCACTATAAAACTGTGAGGAAATTGAAGTACCGCCAACATCTTGATGTTTCAGAAATTATTGCTCCCGAATACTTGCCTCCTGCTGAGGAAGTTTCTGCTGAAAACATTGCAGCAGCAGAGGTTAAGGCAGGTGAAGAATCTGCTGAAATCACTAAAACTAATATGGATTCCGCTGTTCTTGCTGATGATGGTTATCACTATAAAACTGTGAGGAAATTGAAGTACCGCCAACGTCGTGATGTTTCTGAAATTGTTGCCCCCGAATACTTACCCCCTGCTAAAGAAGTTTCTGCTGAAAACATTGCACCAGCAGAGGTTAAGGCAGCTGCAGAATCTGTTGATATCACCGAAACTCCTTTGGATTCCGCTGTTCTTGCTGATGATGGTTATCATTATAAAACTGTGAAGAAATTGAAGTACCGCCAACGTCGTGATGTTTCTGAAATTGTTGCCCCCGAATACTTGCCCCCTGCTGAAGAAGTTTCTGCTGAAAACATTGCACCAGCAGAGGTTAAGGCAGCAGCAGAATCTGCTGATATCACTGAAACTCCTTTGGATTCCACTGTTCTTGCCGATGATGGTTATCGCTATAAAACTGTGAGAAAATTGAAATACCGCCAACGTCGTGATGTTTCAGAAATTGTTGCCCCCGAATACTTGCCACCTAAAGAAGAAGTGTCTGCTGAATATATTCCACCAGTTGAAGTAAAAGCAGCTGTAGAAACTGCTGATATCACTGAAACTCCTTTGGATTCCGCTGTTCTTGCCGATGATGGTTATCGTTATAAAACTGTAAGAAAATTAAAGTACCGTCAACGTCGTGATGTCTCAGAAATCATTGCACCCGAGTACCTTCCACCAGTTGCGAAATCCACCCTAGAGTACCTGCCACCAGTAGAGGAAGTAGCTGAGGTAGCTGCAGCCCCTGTGGAAGAATCTGCTGTTCTTGCTGACGATGGATATCATTACAAGACAATTAGAAAGCTTAAATATAGAAGTTAAAGGCATTCATCCTTACAATAACTCACCGTCACTATTTAAACTCATATAAGCAATTAAATTACAAATACATTAAGAAACAATTGTTGTTGGATTTAATTATTTAATGGGAGTTACCATAACCATATAGCGATGCCCCTTTCTTATAAATTTATTTTTTTGTGATAGACTTGTGTCATTAATATAAATATATTTTATCTTCAAACATATCGGCTCTAAATTCAATATCGTAAAAAAATCAGAAGATAAAAATGGCTGGTACTTAACTTATACGATATTAGCATTAGACCTTAATTTTGTAGATTAATTTCTTTTTAAATAGCACATGGTAGCACTAGTGGAGCAAAACACGACACCTCAAACAAAATATAACAAACAATTGGTGTTACAACTTGTTTAACTTACGATATTAGCTGGGTTGCTTATAAGACCGAAAGGTTTGAAATACAATTTTATTAAACGACTCATGGTAGCACAAGTGCAGCACAACACGATACAACCAGATAAATTACAAAATGGCGGGCCATAATTTTATTGCTAAGTTATGATATTAGCTTTTAGTTAATTTTGACCGTTAATTACAATTCTACTAAACGATACATGTAAGCACAAGTGCAGCACAACACGATACAAGTAAAATATAACAAAATGGTGTGACCAACTTTTTTTCTAAATTACGATATGACCGTACGTTGTGGTATAACATTTTGGTAGCACAAGTGAAGCAAAAAAAAAAAAATTTAAAAATTGGTGGGTCTAACTTTACTCCTAAGTTACGATATTGGCTTGGTTAAGAACATCAGTTTTGAGATATAATTTTACTAAACGACATACTGTATCACAAGTGGAGCACAACACGATACAACCAGTAAAACAAAAAACAAAATGACAAGACCAGCTTTGTATATGAGTTACGATATTTAGCTAAGTTGTTTATAAGACTGTACATTTTGGAATAAAATGTTGTCAAACGATACATGGTTGCACAAGTGTAGAACAACTGAACAGAACCAATAAAATAAAACAAAAATGACGGGACAACACTTTTCTTTCCTTACGATATTGATCATAAAACCTTAAAGTTTAAAGATACAACAAATAATTTTTAAGACACATGCTGCCATAAGCCTCACGCAACATAAGACAGCAAATTTTACAATGAAAATTAAAAAAATGGCGGATGTATGTTCCCACCATACACTATTTAGGAAGTTTATCATTGAAGCGGCCATAAAGAATGTGTTTCTATTGTGTAACTTATGATTAAGCAAGTTCGATGTAACTTGTGATTTGTGATGCAAATAGTGCAATACATTTTTCAATTAATAACAACATTTTATGCAAATCGAAACAATAGTCGTAAGAACACTTTAGATGCCTAAACTTATTAAAGATTCTATATGAAATGAAAAGAACCCACTTGTTCTTATTTTCATTTTCATTTTTATATGACGTAAGTTTATTCTATAGTGCAGCTTCCTTATCACAGCTGACCAAATCCATTCGGTTGCTACTTTTTTCAACAATATTTTCAGACAGGAAATTCTTACAGATAAATACGAAAACAAATAAAATATTTATGTCATCACACTTTCTTGGTTTTTATATTTTATTTCCTCCCAGTAAACCCCAGATAATAAATATAAAAAAAAAGCTACAAACTGAAATTTTATTTTCACGATGTCATAAACCAACGTAAGCCCAACCAACATCAGCCTGCCATCCAGACATCGAAACATCATCAACAACATCATACTATATATAGTTCGCAATTCCATAAAATATAATTTGTTCCAGAGCGCACAAATAATTTCCAACCAATTGGCTCTGGATCATTACGATACGTTGCCTCCATTCGTCAAGGAATCATGTCGAAGTCAATTACTCTGATCCTCAATCACTTGATGTATGTTTACGTTTCCTGGTATAATATCATTCCACATGTCATGTCGAATTTAAATTTAACATACATCGCTCTTTACTCAGCCAATCCCAATATACAATTCCCAACCCTATAAAACTCGTACTTTAATAACGTTCCTTAGATATGTAATGATGTCCTTGTTTGTAAGTAAATCAAAATGTGAAAATTCAAAAAGAGGAAAAGTCGTAATAAAATTTCATTCCCCCTGCCTTCAAGGCATAAAGACGCTCAAGGACTTTATACATCGCGTAAATGATTTCCGATGGAGTTCCCAAACACACTCACACACATCTATCATAATGATGACAAGGATGATGCGAGATTAATATTCTTGCTGCTCACATATACTTAACAAGTGTTATAAGAAAATAATTTTCCAAATTCAAACCGGAAACAGGAAAAAAAAATAACAAATTGATAAACAAATTGAAACAACAGCAAACTCAGGATAAATACCATGAGCTCAATAAATCATTAGAAGGAATTTTACTACATTAGCTGCGTATCTTCGCTGAGCAAAAAAAAGGATCGACATTTTCGACACATAAAATGACAGTGTAGTTATACAACTTCTGATGTTGGATGGGGTAGCCATGTTCCTTCAGCCCACTTTAACTTTTTTGTTGTTGTTTTTGATTCCCTTTTTAAGAGAGCAGCGGAATTACACATCATTTCTGGCTGTAAGTCATGTGAGAAATATCCTTTGGGATATGATTTATGTCCCAAGACCTCGATAAAACATACAGAAGAAGATGGAAGAAGAAAAAGTATTCGATTTGTCTTACTTGACTTTCCAACTGGTTCGGATTTGCCTTTAATTTAACCACAGAAACCACACCCAACTTCATTGCGGTTCGTTGGATGGGTTATCCATTGGTTTGGCCTTTTTTTTAAAGATGAATTATTGTTTATTCATCTAGGAATCGGAAGATTTAAGTAATATTTCTTCTTTAAAAAAGGAATGGAAGTTTCTGGAAACTCTAAGGAGCTTTTAACAAGGAGTGAACAGTGTTCTAACCTTATGGGAATAAATTTGATTAAGTTCATCTCATCTTCTTCGCTGATGTTAGTATGTGTACAGATTTCTTTTCTTTACATAAAATTTAAGGTCAGTAATTTTGTAGGCTCATACTCTCACCTTTCAGCGGTGATTCCTGAATACCTTATACCTATCAAAACTGGAGATTAAAGTGTTGTACACCTTTAAAGCTCTTTGGTGGCAACTAGCGAGCTGGAAAACATCTAAGGTGGTGGCCTACAGATCTAATGGAACGTATTGAGAATTTAGGTTTGAGAAGAGAATGAAGCCGACACCAGTCTCTACGGACTCTTTCGGAAATTAGTTCATTAAGTCTAAAGGGTTCTGGAAGGAAAAAATTTCCGCTGATGTAAAACACCTATAAGCAAAAAAAAAAAAAACTGCTTCGAATAATAGACGACGAGCTTATGATCTACAATTGGAATGTTAGAACTCTTAATAAACTACGTGCAGCCGAGCAACAGATAGAAAACTCGATCTGCTATTAACTCCAATCCAGGAAATGCGATGCGATGGAACGAGCAGAAGGTAACAGAAGAACTGCGATATCTTTAACGGCGCTTGTAAAGGCAAGGACAGTGACTATTCGAATGTTGTTGTGCCATTGGAAAAAGACTACGGAAAGACCTGTAAGCGAACGCCTAGAGGCAACAATCGATAACATCGATTAAAATGCTCCCCAAAAGAAAATGATCGAAACCTGCAAAAAGATTGTTTCTTTGAGCTACTCGGGGTGTCTTAGTATGACGTACAAATATTGCTAGCATCAAACTTTACTGACTTCAATAACGGCCAAGGACTGATTGACTTTATGGTGCCTAGAAAGTAGAAACATCGTATAGCAGCAAGGATGAGATTAACTCTTTGATCGTTCTAAGACACTCCACTACTCCAGCAATATTTTCGACATCAAACTTCGTAGTTCGATCACTATCTTGTTGTAGTCATCAAAATCATGTCAGAATCAAAACGGCAGTTATTGATGTGCTTGGCTCCTCTCCACTCTCTTGCGACTAAGATCAAACTCTTATTGAATGCCGACATGTTCATGCAGCAAAACTGAAAGCCTATAGCGCAATGCTTGAAAGGGAAATTAAAGCTTTTTCTGAACAATACAAACTGAAGAGAAAAGATCTCCAGAAATGCGTAGGAATTTAATCATTAAATGTTACTAGAAGGTTAAGATAACTTATCAAGATTTCATTAGACGATGACAACCACGATAATATTAAAAGAACTTCTGGAGCTGATGAAATG